>QKWP01000412.1:189405-297367 GCA_003550325.1 Gigaspora rosea
TTTTTTTTAGTTTTTATTTTTTAGTTTTCTTTTTTGTTTTTTTTTTTGTTTTTTTTTTTGTTTCAAACTAATTTTTTTTCATTTTAGTGTTAACGATTAGCCGTCATTGTTGAAGTCTTTGTAATTGGAGTCGTTGTGTAATTGGAGTTGTTAGTCGCAGAGTTGTTGAAGTCGTTGTAGATTTTTCTTGACTTGTATTTAGGTCCATAGAAGTATGGTCATAAGGCTTAAAGGAATTGATGGAAGAACACTATGAAAATTTTTTGTTGTATAGTTTAGTGTAGTTTAGTATAGTTTTTTAGATTCTATCTTTGTATTAAGATTATTTGTTTTTAATAAATTAATAAGGCAAAAATAAATTTCTTATATAATGACCAATCAAAATCGATCACGTTATTCGCATGATGACCGATTTGTATCAGTCATCACGCGAATCACGTGATAGATTTTAATTGGTTGATCATGGGGTCGACATGGTAATGGGTCGCCATAAAATAACACCCTAAATTTATTAACAAAAATTTAAATATTATTAATTAATTTTAAAATTGTATTAAGTTTTTCTGCATTTTTATTGGATAATTAGGTTATACTACAGCTAAAAAATTGGTGCCTATATATAAAATATATTGGTTTTAGGTGAATTCCACTGTAAAACAAAAAAACAAAAACAAAAAACATGAAACAAAAAAATAAATAGAGCGAAACTTTGCAAAAATTTGCAAAAATGTGTGAAAACTTGTGAAACCTTGCAAAAATTTGCAAAAATGTATGAAAACTTGTGAAAACTTGCAAAACCTTGCATTTTTGAAAATTTAGAAATTGCTAGTGAAATTAGTTGTGTTCTTTTGCAAAGTGTTAGAATTCTGAGTTGACATGCAAAGTCAAGTTGGTGTTCTTGCAAAGTGCCGAAAAGTTGTTGGTTTTCTTGCAAAGGGCTAGTGTTCTTATAAAATGTAAAAAAAAATAAAATAAATAAAAAAAAATGAAACGAAAGCAAAAAAAAGCAGAAACAAAAAAAAAACAAAATGAAACCAAAAAAAAACAAAACAAACCGTAAAACTAGATAGAAGATCTAATTTATAAACAAAAGATCTAATCTGATCTTGTAATACAAATTTGTAGATTAATTTTGATATATTATACAAAATTTTGAAATATTTCGAAAATATAGTCCAATGTGTTCTTGATATAATCCAGGTTATATATCTACTGATCCAGCCAGTTCTCAAAAAAATATTTCAAAAAATATTTCAAATTCACTTTCGAAATAAAATATATTGCGAAATATTTCGAAGTATATTGCATATGCAAAATCTTTCAAAAGATTTTGCAGGTTCGCAAGATCTTTCGAAAGATTGCGCTACTATAAATTTGCTAATATATACGGATCTGCTCACCTATACCATACAGATCTGTGAAATACCTTAAATAGAGATGGGCAAAATGGTATTTTTCTACACCATGCATGCGCATGGTATGCTGCATGCATGCATGCATGCATGCATACATGTGCATGTTCTATGCATTATAGCTAATTCTGGTCAGAAGTCTGTAGACTAGTCTAAGTCTAAATATTTTATATGTATTTTTTGATACTAAACAAGTTTACTTAGTACAAGAAGTAAGAATTAATTAGTAAAAATTTGTGAATTATAAGATTTTATAGAATTTTATTAATAAAATTTTACAAAATCTTATGATTCACAAAACTTTACTAATTAATTCTAACTTAGTTCACTAAGTAAACTTGTTAAGCACCTAAAAATACATTAAATTGGCTAAGTTGTTTTTATTTTACTTGAAATTTGGAGTAAATATGCATAATTTTAGATTTTTGATCAAAAAAGTCAAATTTAAGCATCTTTTCTCCAAATTTTAAGTAAAATAAAAACAACCCTGCTGGTTTAATATATTTTTAGGTGCTGAACAAGTTTACTTAGTGCATTAATTGACAATTTGCAAAAGAAGGAGAATTTGTATTAATAAAATACATAACACTTAATATAAATTACATATAAAATACAAAAATCAGCATCCCTGACTATGTAAAGTTAATTTTTTATTAAGTTAACATGTTGTAGACTTCTAATAAAAGTTGTAATGCTAGTTTTTGTGATTCTAATGATAGCTAGATCAGTAAAATTGGTTAGATGAATAAAAAGTACAAGCAATTAAAATTCAAAAAATTTTATAAACTATAGGAATCATGATTCCTGTATTAACATATTTTATTATGTTTTATTAACCCAGTTAAAATTCTCCTTCTATCGTGAATTGTCAATTAAGTTAGAATTAATTAGTAAAATTTTGTGAATCATAAGATTTTATAGAATTTATTAATAAAATTTTACAAAATCTTAAAATTCACAAATTTTTATTAATTAATTCTAACAAAATGCACTAAGTAAACTTGATCAGCACATAAAAATATATTAAATCGGCAGGGTTGTTTTTATTTTACTTGAAATTTGGAGAAAAGATGCATAATTTTGGATTTTAGATCAAAAAAGTCAAATTTAAGCATCTTTTCTCCAAATTTCAAGTAAAATAAAAACAACCCTGCCGATTTAATGTATTTTTTTGTGCTGATCAAGCTTATTTAGTACATAAAGTTAGAATTAATTAGTAAAATTTTGTGAATCATAAGATTTTATAGAATTTATTAATAAAATTTTACAAAATCTTAAAATTCACAAATTTTTATTAATTAATTCTAACAAAACGCACTAAGTAAACTTGATCAGCACCTAAAAATACATTAAATCAGCAGGGTTGTTTTCATTTTACTTGAAATTTGGAGAAAAGATGCATAATTTTGGGTTTTTGATCAAAAAAGTCAAATTTAAGTATCTTTTCTCTAAAGGTCAAGTAAAATAAAAATAACCTTGCCATTTAATGTATTTTTAGGTGTTGAACAAGTTTACTTTTTGCGCTTTGTTAGAATTAATTAATAAAACTTTGTGAATTTTAAGATTTTGTAAAATTTTACTAATAAAATTCTATAAAATCTTATGATTCACAAAATTTTACTAATTAATTCCAACTTAATGCACTAAGTAAACTTGTTCAGCACCTAAAAATACATTAAATCGGCAGAGTAGTTTTTATTTTACTTGAAATTTGAAGAAAAGATGCTTAAATTTGACTTTTTTGATCAAAAATCCAAAATTATGCATCTTTTCTCCAAATTTCAAGTAAAATAAAAACAAATCTGCAAATTTGATGTATTTTTATGCGCTGAACAAGTTTACTTAGTGCAGTTTGTTAGAATTAATTAATAAAAATTTATGGATTTTAAGATTTTGTAAAATTTTATTAATAAAATTCTATAAAATCTTATGATTCACAAAATTTTACTAATTAATTCTAACTGTATGTACTAAATAAGCTTGATCAGCACAAAAAAATACATATAAAAATATTCAGATTCAGTTAGTTTGCAGACTTATGTTTGAGTCTGGTCTAAAGTTTGAAATTAATAAATTTTAGAGTTGAGTTTGGTCTGATCCCAGATCAGACTCAGATTGGACCAGACCTGAACTGGATCAAGAAGCACTAGTCACACCAAGATAGTTATTTTGTAGCAAAATTATAAAGTTATTTATTATCAATTTTTTTTTTGTATGGGCATATTAGTATTAAATTGATTAGACCATGCGCATGCATGCATGCATCATGCGCATGGTGTCAAAATTGGCTTAGTTTATTACGAGGTATGAGTAAAAAAATTTTGTGAATTTTTAAAGCTTTTTAAAAAACTAAAAATTTGCGAAAATTTTTTTACTTATATCTCGTAATACACTAAGCCAATTTTGATGTGTTTACTACTATTGGGAATGGTAATTTTCATCTCTACAACTCTTATTAGAAATTCAAAGTTAGTTCCGATTAAAAAAACTTTAAGCCTTTTATTAGAATCTTACCTGCAATTCCATTGGTCGATTTTAATCGCGGCAATCACGTGACTTTTTTAAAATCGTCGCAATAAAATTTTTGGGGTACATTTAGGTGTATCAAAAAAGTGCAGGAGTATCAAAACGTAAGTTTTGCCCTGGTGCGGTTGTATTTTATGTTCATTTATTTTCCTTTTCGGAATTTATCGGATTCTTATAATAGTTAGCTTTTAGCCGCATTAGCCAGCCGATCACATTACATCGGCTGGCTTAGCCGGGGTCTATTAAGGGTTTTAAAATTGGTGGAATGTAACAGACCAGGGTCTTGCATCCGGCGATTTACGGTACTTGATAAATATTAGCTTTCTTACTTGAATCAAATATTGTCCAAATAAAATGTTTTTTTTACTACATTTATTATTTAATACCAATCAATGTATTTGTTTTTATACATTATCAAGTTTTTTTTTATTTTTTTTATAAATCTACTTCAAAAAATTAAAAGTTTCATACAACAGAAAGAATAGTTAAAATAAAAATAATTATAAATATCCAGCATCCGACAATCGGGCTTATCAACTAATTTTTTACAACACAATAATTATTGGAATATCAAATGTTCTCAATTTAGCAATATTTAAAAAACTATGTTAGAGAATAAATATGAATGAAAAAAAATTATTATAAAATAAATAAATCATTAAAGATAAATCATATTTTGAATTTCTTTTTACTAATTGATTTCTTGATACACCAATAAATCAGATTCTAAATATGAATTAAAATAATTAAAATATGCTTCAATAAATTCAATAAATAAGATAATTATTTCTTTTTAAACCCAAATTTAAATGTCGATTTCTGGGCCTTCAGATAAAACCAAGGAATAAAAAGAATCTAATAAGCTTATATCACAAAAAAAATATATATATATGTGAAAGGAAGAATCACACACCTCTGATTGCTCCAAAGTAGGTTTACCAATCCCAAATGTGAATTTTGACTTTGATGAGTTATTTTCAGCAGAGGATTTGTTATCAATTACAATCTCAACATTTTCACTTCTTTCTTGAACGGGTTGAGTGTCTATAGATGTTACAGCCAAACTCCATCCTCCCACATTAGACTTTGTAGATTCAGATGATGATAATGTATTCCACCCAGATGTTTCAGATGTCGAGGAAGTCCATCCGCTCGTGTTACTTGTTGCACGGACAAAGTTTGGACCATTCTGAGTGCAGTCGGTAGATGTTGATTCAACAGATGAAACCCATCCGCCATTTGTCTTAGAGTTCACAGTACTTGTGTTTTGAATTGTTTCAGAACAAGATATCTCATCATCGACGGTCCCTTTGGTAAATGGTGATTTACTGCCAACTTTCTGAAGCGCTGCTTGTTGTAACCGTGCCATTTCTTTTTCTTCTCTTTTTCTCTCCTTCTCCCGTTTTTTGTCTAACTTTGCAACTGGACGATTAATAGTCTCTTTCATTTCTTTGAATCGCTATAAATAAAAGCGATGAATAAGGCAATTATATTGGGTAATATAGACCAAAATTTGTAACTATACCTTGCGATGGTTATGATCATATGAGCTCAAATGTGTTTCATATTCCGTTATCTTTGTATATTGCTTGTCACAAAGTGCGCAATAAAAAGCTGAATTAATAATTTCTAATTCCTTTTTAATGGATTCTTGTTTTTGTACTTTGTTCTAAATTAAATTATATATATATATATACACATTAAATTAAACTAAATTTAACAGAAAAATCTTAATTAAAATTAACCTCTCTTCGTTGACGCTCTTCTTCTGTTTCTTCTGCGATTTTCTCACTATCTAATGCTTTGCGTTTTGCAGTACTAACTACATGATAAAAATTCTCTTCCTCAAGTTTTCCAACACCCAAACAATCAGATTTTGTATCTATACGAATTGGTTCTTTTCTCCCTATAATTATTTATAAATAAATAATCAGATCTAACATAAATATCAATAATTCTAGAAGCTGTTAGTAGTAACCTTGTTGTAAGCTTCCAAGTCCCTGACCGGCTTTCCAGCCCATTTTGGTTAATAATTTATAACCCACGTTGCTTTCCGGAAGATGTATATCCATACTAGCCATGTCAGTGTTTGACAAATCAAGGTATGCTTGCGGAACATGGCCACGAGGGAGAAGAAAAACCTGCTCTTCTAAGGGTTCATCAATTTCTTCAGGTTGCTTTTCGCTAGTCAAGGAATTCTGTTAGGTAGGACACGGTAGTATTTCCACGTAGATGAAGAGAGGAAATGAAAGGATGATATAAAGAAAAAGAGAGGCTATGGTAATATATGACTTTATTATGAACAAAGATTCGTTCAAGAAAAACACTTTCACGGTAAAAGTTCATAACATCGATGTGCAAAGGAGGCTTAATAGGAGACACTAACCTTGGTATCCCGAGATTGACTCGAAGTGTTCGAAGTGTTGGGATTGTACATTATTTAGATGTTATTGATTAAAAAATTCAAAATATTCGATAGGGCAAATTAAAAGTTTCTCGAATAGCTGAATAGTTGATAACAGCCAATCAAGTACCAATATATGATTGAAATCTCTTTGATTAGCTATTCTGATTATCTGATTATCAATACAAATTTTATGAATTCTTTTCTTTCTCCTTTCAAATTACTTGCAACTTTACAGCAAACTTACTTGCGTATTATCAATAAAATGCCCAAGGGAGTGATAGCAATTGTGGGCACCACGGGTGTTGGTAAATCTGAACTCGGGGTTCAATTGGCAAAAGCTTTGCACGGAGAAGTAATAAATGGAGACTCCATGCAGGTATTAAACGGCAAATAAGGTTTAAGAGAACTTTTCTTTAAAGTATGGTATCAGATATTATTCTTGAGACTCGTGAATTTCTTTTATATTGGATACCTATAAGTACGCATGATAAATAGCAGATCACCCTGGTTTTCCAAAAGCTTTCCTATTCCCTCCTATTTCGAAAGATCTACAAAGAATGAGAACCTATGAAACGTTTTTTAAAATAATAACAATTTTAATTATATCATAATTATTTATTATTATATATGTTTATATAATCTAGGTTTACAAAGGAATGGATATAATTACAAATAAAATGCCCATGGAAGAACGCGAAGGAATTCCACATCATCTTATGGATTTTCTAGAGCCACATCAAGAATATCGCGTTACCGAGTTTACTGAAGATGCCATAAAAATTGTATGAAAATTTTCTTATTATTAGATTGTTAATATGATAAATGTCATAATTTATACCTTATATAAAATTTTAAGATTGAAGATATTCATAGTCGTGATCGTGTTCCGATTATTGTTGGTGGAACACATTATTACATACAATCCTTACTTTGGAAAAATTCACTTATTAAGAGTTATGATGACGAATGTGATAATGATTCGGAAGATGATGAAAATTTGAATTCTGAAACAGATGTTCTATATAAACGTTTACAAGAAGTTGACCCTATAATGGCTAATAAATGGCACTGGAATGATAGAAGAAAAATTAGAAGAAGTTTACAGGTATAAAAAGCAAAATTTTATTACAATATGTTATTCAATGATATTCTAAATATTCATTTTTTAATACCAGATATATTTGCAAACAGGAAAACGTCATAGTGACTGGATTAAAGAACAACATCTACCAGATGAAAAAGCTTCGTCATTGAGGTCTAAATAAGTTAAATTTCATTACAAAGCAATTTGAATCATTATTAATGATGGTGCTAATACTTTTAATTCTTTATTATAGGTTTCCTCTGACATGTATTTTTTGGTTATATGCCGATCCTAAGGTTTTAGACCAAAGACTCGACAAAAGAGTAGATAACATGATCAAGGTAAATGTTAGTTTGTAAAACTTTCAAATATCGTTTCACTTAACAACTATAGGGATTGGAATCTGTTTAATCGACTAAAAAATTATCTAATTAACTACTATACCACCTAGTCGATATACTTAGTCGACTAATTAATCGACTAAACCGATTTCAATCCTTACTTAATCAAATGGTAACAAATTTATTCTATCTTTACTGGTCGGCATCTCAGATGGGTCTCTTTGAAGAACTAAAATACCTCAGGAATAAAGTGAAAAACGATGTATCATATGGAGGAAACGTAAATTATACACGTGGAATTTTTCAGGCCATAGGTAAAAAGACATTATTAAACTAAATGAAGTTATACCTTATATAACAATAATAATTCAAATTTTGTTTTGCTTGTATAGGATATAAAGAATTTGAAGCTTATTTAAACGCTTTGGAAGAAACACCACATCTAAACGATAAAGCCGTCGGTTCGTAAATTGTGATGGCACTATATTATTTTTATTCGAATTATGAGTTATTTATGTTGATTTATACAATTTATACAATTAGATGCTATAAAAGAGACCAATATTGAAGCTATGAAATCAGCCAAACGTAGATACTCTAGGAAACAAATTAGATGGATTCGAAATAAATTGCTACTTAAATGTCAAGAAAATAATTTGAATGATGCAGATACAAATTATAAGAGTAAAGCTGGAGTGTATTTGTTTAACACTACATGTATCCTTTTTCTTTCGTCCAATTTTTCAATACCCTGTATTCCTACGGGTATATTTTTACGAAGAATTTTCTTTAACCAACTTATTGACTCGTTTTGGAATTAAAAGCTCTTGAAACATGGAATCAGGATGTTCGTGATGTGGCAATTACTATCGCTAAGGGTATTCTTCAAATGTTTTTTTTTTCTTTTTTTGATGATATAAATAGCATAGTTTCTTTATTATAGAATTTTTGGATAAGGGAACTGGACCAGATCAAAAATCCTTAAGCTTGGAGGCAAAAGAACTTTTAGATCCAGAGATAGATACAAAGTATTTATCAAATAAGATTGAATTTATTTTTAAGCTGTCTTCTGGTATTAATTTTTATATAATATTAATTAAAATAATTCTTATTGCAGCACCTTTGATAACTTAAAGACTTGGACAAAATATCAATGTGATATTTGCAAAATTTTTAATGACAATTCACCAGTAGTGATTAACGGACTTGCCAATTGGAATCAGCATTTACAAAGCAAGTGGCATCGATCCAATGTTAAACTCAAAAAGGAGATGGATATAAATTGGGGCGGGCAATTTCCACCTTGGTTCAAAGAGAGAAAAAGAAATAAGTTAGCAAGTTAACAATAGTTAATTTTATTTTTAGTTATATTAGTATTATCATCAAAATTTTTAAAACTTTATTATTTATTTAATAGTATTAATCTTTGATTTCTCAAGATGTGTAACCGTTGTTGTTTATAATTTTTTGTAATTCGGTAACGATCAACAATTTTGATCTTAATAAACAGTAGCCTCAGACGACTGTTATCATATGTAGATATACAAAGAATACTAACAATTATTTCGGTTCCTTGATTTATAAAATGAAAACAATTTGTCTTTTAGTTTTTAGATATATTTAATATATAGTTATATGAATCCTAATTGATGAAAATCGTGTAAGAAGTCATAAAAGTCATAAAATATTTAATGATCAATAGGTTTACGCTGTTTGTGGCATTAATTACTTTGAACGTTTTAAATTCGAAAGGGTGTAAATAATTTGACGATTATGATCAAATCTCGAAAAGAGGTAAACGATTTTGTCGAAAGTATAAGGGTTTCTTTGGTGATTTGAATAAGTTGATGAATGAGTTAAAAAAACTAAGGTTGATACTACAATGCAGACAACCTAGTCCCGACCAATAAAATTGATAAAATTCAAATTGCTAATCCTTTTTCAAAAAAAAATACAGTAGTAAAATACTATCTTAAAATATTAAATTAAAACAAACTAAACACTTTCACATTCTTAAATTTTTTTAAATCTATTTATAAAAAAGTTATAGCAAATTGAAGTTATAGTATTTTTAAAAGCAAATTTGGCCACTTTAAACAATTAATTTTAATTTTATATATATTAAAAATTTAAATTTGGCCACTTTATATATAAATCTTAGCTAAATTTTCATGTAAAAAATAAAATTTGAATTTAAAATTAAACAGGCCAATCAGAACGTTCATTACATCTTAAGGATTCCAATAAGTCACGTGTTTGTAAGTCAACCAATAATAATGTGATTATTTTTGCAATTTAACATGTTTGTTTAAATTGACCCACCTCTCCCCACTACGCTTAAGTTTCGTAAGGGAACGTTAAACGAAATTATAACTTCAAACGGCCTAAACAAAGATACTAGGTTTAAAAGATTTTCGCGCTTGTAGTCGTACATATAAACATTAGATGGTCGTGACAGTTAGAGTCGGTTTTAAGTTATGACGTTCGAATAATTATAGAAAGTTACGCAATTTAGGAAGTTTACCATGTAGAATTTATAGATACGAACATATGAAGTTATTTTATATTAATTATCACACCACTCCGTTCTACACCCACCCTACTTGCTATTATTTGTAAACCAAAAAAAAAAAGGAAGTCTGTAGAATTTCTACCGACTTCCCCAAACAAAAAAAGCAGACGTTACCGGCCTGTATGAACAATACCAAACAACGAAGACGATCTTAATGTTCCCCAAACCCCGAGCATAGCAATAAAGCCATACATCATTTTTTTTGAAATGCTTTCTAAGAACTTTGGAGGCCTTCTTTTAAAAAATGATGAGTAAATTGTCATCATTGAAAAAATTGGCGAAATACCAAATAATCAATTATTGACTAATCATCGTGAGGCCTAGAGATTTGGGTAAAGTGCATTGTTTGACAGAACAATAAACGTCTTTACATAGTCTCGTTAGTGTTGAGGCATCACAGTGCACACCCAAAAATATTGGTGGGCATCTATTGTAGGTTGGGGTTTATGTAGAAAATTTTCAAAATGGGCAAAATGTGGGATTGCGCGTAAAAAAAAAAGAGACATCTTAGCAAACAAAATTTTACTAACACGTAACAACGAGCAAAATTTTTTATGTTAGGTTATGGCTTGAGTGAGGGCCCATTTTAGGAATAGGATTTAGGTAATTATCTGTTATATAGTAAAATCGTTCAAGGAAATCTCTTTGTTAGTACACGAAAAGTGTTTTTTTTTGCGAAACAAATAATTTTTACAAAGCAATTGTTTGTTTTGATCGCGTAAACTCTCGATTATCAATTTTATGTGACAAAATCGTGACATTAAAAAATAAATATACATCAGGGACACGGAAAAATTTGGATATCTGTGCAAAAATTTATTTGGATATCGGCAAATATTTGGATAAATTTGGATAAAAAATTTTTCAATAAGGCCACGCAAACTAATAAAATTGGTTCTCATAACCCGGCCGGGTCACTTTTTTTGAAAAGTTAAAATTTTAATTTTTAAATATAACTTATTTTGCCGGCCGGCCGGGTACTATTTGCTTGTCCCATGTTATGAGAACCAACTAATTTAATTTGCGTGGCCTAATCAAAATTTGAAGAAATTTTGTTGCCAGTTACTACTGTACAGTACTAT
Source organism: Gigaspora rosea (assembly GCA_003550325.1). Taxonomy (NCBI): domain Eukaryota; kingdom Fungi; phylum Glomeromycota; class Glomeromycetes; order Diversisporales; family Gigasporaceae; genus Gigaspora; species Gigaspora rosea. Next base: position 200,830 of record QKWP01000412.1, read on the forward strand.
TGAAGATAATGAAAAACATTGGTAGGACAATTAGTGTTCCGCATGATTCAGACCGGGCGGGCATTTTTAAAGATCCGGACCCGGTCAAAACATCGATTCGGATCTAAAATTAGGGCATCACTTAGATCCGGGACCAGATTCGTGAAATTTCAAAATTTATAGATGCTATAGCGATAGTTGACTAAGCCCTAGTGTCCTCCCTAAAAAAAAAAAAAAAAAGGAGTCGTCTTGGCGCCACCCGGGGTGGTAATTAATTCACTGCCACCCTATCCAAATTAAATACTAAATTGACTAACTGACCCTAACTCTATGGTGAGTGCGTCATCAAATTACTATTTAATTTGGACAGGGTGGTATACCAACCCGGGTAGCACAAAGACTTTTCATTTTTTAATTTAATTTATTATTAATAAAAAAAAAGAAAATTCTGAAATCAGCCAATCAGCAATCTAATAAGACCGGACTGGGTATTATCCGGGCGATCTTTGTGTGGGTCCGAACCCGCATCGATTCTGATAAATCAAGGGTCCGAACTCGGTCCGGTCCGTCAACGGACCGGACCCGGATCTTTTGCGGAACACTAAGGACAATACTGTCTGATATACTGTATTAATAAAAAATTTCAAACTGTTAGAGTTTTGAAACAAATTCGATATAGAAAGATTTTACTACTAGGAAAATGCGTAGCATTGTTAGATTCGGAGCGTATCATATGATAATCATCTTATTACACAAACGCGTGAATATACCCAAATTACGTTTTGATATTGTTTATGCAGACTTTGTCGATCTTTGCTATGTACCTAAGAACTTTTGGGAAATTTAGGAAGAGATGCATCCAAAAGTCACTAATTCTGGTCAAAATGCATCAAAAGCGTAATTTTAATATCACCTTGCAAACTCCCCTAGCGTCACCACCCTAAAAAATTTCGCTACTAATTCGCCAACCAATCAGATTTCGAGATCAGGTGTAACGCGAAAAAAACGCGAAAAATCAACCCAAACCAAAAAATCGTTCATAAATCAACATTTTACCTATGAAACTGTTTACTGCGCACTAACAAAAAGTTTTCCTTATGAAATTTTGGTATTATAGAGATTCTAACCTAATTTAATAGCAGACCCTAACCCTAATTTAACTGCGAAAAATTTTTAGCGAAATTTTTTAGTTTGGTGACGCTAGGGTCTTATCACCTTGCATGCATAGACATCAAGGATCCTCCGCTACGCTCCGGATAATTAAATTATCGCGGTTGGTGAAAATTGGCGATTAATTTCCCCTGTATGCATAATGATTTTATCCTAAGACCTTAGCATCACGCTACCAGCATTAGTATTATTTTTGTTTTGATTTTATGTTACACCTGAGTATAATATTACAAACAAAATCTTATTGGTCATTTATTGGTCAGATCACATGTATCCTAAAAATCAGACAAATTCTTAAAATTTAATACAGTAATATGACAATGTGATTAATTGTGATTACTTAGGAAAAAACCAGAGTTTTCCTTGTTTTTTCGATCCGCAATTAGTCGACTTAGCCGGCTTAGTCAGCTGATTTTTCAAAAAATTGACTTAGTCGATTTTTATATTAAAAATCACAATAACCAAGTAAATTAGGCCGGTCCAGTGGTTTATATTACATCCACTTATTAGGATCCGAAAAACTCCAAAAAGAAAATCAACGAACATAAAATATGAGCAAGGTTGAGACAAAAATCTGACGAAATCTCCGATAATTTCCGAAGCTTGGCTTGGAAAGATCAACTCTGACTTAGCCGGCTAAGCTGATTTTTAAAATAATGATCGACTACAAACACTAGTGTTATGGTATGGGTGTACATATAGATGCTGGTAAAATGTGGTGAAATATGGTGAAATAATTTCACCACTATTGGTGAAATTGGTGGTGAATTGGTGAAATTGGTGAAATTAATTTCACCAGCATCTATAGGTGTACATACAAAATACCTATGTCTGATTGACACACTTATGCCAGCAATATCCTTTAACAATCACGAACCTAGTCCACTAAAAAAAGTTACGTAACTGAACTTAAATTTAAAAAGACGACAATGATTCTTTTTTGATTTTCATTCTAACGTTGTTCGTTGATTATAATGCAAAATGACAAACGAAATATTTAAATAGTAAAAGTTGATACAATTTAATTATTAATATCCTGAAGATTATAACCATAGCTAAAGATATTAGAATAAATTAAAAACTATCGAAACAAGTATAAGAACGAATATATGGTTGAATATAGTCGTTGGATTTTCTCATTTTACTTATTTTAAAAAGCAGTTCTTTAAGTGTATATACTTGTCGCATCTGTTGGAATGATGGAAAATGTTTTTTTTTTATAAAGCATGACTTTATTTTTGGTTTAATTCAAATTTAATCACAAAATGCGATCATTTTCAGATGATGAAAGTGCAGTTGAAGTTATTTGAGCGGTTATCTAAACTATTAAATGATATATATATATTCCCATTTATGATTTAATGGTTTTATTCATAATTGAAAGAATTAATATATATTTAAATTTTGATTTGTAGATGGACATGTACGTAGTCTGCGCGCAAGAAATTTGAGATCCTACGCAATCTTATAATTTGGACTAGCTGTCATCATATAGACCGGAATAATAATCTGCATGCAATCAATTATTATACTTTATATTTTATTATCAATTGATTTATCAGTTTTTAAAGTTCCTTATCGTTATTGGTGTACAGATAATTTGCTACTATTTAACAAAGCGTAACAAAGAATATTTGAATTCGGAATTTTAAAACAAAAAATAGGAACTTTTAAACTCTCACTTATTTTCGAAATAAATTAATTCTATAATAAAAAACAAAATAATTTGGTAAAATGTTTAAAATGTTTAATAATTGCTTTAAATTTGGTATTTACGTAAATCCTTAACTTGATTATTGGCCGATTATGATTATTTTTTAATTCGGCTCTGCCTTCATTCAAATCAACCATAAATACACTCGCTCACCCCACAAAATTTTGTAAAAAAAATAAAGCACTAGAGCGAACATCTATATCATAAAAGATATTTCTTTAACATTCACTACTAAAGCTAAAGTCATTTTGAAATTAAAATGTTTAAATTCACTGTATTTTTAATTTTTATGATTTTTATTTCCCCATCTATCTCTGAAGATTTATCTGGCTTCGTTGAATGTGAAAGCACCTATACCTTTCCAATTAAAATCACCCACTTTGCTTATGAACCAGAGTTGATTGTTGCAAATCGTTCCTTAAAACTTGAAATGGGTGGTATTTCTACTGTTACTATAGAAAAAGGTGCTGAATTTGTTAATATGGTATATCGGGATGATATACTCACTAAAATTCATGCACAGGATTTCTGTAAAATATGGGTTGAACCAAGTGGCGGTCATTGTCCTGTTGAGCCTGGAAAGTTTTATTTTGAATGGAATTTATTGGCATCATCAATACCACAAATTGATCCTATAAATACGAATATTACTGAATTTCCGAGAATTACTAGTATGTATTCTTTTTAATTTATGATCTGATCGTAAATCTTCAAAAGTTAATTTGTTTAATAATGATTATTAATTATATATATTTTTATTTAAAGTTGTCAATCCCAGCGGGTATATCTTGGCCTGCATAGAAGGTAGTGTGGTGAGAGTTTATCCCTAAATTATCTGTTACAGTAAATAGAATATTATTTGGCTATAATTTCTTCATGTTCCAAGTTAGGAAAAAACTTAAAAATGCTCTGTTAAAAGTTTTAGTTATTTTTTCTTGAATTTATGCTTATTATCAATAAATTACAAAAAAATTTGTAACATAAATTTAAAATATAAATGATAATTTTATAAAATATCTGATATAATGAATTAATACTATATACGTTAACAGAAACATAAATTCAATTCATATTTTTTAATGTCACAATGTAATTGTTTAATAGCTTGCCATTTACAATTTTGCTATTTTTTGTTCAGGATAGGGTTTAATTAATCAGTGTGATAGTTATGACAAACTTAATATGTGAATGAATCTCCGTAGAATCACTTGATAAGTTAACAATAATAAAACTTGTTTTTTTCAATTAAAGTTATTTCTCACATTTTTAAAAGTTAATATTAGCTATGCTACATTGTGCAAAGGACTTCTCTAAGTCTTAGAATATCATTAAATATTTGAAATTCCCTCTTATAATAAATTATCATCCGTCACGAATTTCCTGTACATTTTTACCAATCATTTTGCTCATGTGATAAGAAAATGATGGAAATACAGGCTGTGATAATATTGATACGACATAAGTACCATGTGTTGTGAGTAGGGCTGTTAATCAGTCCGTCCAGTCTGTCCTGGTCCAAAGACTAGTCTTTTAAAAAGTCAGTGGTTCAGGACTGATTAGGACCGATCAGCATGAGACTGAAGGGGTAACGTGACCTGGCCGCGGAAATCAACGTGATCAAACTGAAATGCGCATTGATCGACAAAAAGCGAAGAAATTTAATAAATTCCGATTCGGGTTTGGCTTGAGGCGATGCTCCATTGAAGAACAATAGTAAGATAGTAAGACGCCTCTGATATTCAAAGGTGGGAACTAAAGTCACAGCCATGTAAATAAGTATGAATTACTCATCGTTAGTCATAGATTCCTCCCGATACTTTAATTAGTCATATTGCTTAGAGATTCTAATTGTTGTAGCAAAGCCCCAAATGTAATCTGTAATGTATATAAACCTTTCATGTTCATGTACTAAAAAGATAAATAAGCGAAGTATTATATTAATAAAGACCATCTAACAATAACCTCAAAGATTCTAGTGGCAGTAGAATCCTTGGTTCTTAGACCAAATCTTCCATACCTTCTTTTGAATAGCCCTTATTGTTTGTGTTTTAGGTTGCGAGTACTACAGTACTAGTTACCCCAAATCCACCCTTTCACAACAGACTGATTATTAGGTTGTACCAGTATATTTATTATTATGCATTATTACATGTTATTATTGTAGACTCCATTCAAATTATCAGTTTATTACTGGTTTATTACATAAAAAGCTACATCTTAACACATATTTAAATCTGTTTATTATTATTTAGACTAGTAATAGCAATGCGTCACAAATTTTGAGAATCATGCACATGATTCTTGAAGGTATATTTTTAATGTGGTTAAGCTAGCATATTGCAGGCCAATTTATCTCAAACATAAGCATTATTTTGAAAGTTCTTGAATAGAAAGAATTAATGTAAATTATATGAGCAAGTTCAAGAGCAAAATTGAAGCAATGTTCTAAATATTCCAAGCAGAATGCTCTTTATAAGCTAGATATAATACTGTGCATTATGTGCACTATGTGTATGAAATTTGAAAAAAAACTACGATTTGCCCATTAATAATTAGAACTTTGTTGTACTTTGCTTTTTTTGGCCGGAGCATAGCGACGGTCCATAAGTGTCTATGCAAAGTGATACAAAAATTACCTTCCTGATGTGCTTCAATTGTAAAAATCTTGACAAATTTTACTTTTTTGATATACTTGCATATATGGAGTGCTCCGTATTAAAAGGTCCCATTTTTACATTTATCACATTTTGAGATAATTGAGTTTAACCATTTGTTTTGATTTTCGGACTGATTCGGGATTAATTAAATTTCACGATTTTGATTGGTTAAAGAAGGCAGGTGACTATCGGATAATCTCGTGACGTGTTGGCTCTATGCAGCCTCATGTAATTTTTCTTTTTAAATTATCTTGATTTTTTATTATGCAAATCAACTTTTATTAATAATTGAAAAATATCAATCATGTCAAAATTTACATGAATTTAATAAAAACTCATTTTTCAAAAAATTGTAAAAATGGGCCCTTTTAATACGGAGCACTCCATATATGATGTAAATCTTATCAGAAATGGAATTTGGAAATTTTTTTTCTGTCCGCACGCGTGTCTATATTTGTGCTTTAATGTTACTAACATATGCATATTAACATGTTTGTGTAATATGATGAACATCATATGATGTGCTCCGGACATATAATGCTATGACTAGGATGCAATATATATATATTGCATCCTAGTTACATTAGATTATTACCTAGTTATGAGTAAATTGTTGCCTAGTTATAAGTAAATTGATATCTAGTTTCTGTTTTTAGCACTCAGTAGTCTTTTTATATCTAAGTTGCTATCTTTTTGTTTTTGTTGCTCTGTGGCTTTTTTATGCCTAGATTGCTATCTTTTTGTTTTCATTATTTGGAAGACCTTTGGGAATCAGTTTGCTTATTTATTGTTGCTTATTGTGGATCCTGATTCAGATGCCGGCTTTGGTGAAGAGGGAGTCACATCATGGATCCTGATTTGGAGGCCGGCTTGGGTGAAGAAGGGCTTATGTTATGTACCCGTTTTGGATACCAATCTAGGTGCAAGTTTTGTGGGCCAGATTCGTTAACTTGTTTGGTCATCAAATAGGTCGATTTGCCAAAAAAAAGTTTACTATCACATTGGCTATCTTATTTATTCTGCCTTAATGGCCTACTGATTTTTATAAGATGTTATCTCTACTTGGTAACCCACCAAAGCATAATTTAATAATATAATATATATCCATAATAATTATACCTTGGTGACTCTGCCTTTTGTGACCCTTTTGATTGCCGAAGATAAGGCATGAAGTGCCAAGTTGGTAACCCAGATGCGCAATCCTATCAAGAATGAGGCACGAAGTGCTGAGTTGGTAACCCAGATGCGCAAAATTTATTCTTCCTTTCCTATATATAATTCTGCTCATCTGGGTTACCAAAATTTTGCATGTTTTTGGCTTTTAGACCTTGTTTCTGTATAGTTACTACTTCAGGATATCTTTGCATCGATTGCTTTGGAGTATTATTTAATATATTTATTGCATATTCATGCTAGTAATCTGATTAGAGGCCAGAATGGTTTATACTTTTTTATTTCGTTTTTGAGTCATACATATTACATTTTTTATTTTAAACTTTGCAAGTTTTTCTGTTATTTTATACTGATTTCTTACATATAATACTATGCTACTTGCGCAAAAAAATACTGGGCCCAACCCCAGTGAAATAAACGAAGCAACTAGACTCTTCTCAGGGTTAGTGGACCTTGATTATGAGCCTGGTTATAATGATCATACATATTTTCAATATTTGTCTAATAGTAAAGATGATATTGCTCTTCTAGATGCCTATCATTCTGAGAAAATTTTTGATAAATATATTATTCGGGTGGCAGGGAAGGGTTTCACTGTAGTTGATCACCTGTCTGAAATTTATGGGATTCCCAATGCTCACGAATGAATTGATGGGAATTTGCCCCTTCGCCTCGTTCTGGACATCGATGCGAGACAGTACCTTTTTTTTTCTTATTTATATTCAAAAAAAAAAAAGATTAAAAAATAAAATGCAAAATTATAACGGAATTGATGCTAAAGCCTTAGCATATGCCCAGAGGCGGGAAGGGAGATGTTTGGCCAAGATTAATCCTAAAATATATTTATGGGCATGTAAAAAGGATCATCAATGGGAGGCATCATATAAAAATATGAAACAGAATTACTGATGGTGTAATATTTGTCCTAATGTACCAGAGAGGGCATGTTGATATATATTCGAAGATTTATTGCATAAAAAATTCCCACTTCGAAAACCTAAATTCTTGGAAGGTTTACACTTAGACGGATATAATGAAGAGCTAGGTTTGGCCTTTGAATACAGTGGTAATCAACATTACCAAATTGTGCCTTTTTTTCACCCACAAGGACAAATGAATCTAGATGCGCAAATTTGGCGTGATTGGAAAAAAAGAGCGTTATGTTATAGAGAGGGAGTAATCCTTATTACAATACCCTATTGTGTCGTTGACTTAGAAACTTTTATAAAATGCGCCTTGCATGCATTCGGCTTCCTTCCGATAGGAACCATCTAGGTGGTAGCATAGGCTTCTCCTTAATATGCATCAATTGTTCTCTCACAAAGGGACGTTGAGGTCCTGATTCATCTAAATAATATAAAACAGGCATGGTAGGATTCTTTCCAACAACAATTTTTCGAATCTTATGGAGGCTAGGCGACCATATAGGGTCTGTTATTCTACGTCGCTCAAAAGGATCATTTTCTCATTCTCCAGGAGCAAGTAAAAATTGAACGGTAGTACTCTTTGGTAGTTGTGGTTCATCAACACCTATCAGACGATTATATTTTACCGATGGCTTGGAATATATCCGCTCAAGTTTCACAGCATCATTGGGACTCATTCCAATTAGTCGGGTTGGAGTATCATTCATATTGTCAACAATTTTTCGTGCAAACCGTTCACATTCTCTACAGCGTTCACCAGTAGGTAAGAGAAACTCTATCGCATACTGGTTTTTAAAAACTCTTAATTCGAATAATCCGGCATAACGATCAACCATAGCCATGCTTGTATGTCTAAAACGTGCTTTAATTCTTTGGATATTAACATTATGTTCATCCATTATCAATGTCACACTTCCCATGAACTCACGACCTTCATCACATTGCAATAGCCGAGGCCAGTTAAGAGGGTTGTCAGGGTTATTATATATACTCTTAAATGCTTCTGCAACTTCTTCACTACTCTTTGATGTTAAAAAAATGAAATCTTTATATCTAGTCGCATAGTCTATAACTAATAATACATAGTAAAATATTGGGTCATCATCTAGTGAATCTGTATCTACATCATATGGTATTTCGATCAAATCGCACTGGTGTACAGTATTTGGCTTCGTGATTTTAGAGTAACTAGCATAAGGTATTTGTCTCGGTAAAGGCCGAAAGATTTGATACATTGCTTGGCTATTAAGCCATTTTTTTATATCATTAAATAGAAAGTTATGGCCAGCTTTCTTACAAGTATCCCACAATCCCTTAACATTTTGATAAAGACCCTCGGGCTGATAATACAGCTTCTGTAAAGCAAGATGTTAGTCAAGATCACATGCTTTTTGGGGATCAATAATAATCATAGGTTTTTGTAATGACAAATTTTGATCTTTAACTTTTTTAGTCTTGGCGATTTCTCGATCAAGTTCATACGCTTTTTGTGGATCTATATAAATTACAGGTTTCGCCATTCCTTTGTTTTATTATAGTAATAAAAAACATGGAAGAGTTACAACAAACTAATCAGGAGCTTCATGAGGTGATCTCACAATTGGCTCAATCAAACAGAGATATTGAAAAACGCGTATACAACTTGGAAAGAGCTATTGGTGTACGCGAAGAGAGAATTCGATTTCTTGAAGAAGAACTAAATAATGCTATCGAACTTTCTAGACAAGACAAAGAATAATTGTTAGAAGAAATCTCAAAACTCAAAAGAATTGTCCACCAACTCGAAGAAGAAAATAAAAAGAAAGACAAAGAAATCACTAATAAGGATAAATTAATAACAGAGTTTGATGAACGAGAGACAAAATTAAAAACCCGAATACGAGAGATATCTAAATCAGCTGGAAATACACCTAAAGCACAAGATTATTCATCCAGATTAGTAGATGAGAATGAACGGCTTAAATAAGAAATAAATACAATAAGGGTTAATCAAATAAATAGGATTAATAAAATAAATCAGCAAAAAAATCGTATTACAGACTTGCTTTGTCAAAATTTTGCATTATCATTATTAAGATACCGAGATAGATTAGAACTTATAAATACCAGAGAGGCTTTGCAAAATGCACAAGCATGGAATAATGAAAATGAATCCGACCTCGATGAAAATTCTTTAGATATTTATAATTTTGATCAAAATTTAGACATGGCTACAATAGCAGAGTTAGCTGATGCTATAGACCTATCCCTAGCTGATACAACAATATGTAAAACCGTTTTAACAAATCAAATTAAAAGAGCAACAAGGTCAATTCGACGTAAATATGCTAACCTGCAACAAGATATATATAGGCAGGAGCGTGATCAGGCAGTACAGGAGCGTGATCAGTTACGGACTAATGCTCAAAATCAAGTAAACAGAATGTTAGACAATATAACAGGAAAGCGAACCCGTATTGGTGAATTGCTAGGAGAAAAGCTAGCCCTTCAGCTAATATATCGAAGGTGCAAAGCTGAGGCTGACTTGTCAGAATTCAATCGCGCCTGGGTATTTAATCGGTATCAAAAATGGAAGGCTCGAGAAATTAATTCTCGCCAGAATATTTTAAATTTGCAGGGACAAATTTTATTATTACAAAATAATCAACAAAATCAAATAATAGCATTACCTGTAGGATTTGCGCAACCAGAATTCCATGGTGGTGATGAAGATCATGAAGATTTTGTGGATAGATTCATATCATATATCACTTTAGTGGGAGTAAATAATGATGCAAATATTCTTACTATATTAGATCGATCTCTAAAAGGAGAAGCGAGAGAATGGTACCATAGAGAATTTGATAATAAAAATTGGGAATTGCAAAATGTACTTGATAACTCGGGTATAGGAGCCACTATTGCACATATTCGGGGTGCCAATGCTGTAGCTATAACAGGTGCGGTCGCTTCTTTCCCAAATGTTCCACTAGGACTTACAGGTGCACAAATTATTCCTGCTCGAAATGTTGCTGAAGATTGGACAATAGCAGGAGGTCGTCCAACTAATGCTGTACCAGTTGCACCAAATGCTGGGGGAGGAGTTCCTATTATTCTAGCAGGAATGAGATCTGGACAAAGACTTTGGTGGATGAAAAAACATTATCCAACTGCTAATAAATATGTAAAGATGTTAGAAATTGGTGCATTAAGACAAGGCTCATATGAGACTGTACCTTTATTCTGGGCAAAAATTCAGAAATATGGTGATCAACTCGGTTATACACCAGCACAGAAAAAAACTCATTTCTTATCAGGAATTAGATCCGATATCAGAGATGAAATTTATAGAATCGGTCAAACCAAACCTATTAACAATATCATTGATAGTTTGGCAGAACTTGAATTACGTCATGGAATATTACAACAAGCACCATCACAACCTCGCTATGCACCTATTGCTTCCGCTACTTCAGATGCTATGTCACAACAACTAGTGTTTCCTATAGCTGATATACAAAAAATAATTCAAGATGAATTAGCAAAACAGCGAGCTGAATCTAAAGCTGAGATAGAAAAATTAAAGGCCGAACTTCAAGCACAACAACCGCAAGTAGCAACAGTAGGAACATTTCAACCTCCATCCAAGCTTTATCCTATAAAATCGGAAAAAGCTCAGCAAGCATTTTACATAGTAGATCAAGAAGGTAATTATATGGATCAACTTACCCAATATCCAAATTATCATAAATACCTTGAGCAAGCAAAAGCATTGTTTAAAAAACCTCAGCAACAAAACCAATCTGCGAGAATAGATAGAATAGAATCGAAAGTAGATGAAATCGGTCAAATGACATCTCAATTCGGGAGGATGATGCTTGAAAATCAATCCAAAAAACTCGTAGCTAAATCAAATTCAACACATCGATATTTTCCACCTCTAATACCTTCCCAATCCCAATATGCATCTCCTGATTCAGATGATAATGAGGATGAAGGTGAATATAATGAGGAAGAGAATAGATGGCATGCTCCATCTCAGTCAGAAAAAAAACAGGTACCGGTAAATGAAAAAATGCTTCCAGAACTTAGTCAGCCTGAAACATACGATAAACTATTGCCAAAGCTTTCATCAGCAATGCATAAAATGTGACAGTCTCATATAGTTCAGGAGAAAGAATCAAAATCAGATGAGTGGTTTTCATCTCTACAATATCTGAATGCTAGTATAAATGATTTGTCTATTTCTGAATCTTTTTTAGATAATGGAAGTGAGATTGGAGCCTTGAATGATGCAACAATTAATGCCCTCGGATGGAAAGCTGACAAGCCATCTGACTTCGATATAAAAGGTAACTCTAAATATATTACCGAATTATTGGAATGGTTTACAGATGTGCCAGTCAGTATAAAGGATAAGGATGGTAAAACAGTCACAGTTTCAGGAAATTTTGCATGTATTGATAATGGTGAACCAGAACCAATGCTATGTATAGGTATGACATGAATTCGAAAGGTTCATGGTATTCTTGACCCGAATAAAAACCAATTTCGCATAAAGGTTCATGGTAAGTCTTATATTATACCAACATTCAGCAGGGCTCCAGTAGTCAAGGATCCGCCAAAAGATATAGAGACCTTAGAAGTATTGGATTCCGATTCATCAAGTAAAGAGGTAAAAAAAAATGCATAAATTGTGAAAGTATGACTATCCGTGTAAAGGAGCTTGAAAAAGCACTATTTACTAGTGTCCAAACTAATTCAGAATTTATTGGATATTATAATAATTTGCGTGATCAATATAAAACAAAAATTATTCATATTAATTCTAAGCTTTTGAAATAGGAGCAGATAGTTTAGAAATATCAGCACGTACAACAGCTCTTATCTTTTTAGCCTCCTCTTGTGTTCTCTTATAGAATTCTAAAGGATCTTCAGTTTTTTGTGAGGCTTCAGGTGGTATAGTTTCTTTTTTTGCTTCTGATATTTTGTCTATCTTTTCAGTCGAATCTTTACTAACAGAGTATTGATCAGAAATACGCGCAGACTTGAACTTGGATTTTCTCTTTTTTGTCTCTTCCACAACTATAGGTATTGAAATATCACTTTCCGAATCAGCTAAATATGGATTCCAAACATTTGTGCAAACCTCTTTTCCTTTCCATATCCGATAAAAACGGGTATTGGACATAGGATATTTATCTCTAAGCATCTCTAAAGGTTTGGATTTTGCATCTTTGTATTGCATAATATATTTATAGTCATCTGGTGATAGTTTGACTGCATCAGATCGCATGGTCTTGTTAATAGTATCAGTAATATTGATAAAAAAAAATACTAATGATATTATTGATAATATCGGTAATATTGATAATATCCATAATGCTATTATTGATAATACCAGTAATATTGATAATATTGATAATATCCGTAATATCTATAATATGTTATTATTGATAATATCCGTAATATCTATAATATGTTATTATTGATAATATCCGTAATATGTTATTTTTATTAAATATAGCTAAGCTGAAAAATACATGGCTAATATATGTACATTGCGAGATATTAACTCAAAAGGACATCGTCTTGGAAGTACTAGGGAGGTGGAACTTGAAGAAGCTTTACGTGATAGTTGTAAGTCCAATTCTGAACTTATTGATGATTTTAAAAACTATCAGAAGGTGTATAAAAAGTATATTAAAAATATCAAACAGGATAAGGTGCATATGCAACAGGATCTTAATCGATCCAATAAAGATAAAGAGAAACTCACTAAGCATACCTATCAGCTTATAGATGAAGTAAAACGATTGCGTTCAGAGTTAGATACTCTAACATCCCAGATTACTCGCAAAGATATTTCTCTTAATGAATCTAAAATTAAGATAAAAAATTTCCAGTCTAAGATAAAAATATTGGAAATGAAACTATCTTCAACTCAGAATAAATCAAAGGAAATTTCAACACTTCGATCTATGAAAAAAATATTAGAAGGTAAGTTAGAATCAGCTCAAAAGGATGCATTTTCAACTCAGAAAGAGATAATAAAAAAAGAATCCGAGATTATATCTCTCAAGTCTGAATTAACGAATATAAAGAATGAACTAACGAATACAAAGGATGAATTAGCTTCAAAAATTAATGAAATTGAGTGTTTAGGCACTTTATGCCCTGCTTCACAGAAAACAAAAGATATATTGGATCCTGTAGTTATGGGAGGTGCGGAAAAAAATACGCAGAGTGAGGAACAAAGTTTCATATCGAATTCTGAAGCTAAATCTAAAAGTCTTGTAAAATATTTTAAAAGTAAAAAGAAAATGGAAGCAGAAATAAATGATACTTCCCTAACTAACCAAGAGTCTTTAACAAATGATATATCGAATATAAAAAATGAGCTAGTAATAAAAGAAAATGAAACATTTCCAATTATCATAAATAAGCAGAATCCGGAGTCATTAATTCAAGATATTACAATAGAAGGGGCAGTATGCGCTGGCGAGGCTTTAGTTAATGATAAGTATCAGATTCCTCCTATTATTAAAATTATCATTATTGCAATAATAGTGATATTAATTATTTGGTATATATACACGAATATTTTTCATCCAACCAAAAAGAAAGAAATTTTTTATCCCGTCTATAGAAATCATAGTTATGGATTCCCAATTCGTTATACAAAAGAACCGAAAAAAAGAATTACCACCTATGAAACTTTACCTTATGGATATGGATGAGGCCACAAAGCACGAATCATCCAGAAATGTCGGACATCCAGCAATGTCATGGCCTTTCAGTAAGGTATTTACTGGTAAAAGTGGTACAGGTAAGACTAATATACTCGGAAATATTTTTGTTGGTGACAAGGGTGAATGTATATATAAAAAGAAAAAGGGTGGATCCCGCTATATACGATGTGATGATTTGATAGTTTGTGGATACCATCCAGATGAACCTAAATGGGCATTTGTTAGATATATATATGGAGTAATCGCAAGTGATCCAAAAGCACCATATTACGAAAATATTAGATTTAAATATATCTCACCTGAAAAAATTCCTAGTGTAAAATCATTTTCTCCAGAGAGGAGTACTGTAATTATTTTTGAGGATTTATGTGTTGCTCCAGATACAATACAAAATCGAATTATTCCATTCTTTACACATGGACGTCATCGTAATATAAGTCCAATATATGTGACACAAAAATATCACCATGTCCCAATAATTATTCGTGAAAATCTTACCCACTTAGTTATATTTAATGGGGGCAGTAGTTATCAAGATGTATCCAAGATAGCTGGTCGTTATACTGATGATGTTAAAAATGCATCAATGGTTATTAATAGTTATCTGCGTAAAGGTGAATTTATAGTATTTGACCTTAATAAAGCAGAGGACGATCCACTTGCAATTCGGTTAAGGTTCGATACTCCACTAGATTTGCAGAAAGAGATAGAGTTACGGCAAAAGCGCAAGATAGGTTCGAAGAACCATGACCCTTTAGGGTCGCCCTTCGGGCCTGCTCTGCAATAAAAAATCAGCCACGTAAGTGTCCTGCTTTGCAGAAATGAAAAGTCTATAGTTAGTATTCACTTCATAGATTACCCAATTGTGATGAGTTGCCACTCTCAAGAATAGCATTAGGAAAACAGTGGACAACTACCTATCTATGTCCTCAAAGGTATTAGTAGAGCTGACACAGTCAAAAAATAATATATAAAAAGTATGGGTATTTTTTATCATGAAGCAATTAATAAATCAAATAAATACCTGTGTACTATGCTTCTATTTCTAAAAGTCGCTTTTGGAATCTAACCCGCAATTGACTCTTTTTAGAATCTATCCAATTATACGGAATATAATATTCTTCATATTGTCTAATAATAATGGAACTGCACATCATATAATAGTTTTTATATATTTCAATCCATTTAGTACGCCACTGATTAAATTGTTCTCGGGTTTGAGGATTTTTCACTTCATGGCTCGTTAAACCTAGAAACTTCTTATCTTCTAGAATATTATCATTCGGTAAACTCAACCAGGCAAGCCGTGCATTTGATGGGTCCCTTTCTTTGAATCGTCTCCAAGCATTTTGAATAATTCTTGCTAAACCATCTCTAGTTTTAGCTTTGCTACATGAATAATCCCAATGTTGCTTCATCAAATCTGCTGGTTCAAGTCTTTCAATATATCTATATATAGCACTAGCATATACCTTCTTTGGCTTCTCATCATTAACTTGAATCAATTTCCAACAATAGAGACAAATTGCCATACGAGTTTTATGAATTCTAGGTCGGTAGTAATCATGATCTACAAATTTACCCTTACCAAATGCTAGAAATAGAGCATGTGCATGGTAAACGCTCCTCTTTCTCTCAGAGACTAGCTCTTGTAAAGGAATTCGAACTCTGAGTGCCCATTCTCTTGGAGTTTCGTGTGGTCGAATAATTGATAAAGTATCATACTGTCTTTCAACCTCAAAGAGATCATCAAAGAATCGTTGATAATTATTAATGCTACAATAATTATAGATATATGACTCTACATATCTCATATCATATCCCGGTTTATTATTAATGAGCTTCATTGATTTAGCTTTTTTATCAATAATAGTGGGGATAACAAGACCTAACATATTTGATGATTTAATGTAATATACTGTTTAGACAGTTATAAATATTATATTAAGATTATTAGACCTATGAGATTTGGCACGATATATACAATTAAAACCAGATTCATTTTTTGTGCATTCGAAATAACTTATATTAAAGATTCAATAATATATAAACTTCTCACCTGAAAAATGACACAAAAGCAACTAAAATGCTAACAAATCAAAAATAGTATATACCTAGTTCTAGTTAAGCATAACTTTACTCATCGACGACGGTATAAGAACATTGGTAAGATATTGCAAAGCAATGAGACAAGTCTTCTAAATTTCGGGTATAAATTTTTCTGGTGGATACATTCAATCACTCTCTGTGGTGTGGTTCAGTTGTTTAGGAAGTCTGCGTCACCTTCCCCCTAATACACGCCCCACATTAAGGATGACGATCGCGCACAGGATAAAGGAAAATGCTGTGTTTATATAAGTTTCAAGGTGGATACATTCAAACTATTTCTCATCTCGTAGTTCAGTGGACTAACCCACGGGAAGCACATTCGGTCTTCCTCTCCTTACTACATAGACAATGATAGTTGACGATCACGCCCTCAAAAGTGTTTTATAATATAGAAAAAATAAACGAAATATATGACATGCTTTCAAGGGAGGGAGTACGCGGATCCTAAACCATTTAATGCGAGTCCCTGCGCCATATTATTTCTCTAGTATAAAAGATACATAGTCAGAGGCCCTATCGTCTTAAGATATAGACGAAATTTTTTGCTTGACTGAAGAAGACTATATTATTAGAAGACAGCTAGATTGCATATTTTTTGCGGAACAAACGAACTACCATAGCCAAAGCACTGAGCCATCTGCTCTGTTAAAGCAAGAAGATTGTGCGCATGTTCGATCACACAACTCGCCGAAGCAAACTCGTGTCAAGTAGCTATAGAAGTCGTCTTATCAACACAAAAACAACCTAGTGTGAAAGGGCGAAGAAAGTGTATTATCGGTAAAAACAATCAAAAAATTTTACAAAAAAAAAAGATTTATATAAGGGGATACCGCCTTATACATAATCATTAACCCCATATCGATATTGTATGTGTTTGCATAATTGTTAGCCTCATATTTATTTTTAACGTTAAGGGGTAGATTACCTGATAAGCTATAAATATCCATACTCTTCTTGTGTATATATTAGCAATAATTTTACCGAATTTTAAATAAAGCATATACGTATAAGATGTTCAATCAACATGTCAACAAACATTTTGTCAGTATACAGCTATTTTAATACAACTACGTAGCGGTAATTTAAATTTCACGGCTGTTAGATCATTTCTGTCATACTATCATATGACTTAACGGTCCCACGGGTCCGCACGCATAATTTACAAATTTCGTATCCCGACGGCTTCCAGAGACCGTCGGAGTATAAACTGATTTTTAATATTTTTATATTTTTTTGATAATGATAGCGATCACTTGATGTCAGTTCGAATGAGCGATAAAACCTTGACCGGCTTTAATAATCAATGGCCTGCATTAAATTTTATGCGGTGTCACCTTGATTTCTCACGGTCGATTTTTGATTTATAACGAATATCTAGAAAGCCTTTTTCTTATTATATATGATACTGCGATAAGAAAAAGCGCAAATGGAACTTAAAAGGGCTATAATAGGGAAGAGTACAACTTTCTTTATCAGTGATATTATCGAATTTCATATGATGCAGGAACTTGGAACTCCCAGATCGTCGAGATCGTTAACTTTTTCACTTCGCAGGAGAGATCGTCGAATCTAAGGGGTTTAAGTTACCTAAAAAAAACTACAAAATAGATTCAGTGTTTGGAACTTATGGCCGAGCGGAGTTGCTTTTTGGAGAAAAAACTGGCATTAGACTTGGGTAACGTAATTACTAATCGTGTATTTTTCTTTCTCTAGATCTAACGAACGTGAAGTATAAAAATAAGCGTGTTTCCACCCGTAAGATAAGTCAGCAATAGCGTTATTTTTTGCTCATATATATTTTTACTTGGTTCACTTGCCCATTTATTTTTAAAGTAATGGATTTACCGTTTAATACAGTCTATGAAGACGATTTTTTACTTACTATGTTTTTTGTATTTAGGAACAAAAAATGAGCACTAATGATAACACCACCTCCAAGACCAACGATATTACCCTTAACTGTTTTATTCGTGGTGAGACCCTCGAAGATATTTTTGGGTAACTGTTGATAAGACTTTGGATGTTGAGAATCTGAAAACCGAAATTAAAAGTACCCGACCAAATTTATTTCAAAAAGATTTTGATCTGTACAAAGTTGATTTTTTTCAACCTAACCGTTCCTTAATCTCTTCAGTAAATAGTCGTAATGATAAAGGTGAATTTATAAGATCAAATAAAAAAATTTCTGAGTATTTTAACAATGGGTATATTAATGATCATCAATATAGTGAAAACGGTTCCATTCACCTCCTCATATTCCCTAAAGAGGGATAATCAAATGTAAACCCCTCTTTGACGCATACATGTATTTTTTATTTTTTTTATTTTATAATAAAAATATTTTATCTGTATATTGTCTCCGGCAACAATTATTATGAAAAAATAAAGAGGGGTCCTGTGGCCTCGCCATTTTTTACAATGTAATTAATTAGTGGAGACTATTGAGTTAATTTTATTAGTGGAACTAGCTTTGCTAATCTATGCTCTTATGGTTGCTATTGGAATTGAATTCTGATATTTATTTATATAACAATAGAGATGATAAGTTTTTGTATTGACATAATCGCCACTCCCCCATAAACCCTCTATATTATTTCTTATATTTTCTTTTTTATGGTCTTTATTGCATATAGGACAGAGTACAGATCTATTAAAATCAAAATAATTACTATATTTAAAACTATGTTTCAAAGTTAAATAAGGAAATCGTTCTAATACCATTTCAATAACATGTTGTTGTCTTTCTTCGAGGTCTTTAGGTAGAATAGAAATTGGTGATCGAAGTTTGGATGGTCCAGATTGAACATTTACCTGCGGTACAAATAAAGACTTTTCCTCAAAAAATATCTGTGTGAATTGAGCATGGATTTTTTCCCATTCGTTCATAAGATCATCAAGCCATGCAGTACTTAAACCACTCTTTAGTATACTTCGACGTAATAACTCTTCACCAACCAGCCTATCCCGATCTGTTAGAAATTTGTGATATTTTCTAGTATCTTCATTCCTTTCTATTCCACCACGATAGAAGCGTATATCTCTTTCCAAGTCAGCGGGAAAACAACCCATAGCCCATCTATTTTTCTCAGCCTCAGTAATGACCGAAAATTTCTCGGGATCCATTCCATGTTCGATGGCATATTGGCGTAAGCTGGCCTCTGGCTGATAAAGACAGGTTTTGTTTAGTACACTTACTTGAATTTCCGGTAAGCTTTGTTTAGCGATTATAACTTTCTTTTGATCATTACGAAAAGGGCAATTAAGAAAATAGTAATCATTTTTACCGAGACAACTCCAGTCGCCCCATATACCTCGATGTGTATGTACCTCTTTACATATCGGACATTTAGCTTCTAGATCTGTATATTTAAAAACATCTCGGTACCATGCATTCGATTTAGTATATGACAAGAAAGGGAAACGTTTATGTACTGCTTCATGGATTGTGCTTTTTTCTTCTGGAAACTTAGAAATTTTGATAATGCAATCCTGTGAAAGGTAATTATCAGTCTTTTTGATTTGTAGGGGTTCGAGAGTTTCAGACATCCTCCAGGGATTGAGCCCAGTTTTTTTCTTATATATTTTATATAACTTGGAACGAAGTTTATCAGATATAGTGGTTGGTAAATCAGTTAATTTGGAATACCAATCCAGATATTCGGGGGTTAGTACCTTATCTTGTGTATCCATGTTGTCATTTATATAATTTCAAAGCAATTTAATTTCTCGCATTGAGTATTATGTACTAAAAAACATCCCTATTCACTCACAAGCTCATGCCCAGATTTGTGTAGTTAACTACTTCCCCAACGATTCATTTCACTTCATTCGTTCAGGTCGATTCAATGCCCGAAAACAGAAAAAAATTACATACATTATTATCTGATCTATTGACAACAAACATAGTGAGTTGACGGGATATATACACCCCACCGACAATGAGGGTAATGAATTGGTGGGATTTTATGTAGTTATTTGAATTTCGTGTTGCTCACATTTAATATAGTAAGTTTCATCTTTATATTCCCCTTTTATGCCTTCCTCATCATCATGGTCTAACTTGCATAAAGGGCATAATGTCTCATCAGTAATTCCGTAATAATCAATATTTTCATCATTAAATTCATAAAATATATCGGGATATTGATCTAATACTTTCCTACGAAAACTTACACGGCCATGAATTGGCTTGGATATAGATATAGGTGTGGTGCCTATCTGTAACGTGGGTAATGGGCTGACCTGAGTTTCCGATAGAACCTTCTTTTCGAGTTGAGATTTGGCTGGTGCATATAAGGCGTCAATAACATTTTGATATTGAAAAGGTACGGTTTGGCGTGATTCAGGTGATGTATCTACCTTGATTTCTGATGCCCCGCATTCTATTCTTTCTGATTCAGAGACTTGAGACTTGGTTAACACATTTACTTTAGCTCGAATACTCACCTCAGTTTTTGTCCGATCGTGAACGGTGTTCACAGTTTTCGATACTGTCACACCTACTTGATCTATAATATACTGGATTTGAAGGTTAGTAAGTCTTGAAATAGTATCAGCGCTGTAGGTAACACGATTAACCATGTGCCACCCTATACCTTTATTCTTTTTTAAAGTCATAGGATCGTAATCATATCCAAACAACTTATTAATTTTTCTTGCTTTGCTTGTTATCTTGCGTAAATACTCATCAGTAATACCTGTAAGGTATGGTCTCATTTCATTATAAATTTGAGCTCTTGCAGTTTTATCCTTAAGATTTTTGTCTTTGGATCTAAGTTCTATAACCTTATCTTCGAATCTTTCAGAATAACGACCCCAGGATGAAATTTCTTCCCGTTTAGTTTTGATAGATTTTTTTGTTGCTTTACATGCTTGATACAACAAATGAGCAAGCTCGACTGCACCAGGTGGAGAATATGAGGGTTCGCTGTTAATAAATTCGATATTATCTTCTATAGAATTTACTAAAAATCCTTGTAACAAACCTTGCACAATTTCGGTCACTAAATTTGAATCCTTAATATATTTTTCGGGCACATTTTGCGCAGACTCTGGTATAATTTTTTCTCGATCATGAACATTGTTTACGGTTTTTATATTACATAGTGGTTTGGACGAAACTGGCTCTACTGAAGAAATATTGTCCAAAGATGTGTTTTTATCTTGGAACGTCTCTCCGTTCTTCTGCCTCATTATATTACTAACTCTCTTCTTATTTTCCAAATCTATGAATTCGTCGATCTCTTTTTCTTCTAATGATTTTAGTTTGACTGAGCCAGGAATCTGAGATTCTGAGCTTTGCTTAATTTCTCTGAGGTTAGATGTAACAGAAGTTGTATTTATTACCTGTTTAGAGGTATTGTCGAGATCTGATTCGGAGGAAATAGCGCTTTGTACCTGTTTTAGATCTATAGAGCTTGTGCTGTTTTCTTCATCGGGGTGGGTTTCAATAGTTGAAGCGGGTGATTGAGAAATGTTAGTATTCTTTTGTGAAGTGATATCTGAATTATGGTTTTCGATTTGAAAGGTAGATTCGCATTCTTCCATCAAGAATTGTAAATCCCGCTTCTTGAATTCCTGTTCTAAATTTGCAACTCTGCCCTTAAGCTCAGCATTTTCTGTCTGGCTTTGTCTCGCACTCTCAGCATGTTCCTTTGCAGATCGTTCTAATTCCGCAATTCTAGTATTAAGCTCTGCATCTCTTAATTTCGCATGCGAATCTTTTTCCTCTATAATTTGTCTCAGTTGAGCATTCTCGGCTAAGAGTTTTGCATTTTCCTGTCTTAATAAATCTAGTTCGGATTGCATGGTTCGATAATAATTTTTATATAAGACGCGATTTATTTAAATTATTGAGTTAAAAAAAAACATGACAAAACCGTGAACAATGAAATTCCACGCATACTGTTATATATAGTATATATAGAGTTCATATAAAAAATCCGTGAACAATGTTCACGATCAGAGTTACATAAAAAATCCGATCATATACATCGATAACAATACAATAAAATAAATTCACGAAATACACATGCAAAAGTAAACGCGATTATGTATGCAAATCGGCCACCAGGGCCAGCTTTATTACTGCTTTATAATTACAAATGCGTACTACATTGCTTTACATTTATTTGGCTTTACTATATAACTTAGAGGTGAAAACAAATACAACTAAGATATTCTCATTCTAATACTAATTTATATATTCTAACTATTGCAAAACCTGAAATTTGAGTAAAGGTAGTTAGAAACAAGAAATGTAAAGCAATCAAAGAAACATTTATAATGGAACGCACCACAAATTCAAAATGCAATATATACCTTCCTCTTTCCAATAGATGCTTGCATGGCTTTCGAAAAAATTATCCGGTTCTAGTTGGCACCGTTCATGGTATATCACTAATGCGGGAGAGACGAAAATCTATACTATTCGACGAGCTGTTAAGGTAGTAATAACTGTAGCGCCAGATTTTTTTGTACTCCATTATTCTGTAAAAATAAAGTTTCGGGAGACATATTTTTTTTCTTGGATAATGCAGATAAAATTAAACCAATGGCAAAACTTATCTTATTTTACGTCAAATATCCTCAGTCCAGGAATCCAATTCAGAATTTTTGTGATGACCAGTGTAATTGCGGAGACAGTTATAAAAGTTCACCTAATTGATTGCTTGTTATGATTTGCATCTTCGATTTGTAATTAAAAAGCGCAATAGAAATTAATAAAGCACCTATGGTCTATAAAGTAGGCTCCAATCACCTAACTATAAATTTTCACACATACTGACCCTTACAGACGAAGAGTAAATATACAAACTTTGCCTACAACAATGGTCAAAAAAGAGTTCGTTTGATAATCAAGTCCCCGTAGCCATACACCTACAAAACATACTTCTTAGGCATCGTCAACCTATGAAATATATCTTTTCGGATTCTCACCACCTACGAAACATGCATTGCACATGTTTTTTCGGCTTCTTGGCACCGGTCCCGTGCACCAACCGAAACATAAATGTTTCTTGGATTCTCACCACCTACCAAAACACAATAAGTGTTTCTCGGTTTCTCGGGTTCCACCTACCGAAACACAAGCGTTTCTCGGCTTCTCGGCAGATCTAGATCTACAGAAATACTAAAAGCATTTCCTTCGACTTCGATCAGGGAAAACTTGTATTATCAAAGTACTATCTGTCAGAAAAACAATCGCGAGTCTGGCCAATAAAAATACCTACGGCAAACGGCAAAAATTTCCGGGTCCCTGCCCGTGAGTAATGCTGATTGGCTAGATCAGCGATTGTTACACAAGATTTTAAAAAATCCTACGTAGCAAAGACCCCAAAGTAATATTTTTTAATTTTACCCATTCGCCAGTTCATAATGGCTAAACTTTCAAAGTGGCTCAAGAAAAACCTCAAAGGCAACATTAAAGACACCTTAAAAGCAACAATCGAAAGTTTACTTCAGTTGGACCCTCCCATAAATAGAAAGTCTGCCATAAGTAAGCAAGAAGAGGCGTTGCGATTATCGATGCAAGCTCTATTGAAAAATGACGAAAAGTTACGAGAAGAATGCACACAGTTAAACATATGGCTTAATATCTTCGAGAAAGAGAAGGAAAACAAAAGAATGTTAAAGGTCATTGACGAAAATGACCGTGCTGTTTTTAAAAAAGCGAGATTTTTCTCAAGTGTTGTCAATGTCTCTTACGGTACGGGCTCCACCTCTGTAAATGTTCGGAAAGGAAATGCATCAATTGATAGTTTAAAGGAACGCGAATTTGGAAAAGAGTTACAAGAAAAAGTTACAAACGAACAAGAAATAGAAAAGGTACAAGAGACGAAAAGCCAAGTTCATCGATCATCATCTCCGCCAATCCCACAAAGATTCTCATTCTCAGCATCGGAGCAAGGTTCATACGTTGAACCAATACTTCAACATGTTGAAAGAGCTCTTTTTAATTTTATTACAAGATATGAAAAATACATCCCTTCCAAAACCGTAAAAGACTTTGTTATGAAATGTAATCCTCCGCGACAGATCGATTTTTCCGATGCTGATTTATTATGTCTTTTAAATTTCATATTACAAACCATTTCCTTGTTCACAACTCGCCAATCTGATCAAACACTATTTTGTGGTCAATATAAATTAAATCCGTCTGATTTATTAATGTCCTTTAAAGTTGAAGCGAGGAATTACAATGCACATGCAATTACCCAATCAAGCGGAAGATGGAACGATGAAAAGCTACAGAGGTTATCAACACTAGCATTGGAAGTGGTTATATGTCTGGGTGAGTTTTGAAAGAATATTGATGTCTGTTTTTACAATTATAATTAAAAATGGTTTAATTTTTCTTTGTGTTATTAATAGGAGGTCAAGATGAATATGAACAATTGGTAGAAATAAAACGAAAATTGGATTTTGAAATTATGGAGAGATTGATCTCAACAGCGAATGGGACACATGAGGATAATGAAGCTGATTATCAGATTAAAAAAAGAAAGTTAAGAGATTTGGAACTTGAAGAAGATAAACGTCAGCTTGAAGAATTGACGGATTTTGCCTTGGATATAATTGGTAAATTGGAATCTTCGGACAAAGAGCAATTAAACCGCATTGTACAAATGGCAATCTCCAAGAATGAATTGTTATTAAATATATGGAAAAGTATAGATGTAAAAAAAGATGAGGATACTAAAATAGAAAAGTTTGTTAAGCTAATGAATATGCAATTTGAAATGGTAAGTTTTCCAATAATATTGAGTAATTAATGTGATTTACGACTAACTATTCACTTTATATCTTGCACGAAGGATTTAAAACCTAAAAGAATCAAAGTTATTTGACTATTTTTTGATCGTTGAAGATGAGAAAGTGTGTTATATATTATTAAAATCATCCATGAACGATTCATTAGTTAATTTGAAAATTACTTCGTTGTTGGAACACCTGGACGCGTATTTCATAATAAAATACGTTTTAGAATGAAATAATCAAAAAATACGACTAGGTCAATCATTTTTTTAAAGTTCATTTTATTATACCCGAAATAGTTTACAAGGTTGTTGGTTAAAAATTGCATTGTATACAATCATATGTTTTTAGTTAAGAGCACTGTTCTCAGTTTTTGGTTTTATTATGATGATAGGTGTTGGGATTATTGGGATAGGTGATTAATTATTGATTCTTACACCAAGTTTGTAAGCAGTCGCGATTTTTATTTTTTTTTTAGTTTTCTTTCATACCGGGCATTTGGCTTTAGTGCTAGTAAAGTTGTGTTTGTGAACAAATTATGCATAAGGTAAAAACTCTTGCATGTGGAATTTCAACACCGTAAGATATGCTGTACAAATAAATATATGTAAAACCGAAAATTCTACTCGTAACTCAAATTTTAAATTTATTTTGTTTTTGTCATTAATTAATTAAGAGTTGAATACTTTTGTATTCACTTAATTTTTCTAATTATAATAATTATTTTTGATTTGTTTGACATTAAGTGTGAACTCGAGTTCACAGGCGCAGTAATCACGTGATAGCGAAACACTTATTAATTAGATCGAATTATCCTGGCTATTACGTATTCAATCTCTTCCCAACTTAATTTTGATATAGATGATGCTGAAAATGTTTTAATTCGAACTATCATTTCTTTTCCCCTATCTTTAAAAAGGCTATTAAAAAGAGCATATATTTTCCGTGCCTTTTCAGTTCTTTTACGAAGAGTATCATTAGAAATTTTTTCACCAATTTGTTCCCGAACCTCTTCATTAACTAATGCTTGAGATGCTAAGTCTCCGTGTTTCAAATTTTTATAATAATTTAAGCGCTTTGATAAACCGTCCCCAAAGGAGTAATAACACTGAATTAGTTCCTGATTTGTGCTTTCATTTTTGGATTCTATATAGGTAATATTATCATTGAACTGTAAAAAATTCGTAGCAGTTTCATTATATGTTACATTTAACTTTTGAGATTTCAGAAGCATTAGTAGTCAATTCGCTTATAAGTTTTTTTAATGTAGGTGAATCTTCTTTTTTAACCTGCTTTCTTGCTTTCTTACTTGATGACTTATTACTAGCATCACTAACACGCTTTTTCTGTGTTTTACTCTCAATTAATATTGGATTATTATTGTGACTATCTTCTGTCTCACGAAGTGGGGGGTCTTTCTGACCTAATAATGGTGATACAGCCATTGGAGAACCTAATCCAAAGTCATCGCCTAACATTTCTGCAAGAGCAGAAGTTCCACTAGACTGAGATGATGATTCGGAAAACCTTCGTTCGGATACTACTGGATCAATGATTTTATTACAATCAGATAAAGGGCATTTGTTTTCTGTTGTAAGTAAAAATTTTTTTTCTATACATTTTCTATGATATATATGTCCACATGAAAGTATTGTAAATGATTCGAAATTAACAGATAATATTTTGTTTTCACATAGTTTACATGGTGGCAATTCTGTAACAACGATATCTTGTACTATGTTATGTTTTGTTTCTTTTAAAATATTCAAGGCGAGATTTTGAAGATTAGTAAGAGACATAATAATGATGAGTTACCAGATAAGTTTTTAATAACGAAATTACTTATACTTAGCTTTTTTATATAGTTTATTTCTCACGACTAACAAAACTAATTTGCAGATTCTATTAAGCTAATTTCGGATTTGGCGATCCGTTCATTCACGAATTATTTAGTATGAGAGGATCGCTCAATCTAATGGCAATCGTGAAGAAAAGGGAATATACACTTCATAGATTTTTATTTTACATTGACATTTTTCTACCTGTGCTAAAAAATAGATCACTCAATTGTGATCTCAAGAATAGCATTAGGAAAATGGTGGACGATTTGAGTCTCATGTATATGAGGGCCCAGCGAAAATCTTCTGAACTTATGCCACAGACGACTAGATTGCCATTGCTTTGAGTATCTGTTCTATTTCATCATCTGACCTAAAAAATAAAAACGCCTTCATATATTTATTTTATCAAAAGAGCTAAGACATGATTTAGAATATAGCAGTTTCTTTAGAAGCTAGCTAGCATCGAATCAATTTCTGCTATTTGAGATTCGAAGGGATTAGAATTATTGTTTTTAGGCTGGGATGATGAGGCCTGAGACCCAGAGATTGGGCTGGGCGCTTGGTCAGATTCGGATTCGAGGTCAGAGTCTTCTGATTCTGTATCGCCTATAGCATAATTCTTTCCCGCATCTAGACGAACAATCTTATGCCTCAATGCTATTCTGTTAAGAAGATCAAGATGCTGATGAGTTGGGTTTGGACCACCGTGAACTCTGCAGGCATGCTTTCCTCCTATTTTTCTTAATATTTTAGGCGTGATTTTATAAGGCTTCAAAAACTTGCTAAATGCCCTAGTATTGCGCTTTCCATTTTTACTAAAGGTAGGATCACTTAACTTTCCGGCCTTTATAGCCTCTTGAATCCAGATAAGCAATGCTCTTGCACGTTCTGGGTTCTTCTCCATTGATAGGAATGGGCGAGGTTCTGGATTATCCTTATTTTCTCCTTTATTCTTAGCATATCCAGTGCAATACCAAGAATAACCATTTTTATACCATGCCGAAGGATTAGATGGGTCAACCTCATAGTGATCAATCTGGAGGCTGGATACTTCAGCAGGTCTCATACACAACATCACTATTACATCTGCGAGATCCTGTAATAAGGGATCTTTGGTAGTATCAATGTTTTGAATTCTTTTAAGTCCTTTTTCTAAGGAGAAATGTGGTGGAATTTTTAACTGATTATTGGCTACATCTTGTTCAGTCCGTTCTTTCTGAATTTTGTTAGAAGCCGTGGTAACACCCGGAAGTTTAGCATAAATACCAATAGGTTCTTGAGCAATACCAGCTTTTGCCAATTTATTACGAAATAGAGAGAGTCGCGAACAGGAGGCAACGATTTCGTCATTACTTTTTGGACCTAAATCGAGAGCATGGATATAAATATCCCACTCATCACCAGTTTTGGCACAATAGAGAGCTCTTTTTTCAATGGTGAGCTTTTTCTTTCTTTTGTCTGGCACAAGAACTCCTATTTGCTCTTCACTAAATTTGCGTTTAGCAAGAGCAACTTTAACGCACTTACGAGCCATCCAATCCGGAAGTGGTGCACCAAGTTCAGAAGCATGTTCGCTTAATTGTTCTAGAGTAGAGTTAGCTGACAAATTATACTTTTTTAAGAACTGATCCAAGATCCCAGCATAATTATTAGTTTTGGGTTTTCGGGTCTTTAGGGCAGTTTTTGCGGTAGCCATGTCAATAATAACTAGATTGCAATTATTACCTAGTTATACATACATAGAAAAAGTTCAATTCGAAAAAAAATATTCCATCTGGCCAAGCTAGAGGGGTGGTTATCACTAGAATGACCCCAGTTCTTTGAACCAGGTACGCATTTCTTCGATTATATCTTGAGAAATATGACATCGCATTTTTGAATATCTATAATAAAAGTGAAGATGAAGTTTTGAGATTATTAATATCAAAAAATTACCTCGTATGGGACGTTTTTCCTGCCAATACATCAAGAGAGATGGTTCGATTTGTGGGAATGGGAGCATGAGTGATTTAGGATGCGCCAGACATTATAAAGCCCGTCCTAAAACAATATGCCCTATCTGTAATGAACTAACATATTCCGATACTGGAATCTGTAGCTCACATGGCGAAATTTATAAGAAAGCCTGGCGTGAAGGTAAAAAAGTTAAAATAGAATCAGATATGATCGAGGCACCTAGCTGAATAACGATTTTTCTTATCTTATAGAATCAAAGAGTTCCTGGACCTCGTTATCTGTATTTAGCCTATATGGTGGAAGTTCTGGTGCGCCTTTATCTCCAAAACCAAGACCTTTATATGGTCGGCGATTAATTCGGTATGAATATTCCCAAACTTGCTTTTCTTTAGGCCCTATTTTTTTCCGATTGCTTTTAACTGTATAGCCACACCAATTACCAGCGATTGCATTGATTGTTTTTATGGCCGATATAAGATCAGGCTTTTCTTTTGCACGGGACTTAAAACCAAAGAGTAATAAAGACTGACTTCGGATTTCTATAAATCTTTCACACGATTGAGCGAATGCTTCTGAAATAATATTACCCGAAAGAGTACGTATATCATCAATGCCGGTAAAGCCTAGTATTTGCAAAAGTTCCTGTATTACTTTCCAATGATTTGCTGAATAGTTTTTATGCAAGTCCTCCGCTACTGATTTTTCTAAATTCTCTTCGGCTTTATAACAGGTATCCTCCCACTGTGCAAAGTTTTTAGCAACCAAACCTTCTATTGCACTATCTTCATCACAACCTTGCTTCCGGAAATGAGATAAGCGCAGAAAATGTTTCCGAGGTTCAGGTGGACTAAAACGTTCTACAAATTTCTTATTGCAAAGATTATCCCAATCTTCGGTACTTATATCTTTACAGCCATAAATATTTCGCATATAGAAACGTTTAAGAGCCATAGTATCTGGGATAGAGCGTTCTTGGTCAAACTTAAGATTTTCAGCTTCTTCAGGACCAAGATTCCGGGAAGTAGCAACTGCGTTAAAATCTGTTTCTTTGATAACTAATGCTTCAGCTCTAACCTCATTACGGATTTTTTTACGGTTCTCTATAACTCCTCGGCTCTCATCCATTTTTATTAGTTGGAGAGAAGCACCAGTACTGGCTATAAGACTACAAAGCTTCTCAATAAAATATCTTGCAGAAAGGCGTTTCTGATGCTCAACTTCAATGAATGTTATTACAGCTGGAGACTCATCAACTTTATAAGAAATGGTATTATTATTCCATTCACGATGTCCTTTTATTGCTGTAGGTAAATTATTAGGTCGAGCACTTTCAAGTTCTGCTCGAATATTTTCACGACCTGGTGGACGAAAAAGCTCATTGGAATTTTTCTGATAGAACATGGAAATAATACGACGAGGACAGTCGCGAATTCGATAAAGCATTTGTGCAAGGGCCTCAACATGAACCGGAGTGGCGATGTTTGTAATAGCTATAACTATATCGAAGTGGCCCGTAACTTCGAATGATATTCCTGCCTCCACAGTATTTGTATAGGCTATACAGTCAAGTTCGCCCCAGGCATTATTAATATTGGAAAAGTCTTTTTGTCTCTGTTTTCCATCCATATCTCCATAGTATGCACGGGCTCTAATAGGCGAATTATCGGGTTTAAATAACTTAGACGCTTTTTCTACTAACGCTCTAGTCATCACCGCTCCAGTAGATACAAATGCCACACGTTTACCCTGCCTTAAAAACTCATAACCTATTCTTATAGCTTCAGCTCCACTATTCGGATCATAAAGAATTTCAACCGTCTCACCCACACGAGGCTGGTATTTATTATCAATTATGCAAATGTCTTCACCACGATAAGCCTTTAGGAATATTAGTGTTGAGATGTTTGCGAAGGCATCCATTGCAACTACATGTCTCGCAGACCTTAAAACATCACGCATTGCATTTTCAGATTCCCGTGCATTTGTACCGCTAGACATTTGACGCATGATGGCATTGACCTCATCGAGAATGGCCACAAAGGGACGGGCTGTGAATTCGACACGGAAAAGACTTACAACCTGTACTATGATAATGTCCCACTCATTTATAGATAAGTCTCCTTGCATATTTTGGTAGTTGCAAATTCGAAACCCCAATGCCTCCAACTCGTCAAGTTTTGCTTTTGATTCATTGCTAAGAGACTTTCGGTAAGAGATCCAGATAAAGCATGGCAAAGAAGAAATATCATGTACTTTATCTTTCAATGCCATAATAATCTCTCTTAACGCAGTGGTTTTCCATGTTCCCGGAGGAGAACGAATAAGTGTTGTCGTTTTCTCAGTACTCAAGAAATCAGGATATGCTTCGGAAGCATCTTTTAATTTTTCTACATTAATAACCGTCTCTGATAATTCTACAAGAGGGCGTGGATTTGATATAACATCAGCTATTCTTTCAACTATTCCTCGCTTAGGTTTTGCAGAAATTTCAGTCACTTTTCCAAATGCTAATCCCTTATGATCGGGTTTGTATTGTTTTTGCCGATAGCATTTGAGTATAAAACGTCCATCTTTTCGGAGAAAGCTATACAACTGATTTCTTTCATGCTTGATATTGCAAATAGGGCATTCCGTAAATGATTTGGCATGAAAGGTAATAAACCCTTTTTCAGCTTTTCCGATCTCAAGCCATTCATACTTTGCGATAACTAAGCTAGCTCCCTTGTTTAAGGCAGTTTCATCTTCAATGGGTTGGAACTCCTCTTTTTCTGATTTTTCGGAAGAAAAAGTTCGGGGCCAGATTTCAGAAGCATCTAACTTAGGTTGAACTAAATAATCTTCTAGCTTGCAATATCCTTTCTTGACTGAAGAAATTGCAGGTCTTTTAACTCTATCTTCTTTAGCTGATCCAAGGAGCCGAAGACTGAAGCGAGACTTATAGAGTCCTATATCAATAAATTCTGAGTATGGCTTCCCAACCCTATCGGCAACTTTTTCCACAAAACCCCTAAGATCTCTATAGTTAATAAAACGTGCATAATTATATACAATATGCCAACTGCATTTCTTAGCATTAGACGAACCGGCTAAGGTAAAAGCATTTAAAGTTACAAAATAAATGTTTTAAATCAAAGTATAGAATATCAGCACAGGTAATTAAGATTCTGGATAATAAATATTTGCGAGAAATTTTATATTTATCTAAGGAAGGGAGTTCAGGATTTGTGGGATCGGGGTACTGTCTCGCGTCGATGTCCAGAACGAGGCGAAGGGGCAAATTCCCATCAATGCATTCGTGAGCATTGGGAATCCCATAAATTTCAGACGGGTGATCAACTACAGTGAAACCCTTCCCTGCCACCCGTATAATATATTTATCAAAAATTTTCTCAGAATGATAGGCATCTAGAAGAGCAATATCATCTTTACTATTAGACAAATATTGAAAATATGTATGATCATTATAACCAGGCTCATAATCAAGGTCCGCTAACCATGAGAAGAGTCTAGTTGCTTCATTTATTTCACTAGGGTTGGGCCCAGTATTTTTTTGCGCAAGTAGCATAGTATTATATGTAAGAAATCAGTATAAAATAACAGAAAAACTTGCAAAGTTTAAAATAAAAAATGTAATATGTATGACTCAAAAACGAAATAAAAAAGTATCAGATTACTAGCATGAATATGCAATAAATATATTAAATAATACTCCAAAGCAATCGATGCAAAGATATCCTGAAGTAGTAACTATACAGAAACAAGGTCTAAAAGCCAAAAACATGCAAAATTTTGGTAACCCAGATGAGCAGAATTATATATAGGAAAGGAAGAATAAATTTTGCGCATCTGGGTTACCAACTCAGCACTTCGTGCCTCATTCTTGATAGGATTGCGCATCTGGGTTACCAACTTGGCACTTCATGCCTTATCTTCGGCAATCAAAAGGGTCACAAAAGGCAGAGTCACCAAGGTATAATTATTATGGATATATATTATATTATTAAATTATGCTTTGGTGGGTTACCAAGTAGGGATAACATCTTATAAAAATCAGTAGGCCATCAAGGCAGAATAAATAAGATAGCCAATGTGATAGTAAACTTTTTTTTGGCAAATAGACCTATTTGATGCCCAAACAAGTTAACGAATCTGGCCCACAAAACTTGCATCTAGATTGGTATCCAAAACGGGATACATAACATAAGCCCTTCTTCACCCAAGCCGGCCTTCAAATCAGGATCCATGACGTGACTCCCTCTTCACCAAAGCCGGCATCTGAATCAGGATCCACAATAAGCAACAATAAATAAGCAAACTGATTCCCAAAGGTCTCCCAAATAATGAAAACAAAAAGATAGCAATCTAGGCATAAAAAAGCCACAGAGCAACAAAAACAAAAAGATAGCAACTTAGACATAAAAAGACTACAGAGTGCTAAAAACAGAAACTAGATATCAATTTACTTATAACTAGGCAACAATTTACTCATAACTAGGTAATAATCTAATGTAACTAGGATGCAATATATATATATTGCATCCTAGTCTATGCATTAGCCTAGTAAGTAGAAAAGCAAAAGTGCAGTATTAATAATGTGATAAATTTACAAAAAAAAATGTTTTTTTATATATCGTAACTTCTTTACCTGGAGTAGGGCTGTTAATCAGTCTGACTAAAGCTGCTAGTTCTACAGTCCATTTTAGAACCAGGCCAGTTTGGTCTTTTATAGTGTTTCGATCCTAAATCCGAAATCTGGATTGATTCTTCAATCCAGACAAATTCAGATATCAAAACCAGAGATTTTTACTAGAATTGGTCAAAGAACTTAAATTATGGATCTAAGGATGTACCCAAAGTTAGCTTTATACATAATCTGATGCGAATTCAATTCGGATTTGATAGAATCCGGATGGCCTATCAAAATTAGGATTGAAACACTAGTCTTTTATAAAACGGACCAAAAGAATATTTGTTCTAATAAATTTAGCATTAAATTATTATAATGAATATATGATCTAATTTTTTGTAATTTTGTTAGAATTAGATTATGATCACTATTATAAAATATACAGTTACTACCGTATGTGTCCGAAATTAAGCTATCTTTTTTGGCCAAAAAATTACACGAAAAATCGTAAAGTAGCTTATTTTCGAAATATAGCATTTTTTGAAAAAATTAAAAAACGTACCAATAAAAAGTTTCCAAATAACACTAAATTTTTACTGTAGGTGTATTTTGATGCGCTGGACAACTTTACTTAATCGACTTTTTAAAGTTTACTTAGTAGAAAAAAAGTTTTATATGTAACAATTGCTAACGAATTTTTTAAGATTTTTAAAAAAAATCAGGGGGTAGCTTATTTTAGGTAGTAGCTTATTTTCGGACATATACGGTATACTAGTGTTCCGCACGGATCGGATCGGACAGATATTTTTAAAGATCCGGATCCGATCCGAAAAACGGATCGAATCCAGGTCCAGATTTGTATCCGAATAAGAAAGATCCAAATCCGGATCTGGATCCGATAATAGATAATGCATATTTTTAAAATATGCACTTATCTGCATAATCGCTTTAACCTTAAATAAAAAAATTTAATATTTCCGGATATATCGACTTTATTTATTTCGAATTCATGCATATGCGTACTACAAGTACTTTACGAGTGACAGATTATTTGATTAATCATATTTGCCATCATACAGTACAATATTGTTCCGTTCCCACAAATGATCAATGCAAGTTCCTTGTTTGGTTTAATTTCAAAGACTTTTTTTTTTATATCCGATTATAAAAAGGCGTTTTTACGACTTCTTAATACAAATGTATTATCCGGTTCAATTTAAATCAGCAAGCGACTTATTATATATGACTTAAATATTAATTAGTTAAAATAATTGTATGATTTAAAACTATTAAAAATAATATTTAAGTTATATACATACGGTTCATCTAGCACCCTCCACCATGACCTTAGACACATCGCCATGCGTACTGTTTTTTCATTTAATCGACTCCGCTTTTCACTTATCATATCGCCACTAACACTAAAAACTTGTTCACTAGAAACACTCATAGCAGGTATCAGAAGGCAGTTTCTAGCAAATCTTGAAAGATTTGGATAATTAGCTTCATTTGTTCGCCACCATTCTAGAATATCTATACCTGGGTCTACTAATGGTGCGTTTGAGTATATATCAAGCTCACTCTGACTCTCAATACGGGATCGTTTGTAAATTCGTGATATTATATTTGTTGTAGACGCTTCAGCAATCGAGTTTATATCTTGACCAGGAACAGGTGCATATTGATTTTCATATTTATTTTTAATACTATAAAATAATACATATAGTATTAATTAATACATTATTGGTTATATTGGTTACATATTTTTACAATACGAATTATAAACTAACATGTCTTTGATTTGATTAATAAGTTGCAACAACCATCCGAGCTCCTCAAAATACTGAAATTTAAGCCGTGGATCTAACACTATTGCCGAAATATGCCATATATTTGTCTTTTGACAATACCCTAAAAGTTTAGCAGTCGCAGCTTGACATCCTTGTATATACATGAGGACAAAAGCATTTCAGGTTCTAAAACCCGAAATTAAAATTTGAAGACGAAATTGTTTTTGACCTATTTTACTTAAAAGACGAAATTATTTGATAATTTTTTTGAATAGATGAAATTATAAAGAACATATCTATATAAATTTTATTTGCTCTTTCTTATAAAAAATTTTAATTTTCTCTAATGAAGACGAAATAGGCCTTTTTTAAAAATCAATTTCGGTGGCATCACTATCCTTGTACGAGCCATTGTGGTGTATTACTTTTTCTTTGAGTTTCACCAAGCGTTTCGAGCAACATGTGATAAAGGGGAACAATCATCGATAATGTTGGATATTCAGATGCCGATATAATGGTTGTTACTAAACAAATATTTAATGTAATACGTTATTAATATAACCCTAATAAATTATATTATAATAAAGTTTACTAACCATCTTTAAATGGTTTTAAAACTTCAACTACGAGTTTTATTTTATCACATTTATCCTCACTAAGAATATATGCCCGCGAATCCGATTCAGCTAGAGCGATGCTATCTAATACTATTCGCAATTCTATAGCCTGATTACACATTTCGAAGGTAGAATTTCACCTCATGCTTATATCGAGAATTGGTTTCAATTGCCTCATATTGTGAATTTGACATGCCTTTTGTAACCTTTCGCAACGTTTTGGTGTTCCTCTTACGCTTTTAATTAATGATCGTAGCTAAAAAAAAAATAAATATAAAATAATTAATAATAATAAAACACAAATAGAACCAATTTAATTAATAAAAATACTAACCCTTTCCAACTCGCTTCCTACAATATCTAACATGCTTTGCACTGCAAGGTTTAAAATATGTCCAAAGCATCGTACCGATTGTTGAATACTATCAAATTCGATACCAACTTGTGACAAGGAATATGCAAAATCTTGCAAAAACCTATTATTAGACGATGCATTGTCACGCGTAATTGCAACTAACTTTGAAATAATTCCCATTTTGTGAAGACACATTTCCATTGCATTTGAAATTGCGGCACCCGTGCGTGAACCTTTCATACTAACAAAATCTAACAAAATATTTTGAAGTTTCCATGAAACGTTTAGGTAGTGGATGGTTACTGCCATAAATGACTTGTCGCCAGTATCATTCGTCCATATATCAGTAGTTACGGCTATGCCTCCGGGAATTTCTTGCAACTTTCTTCGAAGCCTTCTTTGTTCTATTTCAAAATCACATGCTGTATGTCTTTTTACCGTATCAGCTGAAGGTGCTATTAAAAAAAAAAAACTAAGTACTTGTCCTTTTATCCTTGAGCACTATTCTAATAAATATCATACCTGTCGCGCGAGGATCTAAAAATTTAAAAATCGATACAAGTTCTTCATCTTCAGTAATTAAAAAAGGCCGATTACGTTTAATAATCCATTGTTTAATAAGATTATCAAATTTAATTTTATTAAATGGTTCGCGGAAATGATTATTAATCTAATAAATAAAAATTATATATTTTAAAATCACATGAATATTCCTTCTAACTATTATATATTTTAAAAACATACGCCTGTTTTATTATTCAGCATATTAATAACTGAAACACCTTGTTTTATATTCAGCTTTTTTAATTCAGGTACTTTATTTTTGTGTAGTTTAAGATGTTTCTTAAGATTTGATGTGGTCCCGTCTTGATATACTAAATTTGTGCTACAGAAATCNAACACTACATTTAAATGCATAATCTAAAATAAAAGATCTAAGACCTGTCTAAATTAGTCAAATATTTTAATTCGTAGCATTATCATTGCCAAATATGATTTTGACAGAAATTAATATGGCTAAGCTTAGCGGTATATTAGGAAATTCGTCCAATAATATTGTTTCATTATTCTCACGTGATGTATATTTATTTTCTATTCGGGTTACCCGGGTAGCATAACCATAACCCGGTTAAGGAATGCTTATGCGGGTTACCCGGGTAAGCCTTATCCGGGCTTAATCTCTATGCTGTATGTCTTTTTACCGTATCGGCTGAAGGTGCTATTAAAAAACAAAAAAAACTAAGTACTTGTCCTTTTATCCTCGAGCACTATTCTAATAAATATCATACCTGTTGCACAAGGATCTAAAAATTTAAAAATCGATACAAGTTCTTCATCTTTAGTAATTAAAAAAGGCCGATTACGTTTAATAATCTATTGTTTAATAAGATTATCAAATTTATTTTTATTAAATGGTTTGCAGAAATGATTATTGATCTAATAAATAAAATTATATATTTTAAAATCACATAAATATTCATTCTAACAATATATATTTTAAAAACATACGCCTGTTTTATTATTTAGCATATTAATAACTGAAACACCTTCTTGTTTTATATTTGGCTTTTTTAATTCAGGTACTTTATTTTTGTATTTTTTAAGATGTTTCTTAAGATTTGACGTGGTCCCGTCTTGATATACTAAATTTGTGCCACAGAAATCGCAGGTCGCCTTGTTACCTTTTTTTTTAAAATAGTTCCACACGAAAGATCTATATGTAAAACAACCAGTAAATAAACACAGTATATATTAGATTGCTTAGTACTGTAAAGCTTCCTACCTGGAACGCACAGTTTTACTACTACTATCACCTTCTGATTGGGTTGGAGATAATTTACTAACTTCAGCTTCGACTTCAGCTTCAGCTTCGACTTTAGTTTCGACTTCGGTTTCGACTTCGGCTTTAATTTCGGCTTCGGTTTCAGCTTTATCTTTGCCTATGTAAGTAGGCGTTTGTTCATAATCAGATTCACTAAACTCCCAAAGAGGAAGTATAGACAAAGTTGACATTGTCTTGATAAAAGTTCAAAAGTTCTTCGATATTAGAAGAAAAGTTTTTTTTAAAAAAAAAGTCCCACATCCAACATTATAACGCGTAATGCAAATTCTTTATATCAAAAAAAAAATTTTAAAAAAAAAAAAATCTAAAATTTAATAATTATTATCATAACGTCCCTAATCGTTAGACTTAGAAGGTTTAGAAAATTTAGAAGGCTTAGATAACTTAAAAGGGGTAAAAAACTTAGTGGTTTTAAAACACTTAGCAGTTTTAAAAAACTTAGAGTACTTAGAAAACTTAAGATTGATCTTATCTTTATAATAGAAGAAAAACATAAGCGTTCAAGTTATTATTTAATGGTTTAGAGATAAAATGGCTTAGAAGTTAAGAGAACGCTTTTTTTTAGACAATATAATTAAGGGTAGGGGGTATATCGATCATTTTTCATATGATTTTTGTGTCACTATTTTTTCTTTTAAATATTAAAAAATATTTTATTATGTAAACTGTTTTTAAAAATTAATTAAAATTTGTAGAATAGGTTTTTCTGATTCTAATGGTAGTAAGATCATCAAAATTGGGTAAATATTTATCGAGATACATATATTTAAAGGTTAGATATTATTTTATCATATGATGATCATATGATATTTAATTAATAATCTTGTGTAACCCCAGAAAATTTAGAGGCTCCCCGGAAACTTTACAATATATACAAGTATATTTTTTTTAAATATTATATTTGTTAAAATTTTTACTACTATAAAGAACATAATCTAAACTATTTACTACAAAAATTTGATAAAGATTAATTGTAATAGTAAAAAGTTTTATTAGTAATATATTTCTATTTTTTGTAAAAATCACATTGTGACACTAAGATCATATGAAAAATGATCGATATACCCCCTACCCTTAATATAAGCCAATCAAAATATAATATTTCCAGCCAAATATCGTTTATTATTCGGATCCAAATGGATCTACCGGATTGGATCCCAATATGGATCCGGATTCGGTAGAACTTATAAATCATGGATCTGGATCTGATCCGAACACCGGATCCGGATCGGATCCGGGTCCTCAGATCAGATCTGCGGAACACTACGGTATACAACTTTAATTTTTAGAAGCTTAGATAGTGATAATAAATTTCGAAATGCATTGCACACATGACATGATTTCAATTGGCAGAAATTAAACTTTATTATATTGATGCAAGTAATATATAAAAGAAATAGCAATTATCATTGTGCTCTGAGTAAAGAAGTTACAATATATAAAAAAATATTTTTTTTGTAAATTTATCGTATTAATACTGCACTTTTGCTTTTTTATAAAGGGTTTCTATATATTACTGATTACATTGGAGATTTGCTACAACGATTAGAATCTCTGACTAATTAAAGTATTGGAGAAAAGAAATCTATGACTAACAATAAGTAATTTATACTCATTTACATAGCTGTGACTTTAGTTCTTACCTTTTAAATATTAGAAGCATCTTACTATTGTTTTTCAATAGAATACGCCTTAAGCCAAATTCAAATTGGAATTTATTAAATTTTTTTGTTTTTGTCAATCAATATGCATATCAGGTTCCAAATTATATACTTTGATTATATTTTTTTCTGTGACTAGGTCATATGGGGGAACCCACAGCAAAAGGATGCTTTGGGACAATCACATGATTTTGAGAAAATCGTGTTCAAAATTGGTATATGATTATCTTCTATATAATAGTATCAAAATCATTAGACAAAATTATATACTTTTTTATTAATTGATTTAACTATTAAACATTGTTTTTATAAAAATATTCATTTGCTATTTCTGTATTTGGTTATTCTATAAAATTTCAAAATTTGATTGGTTGACCCGAAGCATCCTTTTGCTATAGGCTCCCTCATATTACCCTTTCATACTATCTAGTCTTATACTAATCAGTCCTAATTAGTCCTGGACCTTGGTCTAGTTTAACTTTTTAAAAAACTGCTAGTCTTTGAACTAGAATGAACTGAACAGACTGATTAATAGCTCTAATTCAGAGTACAATAATAATTGCTATTTCTAAAAGTATTTTATTTCAGTTTATATATTACTTATACCAATATATGTTGCATATTCATTTAATAACATTTAATTTCTAGCAATATTAGCCAAATACATCCAATTAAAATTATGTTATATGTGCAATATATTTCAAAATTTATTATTACTATCTAAGCTTCTAAAAATCAACCTTGTATATACTATATATTTTATAATAGCGATTATAATCTAATCTTAACAAAATTACAAAAAATTAGACCATATATTTATTACAATAATTTAATGCTAAATCTATTAGAACTGATAGTCTTTTGGTTCATTCTCTAAAAGACCAGACTGGCCTGGTCCTAAAACAGACTGCCAAACTAGTAGCTTTAGTTAGCTATAAGTATTTGTTAGATAAGTTATATAAATAAATTCTAACTTTTAAAAATATGTTTATAAATAATAAGAATAAAAAAAAATCAATTGACCTCTGCTATTTTTAATTTGTTTATACTGCAACAAAGTTATAACAAAAAAACTTAATATTTGCAATATTAAAGAATTTCATCAAATTATTGACAAATTACTACTGCTACCAAATATTCCTAAAAATAAGCTACCTTTTTGGGCAAAAAATTATATAAAAAAATATAGGTTAGCTTAAAACATACTAATAAAAAATTGTTCAAATGATGCTGGATTTTTTTGTAAGTGTATTTTGATGTTTTAAACAACTTTACTTAATGGCACTTTTGGGGTTTATTTAGTAAATTTAGACTTTTATATATAGCAACTACTAATGAGTTTTTTGAGATTTTTGAAAAAAATCAGGAGGATAGCTTATTTTTGAAGTAGCTTATTTTTAGAAATATATGATAAATAATACGGTTGCTGTTCATATAATATCAATTTCTGCTGGTTTTTCAAAAAAAATATAAAAGTTTAACAAGCAATATTTTATTTACAAATATTCAAGAAATAAACGATATTATCAAAAAATA
Organism: Gigaspora rosea; assembly: GCA_003550325.1. Lineage (NCBI taxonomy): Eukaryota > Fungi > Glomeromycota > Glomeromycetes > Diversisporales > Gigasporaceae > Gigaspora > Gigaspora rosea. The sequence continues at coordinate 242,272 of QKWP01000412.1, forward strand.
TTTATTATTAAATAAAATAAGATTGTGAACTACAAATAGAGATTAGAACTGTTTAACTATTTAAAAATTGCTCTATAGCTCTAAACAAAATTATGTTAGTTATAAGCTAAAATTATTTTAATACTAGCCAAATTAAACAATTAAGTAGTTAAACAATTAAACAATTAAAAAAAATTTTAAATAGTTCTAATACAAACTATATATTTTCAATAACTACAATTAACTATAAGTTCAATTTATATTAAATATAGATATTGGTCATATGATAAAAATAACAGAATATTTTTTCATCAAAGCTAATATCATACTATGTATTACATAGCAGCATAATAGCACATAGATAATATTAATGGATTGGATTTATCTGTACTAAATTTAGTACTTTGTACAAATTCTGACAGACTTTAAATTTAATTATCTAAAAATTTTAAAAATTAACTGTATATTTAAATATTGGTTCAAAGTATTTTAAAACTATACAATTATATAAAAAAAGTTTAATAGCCTTAAATAGTTTTTTGAATTTTATAGATTTTTTTTGTTTTTAAAAATTTTAGTTTAAGCTAATTTTATATAATTTTAGAACATATTATTAATCACCTGATTATTTTTTATCAGAGACCTACTTTTTTTCTCTTTCTCTTAATATATATTTGGTAAGGTTCCTTATATATAATTTCAACTTTTTTTACCCTCTTCCCCTCTAAAAAATTACCTAATTGTTGATACCTTCCTTATATAGTAATTACTAGCTATCTTAAAAAATATTTTTAATTATAAAAAAATTTTTATTAAATAAATTTATTTAAAATTTTAATAAAGTATAAAGATAAGTTAGCTAATTCCAAATATAAAATTTGGTTAAAAATTAAATTAATATATATAAAATAATTTAAGTTTAAAGTTTTACTAGTAATTATTATAAATATTTTTTAAATTTATATATAAAAAATAGCTATAATTTTTTTTAAAATTTGAAGTAATATAACTTATGTTAAACAAATTTGATATCAAAGAATTTTTGTAAATAGAATTAGAAGATAAATTTTTATAACTTTCAATTAAAAAATATAAAAATCTAATCAGTAAAAAATTTTTTTAATTCTAGCTAAATTTACCTAGCTTACTAATGACTTACTATAAATAGTAATAATTTGCAATAAGTAAAAAAAATAGCTTATAATATAAATAATAATTATTACAATATAACTAATAATAATATTTTAATTATAATTAGTTTTTACTATTTTTATATAATTAAACTTTTAGTTTGCAAAATTATTAGTAAATTATAATTATAATTAGTCTTAAAAGGTGTACTAAATTTAGTACAACAAATTACAAAAAAATTCAAGGTCTAAAAAAATTTTTTTTGCAATAATCTTATTAATAATATTAAAATAAATAATACCAAACTATTTTTGAATATTTATAAGATTTTTGTAAATAAAAAAATTTGGGTTTTAAATTTTTTAGATTTTTTATGAGTTTTTGAAACCTGTCTAAATCTAGTACAAAACAGTAAATCCAATCATTAATTCTAATAAAAAAAATATCATGTTATTTTTATATAAGGCCATGCAAACAAATAAAATTGGTTCTCATTACTCGGCCGGGTGTCTTTTTTCCAAAAATTAAAATTTTTTTATAGTATATATGTAATTTTATTAAATGTATTTAATTAAATATTATAAGATACAGGAAAATTCTGACTTAGATCATATAATCGCTACCAATTTTGTTGATGCCATGAACGAAGTCACGGGCATCCTTTTGTCACGAGACCATGACCCTGGCCCATGATGTAGGGTAGTTGATAAATAAGTTTAGAATATTGATTAAGGAGTGATATGTTTAAGAGTTTGGGAAATATGATATATTGAATAGGGTTAATGAGTAAGTATGAGATTATAGGAATTGGCTTTTTAAGAGAAGAAGGACGAGAATTGTTCTACCTCTTTTGTTTTTGCTGCTAGCTCGACGAAAGTCTAGCTTTGTCATTAGTATCACATGGTCCAAAAGAAAGGCATTCTAACTACTGGGATACATTAAAGCTGCAAACATGTATTATTCTACCGCCATGACTTATGTTGGTTTTTGTTATCTAAATGGAATTAGAGTTGAAAAGGATGAACATAAGGCGTTCCTTTGTTATCTAAAATCTGCTGATATGGGTGATGCTCTTGGAACAAATATTGTTGGTTATTGTTATCAGTACGGAATTGGAGTTGAAAAAGGATAGGACCCCGGATATCTCTCATATAGGTCATAACTGGATTTTGGCCTAATTTGCTGAAAACGACAAAATCTATTTATTTAAATAAATTTTGAGCCAGTAATCAGAATTGAATGAACTTTTTTTGTTAGATGTGCCTCACTGAGAGCTTCATTTTAAAAAAAAGTTCATTCAAATTGGACTACTGGATGCCAAGATAATTGCCAAAAACAGTTTTTTTGCTTTTCAAATTTTGGGGGTTTTTGCTGAAATGCGTAATGTATGACCTCTGTACTACATGTCCGGGGTCCTAAAAGGATGAACATAGGAATTGGGGTTGAAAAAGATGAAGATAAGGCATTCTTATATTATCAGAAATCAGCAGATTTAGGGTGTAGTTGGAATGACAGATATTGCTCATTGCTATTGAAATGGGGTTGGAGTTGAAAGAGTTATACAAATGCTATTTATTGGTATCAAAGAGTAAACAAATTAGTAAAAGTTGTATATGTGTATGCATCAAAAAATAATAGATTTGGATTGCGAATTAAGAAAGATGCTGATTGAATGAGTTCCGAATTTATCTATCAGAAAGGTTAATTTGCAACTGTATGTCGTGCGCTTTGGCATTATAAAGTAGAAATTATATAATAATGTTCTTCTCAAAATACTTAATTTAAAAAAACTTTTGCATTAGGGGCATGCCATTTATTACATAATTTTTACCATGGATACATAGTCAAAGATAGTGATCACGTCTATATATTAGATAAAATGATTACACCATACATGGGTAGAGGTGGCTACTAAGTAAAAAATATTACGTAATAAATGGCACACCCTTATCGTTTAATAAATATAGTAATTTGTCGTATTGTATTTTGATATAAAATTTAAATTTTATTGGTGAAAAAATTTATATATCATTTTTTTTTATCTATGCAAAAACAGCTGGGTCCCGTGTGCATATTATCCTCTACATGTAACGAGAACAAATTAATTTTATTTGCACAGCCTAACCAATATTGATGTTATTGTTTATATTATATTAGCATGTGAAATTTTTTGTTATAATATTTAGTATAAATAATGATATTATTTTATACAAAAATATCAAAGCAAAAAAATTTAATAATCATATTATATCAATAATAACTATTATTAGAATTAGATTACTATTAATGATAACATAATTATAATAAAAATAATTGTTAAAAAAATAAATAAACAAGTTAAAAAATTTTAAGCTTAAAGAAAACCAAAAAGAATATTTATTTTTTTACTTATCTTATTATTGCTTGCATATTATATGGGCCAATTCACAAAATTGTTAATATTTTTTGATCTAGAGGTCTGACTTGTTCAAAAAATAAGCATCTGAATATCCATTTATTCAATTTTTTTAGTATTCAAATATATATTCAAAATTTTGAATAAATATTCAAATATTTACTGAATATTCATTGAATATTAAATATATTTCAATTTTAAAAATTTTATAACTATTTCACTTAAATTAGCCAATAAAATTGCAAATAAATTATTAAAAATAAAATAAAAAATTATAAAATTATATATATATATTCAATGAATGTTTAATGAATATATTTAGTGAAATTTTAAATATCCAAATATTCATTCAGTGAAAAAATTATATATTCAAATATTCAAATATTCAGTAAATATTTAAATATATTATTCTTTGAGTTAGACCTCTATTTTGATCTACTGGTTCTTTTAAAATAATTTGGCTATCAAAATGTTTATCTCAATAAAACAATTCCAATAAGCCCAAAATTATTAAAATCTAATTACACGGGATTCTAAAACATTCAAGGTTTGTGTAATTTTAATACCATATGTTTCTAAAAATAAGCAATTTCCAAAACCTATTTCTTTAATTTTTTAAAAAATTTTTAAAAAAATTACTACCAGTTGCTATATATAAAAGTCTAAATTTTACTAAGTAAACCTCAAAAATACTATTAAATAAAGTTGTTCAAACCAATGAAATACACTCATAATAAAAATTTAGTAGTATTTGAATTACTTTTTATTAGTACACTTTTTAATTTTTTGAAAAATTTAACAATTTGAAAATAAGCTATCTCCACATTTTTGTATAACTTTTGTCCAAAAAGAATAGCTTATTTTTAGAAACATGCAGTAGTACTTTTTAAAATTACTATATAAATGCTTTTAATATTAAATAACTTTTGATCTACTAATCTGTTTTGGGTAATTTAGCTACAAAAATGATTACTTTGATAAGACAATTCTAACAAGACCAAAATTATTTAAACTTGATCACAAAATCCTGAGATCATTAAAGATCAATATGATGTAAACAATTAACTGAGAAATGGGTTTTTATATATAAAGCCCATTTCTCAGTTAATTGTTTATATTATACTAATTTTTACTGATCTTAGAATCCTATGATCAGATTTAAATGATTTGGGCTTGTTAGAATTATCTCATAGAGATGATTTTTTTATGGCTAAATCACTCAAAACAGATCAGTAGATCAAAAGTTATTCAATATTAGAGGCATTTACATAGTAATTCTAAAAAGTACTATTAAAATTGCACAAACCCTGAGCATTCTCGGGATCCCATAATTGGAAATTAACAATCTTGGGCTCATTAGAATCTCTCATTGAGATGAACATTTTGGTAGCTAAATCATCTCAAACAGGCCAGTAAATTGATGAATATCAGTAATTCCATAAATCAGCCCATATTAGTGATGGTACCTGATCAAAAAAATGCTACCTGGTTATCCGACGGGTAAACCCGTGGATTACCTGGGTGATCTATGGATATATCCGGATATAAAATCCTACCCGATGTTGTTATTTTTGTACAATTTCAAAATGTAACTTCGTCAAAAACATACCCGGGTAAAGTTAATTAAATACTATTACTTTAGATCGCTTTTCTGTTCAAATCGAACTTTTAATTTAGTAAAAACCCTTTTCAGGCCTAAATACTATAAAATATACGGTAGATACAGTAGTGCTGTGGTCTCACAAATTTCTACGATCGGCGAAAATCGAGAAATAACACATGTCAATTCCAAAACCTGATTTCGTTTCATCTCATATAAGTATAGCCTATTAATATGTGAAATAAATATGCCCAATTAAGCATTACTACATTCCTGGTATATACAAATTATAATCTGGTTATTATCGTGACATATTAAGGTCATATGATATTAGCGCCCTAATTCATTTAGAGATCACTCGCTTTCACCTTTGATAATCAGTGATTATCATTTCATCAGGCCAGCAAAAAAAACAACAAAAAACAAAGAAAAATAATAAATTCTCCAAAAAAAATTTTTTTTTTTTTACATGTAAATTCCTATTGTGCAGGTATTATCCGGGTATTATCCGGGTATTTTATCTGGTATTATCCGGGTAGGTTTATCCGGGTAGCTGAGTTCACAACCCGGATATCCGACTATCTGCGGATAACCCGGGTGATACCCTACCCGGGTACCATCACTAGCCCATATGTACTAATTTTTTTGATTCTTTAAAATATTATTATTACAACTAGTTGATTTAAGTTTGTAAGTACCGTATGTACACGTTATTTTTGCAGCACTTTTCAAATTAAATAAATATATAATTTTATAAATTAAAAATCAATTTAATTCTATAGAGTTCTAGTTTATAATAATTTGATTTTATAATAGTTTAGTTTTATAGTAGTTTGGTTCAAAATTGCAGTTTTATTAGTTTAGGACTATACTATTAACATTCCTAAATATATATATTAATACATGTAATACTGAAGAAGAATATTCTTCTTCGGTTCCAGATATATATATTAAGTAACAAGGTATAGAGCTGAACTCATCTTTATATAATATAAAAATTTATTTAATTTGCTGAGAATTAATTATTTACCTTTTTATATATAAAATCAATTAAACGAATTGTCCACCATAAAATGAATTGCTAAACGAGACAATACATATTTAGAATTATGATTTCGTTTTATATACTATAAAACATCCAGAGAACGAAGAAATAATCAAGAAGTAATGACAGAGAAAATAAGTTATTATTATTTTTTTTTCTTAACTATTAATTTAAAAAATAGCGATTCAAACAATAATGCTTACAACTTTTTTTCTGATTGTAGATTGTTCGACCATTCATACCAACAATTAAGAAATGTGAATAATGAATAAGCGCGTTAATTTCGGTAATGCAATGCCATCATGCTTATAGCTTATAGCGGATCTTGTAAATCTTGGACAACGAATAAAATTATTCGCCCGAATTTATGTCTTGAAGAATTTCCATCACTTTCAGAAAATTCAGAACTTTTTTTTTTACATTTCAAATGAAATTTGCTAGTTGAACAAAAACAGTCTTAGTATACAAATTAAATAAATTGATCAATTGATCATAAGAAATTGTCTCCATGTATTGGCTAATTTCACTAATAAACGAGTTGAATATTTATGTATGTATAATAATGAAAAACCAAGAGTTTTTTAAAGCGAAACTATAGTGCTAACTGGTCAAGGCCTATAAAGACATTTTTCTTTTTGATGATATCATTGTTTATAACAAATGAATTTGTTTATTACTGAATATATGGTATGGCTTAAGTGTTGTGAAATATTTACATAATAAAATTTTGTTGATACGTACCAATTTTTTTATGGTTAGAATAGAAGTGGTCTAAAATTAAACCCGAGTGTTGATCCTAGCTGAGAGTCATAAAAAACATTTCGTGTAATTGGACAGTTTATACCTGATACTAATAATAGATCGTCGTTTTATTGTGATTTTTCGGAAGTCCATATACCCATATACTTTTTATTCACCTCTGGTAAAATAATCTACCGAGCATTTATAATATCTATCCTTTACTATAAGATTTTATATACCAATCATGCTAAAAACAAAACTTTATCGAATAATTATTGGTTAAATTATCTGTTCCAGAATTATGAGAACAGCAGCCGCCTTGAGATTAATCTTTTCGGACTAACATTTTGGTTTGGCCCAAATATGTAATTCATCTATGAATATATACCCAATGAACCTTTTACTATGAATACTTTCTTTGAGTTCTAAAAAAATATTTTCAAATTACGGTTTCCTACTGTTTAGCTTTGCAATTAATTATTACAAAAAATGAATCTTTGCATGAAAACAATCTGCCGAACTAAAAATATAATATTAAAAAAATTGATGAGCGCAATAAATACAGAAGATCTTAAAAAAAAAAAAAAAAACCAATGCTTAACATCACTTTGTTTCATAATACAGCGTTTGATGCGCATATTATTTGCTGATCCTGAATATTAGTTAATATATTAATTCTTTTTTTTTCATTCCAATATTTACGCATTGGTTTTTAACTTTCTTGTTAAAATAATATTCATATGAAGAAGTTATTTTTCTCGATTTTCGTGAGTTTTGTCGTGTATCTTTTGGGAATTGAAAGTATGTGTACGGTAGTATTTCATTCAATATTAAAAAAATATTTGCAATTCTAAATTATTTTTCTGACTTAACAGCTATTTTCGCGTTGCCAAATGATACATCATCTAATACCACTTGGATTCCAATCTCCACACAACAAAACACAGGCCCTGATGCTTTAGACTTTTATTATTTATTATTTAATCTTTCTTACCCTGCTAAAGGCCAATTACCTATCTACATTATTGTAAACCCTAATGGTAAAATAGCACCGTCCCAAGTATCATTGTCCCTGTATGATGAGTTTAATAGTATCAAACTGTTAGATATCGCCGATGCTCCTTTAACAAATCATGAAATAGCAACACCTTTCATTATTTATACATGGAATGTGGCTTCAGAAATTCAGTCAAATTTCGATTTTACATCTGGTTATTTTACTTTAGTCATGTCATATAATGATGGTAATACGAATGTGACAAAAGACAGGCGTATAAAACTTTCAAATGTCGCGGCTAATCCAGGCGGCGCTTTAAACCCTGCTTTTACTAAAAATATAAATAATAATACAAATAATACAAATACTACTAATAATAATCCTAATAATAATGGTAAAAATAATTCTGCTGCAATATCCACTATATCTATTACTACTATTTCAATTGGATGTATTTTCGCTTTTATTATATCTCAATTGATTTTATCTATCGCTATTGATTAAAAAAAAAAGTTTTACATATAAGATTAGAAATTTTAATACATACAATTTAAATATTTATCTATGTATTTATATTCAATTTATTAATAAATTTATAATTTTAACATCCTTACTTATCATTATCAAGAAGACATAAAGTGACCATATAATTATTTGGTTTGAACGATTTTAGTGCCATTTCAACTCGGCTTAGCGTAACAAATTTGAATAGTGCTAAATCATCATTCAAACTAATCATTATACTTGACATTTATTCTATATCTGATATCACGAGTCGATCATACACACCATAGTATATTGTCTTAATACCCGGGTCTTGTCTATGGTTGTTAGGCGAAGCCTTGGTTTTTCGCGCTGGAGAAATGGCGAAACCCTAATTTTGACTTTCGCTAAAAATTTTAAAAAGGCGAAATGGTGAAACTGGCGAAAAATGGTGAAGCTGGCGAAACTAGTGAAATATGACAAAATGGATGAAATATGGGCTGGCTCCGACCCAACGGTCGGGTCTATGGGCGGGCCGGTCGATTAAGAAGTGTTAGAATCGATTCTCTTATAAAGCACATTTCAGGTCAAGAAAATTAACTAAAAATTAACTAAAAATCAACTAGTTTACAACAATGTATATATTCATTAGTAATTTAAATGATAAATTGATAATGAATGACTGTAGGAACGGAAATGTTCTGGTATATTTGGTTGCATAGACACTTAATCAACACAAAGAACTATGATAACATGCTATAATTCTCAAAGATGAAACTAATAAAAACTAAACGATTTAGTATCACTAGAATTTTGGCAAGGAATGACCTTATGGCTTCTACAAATTTGATATAGATATGGATGGTTCTAGCAAAAAAGTTCTGAGCTTTTTTAGGATCGACCCCGGCTCATGATTTTTCCATCGGCCCGTATCTCTACTACGTTTGTTATTAAAAACTATAGGCGCTTTATTAAAACTTTAAGCCTATATATAGCTCATACTCAAGCTATTTAGTAATATAATTACATTTTTATATATTCGTAAAAATTTTTTACAAACTAGGGCACAAAATTTCCGGGGATGTCATATGCTTTTTTTTTTGGCAATGTTTTCCGAAAATGGAACTTAGAAATGACAGTCGGAAGTAATATTATTAAACTATTGAATATATTTATATTGCGTGTATAAAGAATATAAAAAAGCGGAGAAGTTCCGACTGTTGAAAAATCGGGCCGGAAATCTCCAGCATTTTACAATAGGTTTTGTGTGCCGTTACTACTATGGTGATAAAAGTATGCAATTAAAGTGAGTTAGTTAGTTTGTGTTGGAATCATAGTCGTAAATTCTATCATAATTTACTGTAAAAATTTTGCTATAAAACTTGCTATCAAGATACGGAATTGCAGTTGTGAATTGTGGCAGATTAAATGAAATCAGATTAAAATGAAACTGGGGACCTCTCTTTTTCACCTTTAAAGCTTATAAACCCCACATTTACTCGTTTATTAATAACCCTAATGCTAAAAAAACCCCCAAAAATGTCTCCTAAAAAATTTTAAAATTTTGCTTAAAAAATAGAAAAATTTCGTTTTAATCTGATTTCATTTTAATCTGTCACATGAATTATACAATACTATGATTTACTGTAAACAATTTTGATGAAAATTTTTTTTACAAACTCACTGACAATTGTGGTGCACATCATGCAGTTAAGATTGAATTAATTTTTGTATTGAAATTCTATGCAGACAGTATATAGTTAGTTTGTATTGGAAATATAGTCATAATTCTATCAAAAATTACTGTAAAAAATTTTGATATGAAACTTACGAGGTATTGTGGTACATGCTCAGCTTATAGTTGAGTCAGTTTGTATTGATTTGTGGTTGTGATTTCTGTCATAATTCACCATACAGGCTATTGCAATAACATAGCAGATAGTATGTAGTTGTTAGTTTGCATTAGAATTAACAGTCATAATTAGAATTTGTTACAAGACTTATAAATTAACAGTCATACTTCTATCATGATTTACTGTTATAATAGCTGCTTGATACGTAAGTGTCAAGGCTCAAATCATCTGTTATGATGTAATTTTGGCTATAAGTAATCCGACCAGTGATGAAAGTATGATATATGTGATCAGTTTTGTTAGTTATTAAGTCAAGGTGCTGGACAGTGTGACCTGTCAGGATGACTGTCATGTTCAAGGGTTGGCCTGTCAGAACGACAGCCTAGATTGCTCGCTAGCAGAAGGGGCAATACCAATATATGTTCTTCATAGTTATGCTGAAATGAGAAACAAACCAAAAAATTTGCTATTGTGGTGTGTAATTGAATTAGTTGGTTTTGGAATCAATTGTCTTAAAAAATTTGTTACAAAACTAGTTAGCTATTGTGGTAACATAAATTGACAGTATCCAATTTAATGTACGTATGGTACGTATGTACGTTGATACTTGATGACTTGATGTCAGATACTCAGAATTTGATTGATTTGATTTAATGAGTTTGTATTGTGATTTTAGGCTTAACATTTGATCACGGGGTGTATAACCAATCAAAAGCGTTAAAACATAATAACTTGATCATATTGCTACAGACTGATCACATTTTGGATATAACCATGATTTTATTGGTTGGTAGATTGACATAAAACTAGAATCGCTGAGAAATTAGTAATTATCAGATAATCTGGACAGCAAATATTCTGACCAAACATTTGCGAATAATGGAAAAATCTAGAAATCAATCATCTAAATCTTTAATGGAATGTAGTTTGTTCTTATTTGCTTAATATGTTCACTATTTTTTTATTAATATCATGTTTTTCATCTATTTCTGTATTTTGGAGCAATTGTTCTTGTACTTGCACTTGCACTTGCATTTGTTCTTGTATTTGCACTTTGTTCTTAAATTTTTTATTATTAATTTAAGACCATAATACAAAATGCTTTCAAATTCGTGAAACATTTGATTGACTTTTTTTATGCTCAAAATAGTTTGTACATATTAGATAATCAACCAACAGAAGCACAGTTTTAAGAGAGTTGCTCAAGGGAGTCTCAAGGGTAAATAATAATTGGTATTATCGTGATGACATTCTTGATCATATACTAGTCTTAACATTTTGATCCCGTTTTTGTACATTGCTGAGTAAGCATATAGATCCCGGTTGCGTTTCCCATGGGTTTATCATACTTAACTCCTTTGATTATCCGGAATTGGGCTTAATTTGGTCGATGGTTTTTACAAGGTGCATCGGAATCTTTTCGATCTGTTGACTCTATCTGCTACATTCAACGCGCTAAGAAACATAGTGATTATCAGATAATCTGATCGGCAAAAATTCCGGCCAAAAATTTTTAAAAATAGGAAAATTCTAGAAATCAACCATCTAAATCTATATATCTTCTGCTTTTCTGTTTAGCTACTGCGAAGCAGTTGTTATTGTTATTGTTCTTAATAACATATTGAGAGAAACTATATAAAATGCTTTCAAATCCGTGAAATATTTAATTGACTTTTTATTTAAGCCATTTTTTCGCTAAAATAGGTTGTAAATATTAGGTAATCAAACAACGGAAACAATTTGGAGGTCGGCTAAAGTGGAGCGAGTTTTGAAAAATTATTTAATTTAACGTTTATTTAATATTAATAGCTTACACAGCTGCAGCATAGAAATAACCAATCGATGACAAGCCGTAGCTAAATTTGAAGACATACGATGGATGTTAAATTTTATTTCTTTTTGTCTTTATGACTTGGTATTTCTATACTGCGGCTGCGCCATCGATCCATACTTTGGGGGACCGCCCTGGTCGACTCCAGTAATTTGAAAAATACAGTTCAGAGTAAGAATTAAACCTATCGCACTGAAATTTCTTATGGTTGGTAATATCCTTTGAGCTGGTTTGCATATCGGATATACTTCGTAGTTGGTTTTGTCGGTATAGTTAAATTATCGTTAATGACTAGTGTTGGGAAAAATGCGCATTTATAATAACATGCGCATTAATGCGCATGTAATATAAAATGCGCATGATATCGTATTAGGGGTAAACGGACTAAGTAATCTATGTAAGGTAACTATAGAATTTAATATTACAGATTTTTCACGAAGGAAAACAGTCGTTATCACTATTGATCATATCGATATAACAATAATTTTAATATATTTATTAAAAATTTCAAAACGATTCAACTCATTAAAAAGATAAGGATTGCTTGGAAATTTTCAACAACAAAGTTACGTTCGAATATTTTATGTTAATATGTAAATTTTAGGTGTTCAACTAATAGAATATACAATTTATTAAAAAAATTTCGTGCAATAAGTATAACCAAAAAATTTACTTGAGCTTTTGCAAAAATTGAGCGTAACTTTTTAGAGATAGTTCTTATGATGAGATTTCACTCAAAAAAGAAACGCAATATTCAGAGGAATCTTTTAGAATTTTGTACTTTTCTTTATAAGTAATTAAAGAAAATGATATTTTAGTCAATCATTTTTAATTTCGCTGATTAAAAAATTCGATCATAGTAAAATTACATAGTGACCTTTCATAGGTTTGATTAAATATGCCGTGTGACACCCTAATATCGTATGATATAATTTTTTGGAATTTATATTTTCCCTTCGGAAAACAAATTTTTACCCAAATCTTGCTCTTCTTTTAAGTTCATTCGAGACTTTTGCATCCATATTCCTTAATTCCGCCCAACAATACGCTCCCTGGCCTAGATTATATATACTTTAATTCTTCCTATAGAAGTTTTGATGGGATAAAATGCGCATGACTCCGAAACATGCGCATGAATGTGCATTAATGCGCACGTATGAAACCCATCTCTATTAACGACTGGATCATTCTAACAATGAAAAGGCCATGGTTAATAGTTTCTCAATTATTACCAAATGATTATGCAAGATTTTACCTTGTTTTCTCTAAGTCTCCTCGATTCAAACGTTTGACCACCGAGATTGAAGAGATGGAGTACTTGTGACTCAAACATAATCTCCCTAGAGCTAGAACGGTTATCAGGATCTTGAATTTTTAGAAATAGATTGCTCCATTTACTATCTTTCAAAATTTTCTGAATTTCGTCAATAATACGATCAGAAGCCCAGAAAGTATCTGGCCATCGATGAATAAGGCGACTGCTGAATTTAATATATTGGGCATTTTCAGAAAAGTACTGTACAAGCCTTCTACTAGTCTTCTGATATCACTGACTTCCCAAAGGACTTCTTTATGCGTTTTAAAGACTTTTCTTAATCATATCAATCGTATCCTAATTGAGAACGGCTCGATATTGGGATTTTTCTGACGAATAATGGATGCTGGTACCTGAAGAATGTATCTGGTACACCACCCGCTTTATCACTAAGGTCAAGCATTAAATCTTGTGTATCACTGGAAAGACACTTAATTGGCAGGCTTCCAACTCTTCTAATGACCATGGTGGCACACAAAATTCATTCACAAGAGTTTTAACAAACTCTTTAAATTTTTTGTCTTTAATATTTTTCGATGATGCAGAAACTACCGTTCTTGCTAAGACATCCATGATGGGAACTGTACCATCTACAAAGTACCATGTTTTGGAGTTATATAGTCGCTCCGAAATTCTTAAAGTCTTCAACAAGGAGATTTAGAATCCTCAAAACAGTATAAAAGTGTATTTTCATCAGGTGTCTTAAAAATAACAGTGGCATCGGTTTATTGCACAAGAGCCGGATTACCAAATAGATCAAGAAACACGATTTGCCGACACCTGACGTGCCAGTTATGAGGAACCTGGGGTTGCAATCCTCATTATCTTCATTAGTAATACTATATGATACAGATTCCTGTAAGATTTCCTTACATATAGTGTATGTTCCGCAAGCTGTTTTTTGCCAGGGTGCCGGATTAGATTTTTATAACTTTTCCTGCTCTATTTTCTGCTCCTCCAACATTGTTTTGATGTCGTCTTGTAAACTTTTCCCGAAGTGTTTAAGGACTATTTCTAATATATTTGCAAACAATGGATCTGAAAAAGCAAATTAAAGTTGTTAGTAGATTATCCTAGTCCACATAAAATTTGTCCCCCCGGTGAAAACTTACTTCCTAATTTTTGTTTCTTAGCAGGTCTACCTGGATCAACAGGAATAAAAAAGCAATAATAATAAGGAAAGGAATAATAACGAGAAAAATGGTGTAAGTTTGAAGCCAAGACGCGTTACGACTCACCAGCAACGGGTTGACCTGCGATAACGCGAATGTATTTTTTAGGCGGGTTTGACGAATCTTCCCCAGCATCGCTACTAACATTTTTGCGTTCACGTGACACAAAAATTCATTATTTTATGTTAGGGTTAGGGTCAGGGTTAGAGTCAGAAAGGGACAGATATTTAGTAAAATTGCCCAAGGAATTTCTTTTATTAGTGCATTAAAAACGGTTTCTTAGGTAAATTTTTGCGTTAAAGGGATTTTTTTGGTAGTTATTTACAGTAAGCCACATGGTTTTGATCGGCTGGCTGAACCAGCCGATCAAAATCATGGCTAAGCGACTGCTAAGCGGCTGGCTAACGGCTGATTAATATGTTTTTTTTTTAATATTGTAAAAAAACCCCCGTTTTTACAAGTTCTGGGACGTCTGAGAATTTTCTCGTTTCCCAAAATCTCCTCAATCTCTTTTTAAAAATCATCTAACTTCTCAGAAACCATCACTATTATTGGAACTTTGATATAGAAATAGCGAAATAGTTTCTGAAAAGTTAGGCGATTCCTAGAACAAGACTCGGGAAGTGAGAAAACTTATGCAAAAAAAACATTCTTTAAGTGCTCGATTTAAAATTAACTTGAATCAATAAATGCGGATATTATGAAATAAGAATATTTTGTTTAAATAAACAATACTGTCAAGGTCTATTAATAAAAATTTATGAAAAGTAGCCGCATTAGCCAGCCGATCATGTTGTATCGGCTAGCTTAGCCGGCTAAGCCGGCTCAGCCACGGCTGCAACACTACTGTACATAAATTTTTTGCGATCACGTGAAATTATCCAATAGCAAGTCACGACTTAGCGTAACGTAACACAATCTCGAAGGTCCAATGGCTAAAGAAGCCATGTACCCACGTGATTTTTTGAAAATTTAGTTAAAATTCGTATTAGAGTCTGTTTAGTATTAGGGTCGGAATTAGGGTTAGGACCAATATAGGTAAAATTACCTTCCCGACACTTTTTATTAATGGCCCAAGATAGGTTTAGAATGCCGTTTTTATGTTCTTGCGTTTTTTTTGTTTTTTGACTTCTTCGGGCTGATCCGTGTAAACAAAATTTCGCGACTCCGTTTGGTTGATTTACACGAAAATGTCATGTGGGTACATGGCTTTAGACGACCCCAAATATGGAAAAATCTCGGTGACATAATAGTAATTCTGTAGAACGCGTGAGATCTAATGAGATCACGTTTGATCACGTTTGATCGACATAAATGAGTCAAAATAATCAAATACGGAAACGTAATTTGTTTTGACACTATCAAATGATTTATTTACCCTTGATTTACTGTATTGTTCACACACTTCCTTTTCATCTTTTCTTACCCTTTCTTTTAAACATTAAATTTATATGGTCGTGGTGTGTCAGCCTCCTCGCGGCGCGGCTGGAACGTACCTGAGACTTCGGCATATATCACTTCGATCAAATTCGACTTCGATATATGTCACTTCAAGGCTTACAACAAATGACACCGACACAATTTTTTTTAAACTCCTTAAAACATTCGTTTTCGTATAACCTGGTCATCGCCAAATAACGAAAAGTTTCTATGCATGATCAAGGTTGTTAATCAGGACCTGTTGTTCATCAGAACTCTAATTTGGAGTCTAGTGAGATTACGGATAAGTAACCACTTAGGATTCTCCACTGATTACCTTTTCCCTTTTTTCTGTCTTGAACCGATTAGTACCTGTTGTTTATCAAAACGATAAACAACTAATTGGAGATCTAATTTTTATGCATAAGTAATTATTTAAGATTTTCCACTAATTGATTCGGTTTTTTTTTTTATTATAGAGAGAAACAAAAAGGTGCCTTCGATAGTAATCTGGTGATTTTTAATTGCTTAGTATTTCTGTTGATTGTACATCTTTTTTTAATATGTACGGTTATACTGTCATATAGAGTTATTTCTCTTTTTCTCTCTCCATTTTTTTTTGGGTCACTTAAGCATCAACGTCCTCGTCGTGTGACCTGGATAACCAACTGATAGATGCTTACGTTTTTATTCAAATTTTTTTTTTTTTGATCGAATAATAATTAACTATCATAATGTATTTTACTATTTTTGTATACTAATAGGGTTCGGAGAAGTTGCTACGATTAATTAGTGGTTTACGTGGTCTAATTCGATTTGAACTACGATCTTGGGATTAAGCTCTTCGAAATCATGCTTAGAAACATACTTTTATAGATGCTTACGTTTTTATTAAAATTTTTTGTTTTTGATCGAATAATAATTATATCATAATATATTTTACTATTTTTGTATAATAATAGGGTTCGGAGAAGTTGCTACGATTAATTAGTGGTTTACGTAGTCTAATTCGATTTGAACTACGATCTTATTAAGCTCTTCGAAATCATGCTCAGGAACATACTTTTATTTTAAGATATTTTCATGTATATGTTGGTTGCAACTTAACAAAATGTGCCACAGATTACAATTAGCGATATAAAGATTTTTTTTTTCTTTTTATTAAATCGTTAGAGTTAATAAAAGACTTGAATATATTACAATCTCTTTTTGTATGTAAAAAAATATATAGATATCTAAAAAAAAAACCACCCGGATAATAAACATAGTCAGAAATTTGATCCGGCCGGGTTATAAGAACCAAATTATTAAGTTTGAAATAAAACGATGATTAGAAAAGTTTAGTTGTAATAATAATGTATTGTAAAAATTATATCATACAACAGTACAATGGTCATTTAAAATAAAATATATAAAAATGGTTAAAATAAATGTTGCGGCTGAAGCTGGAAACGGCTGAAGCATGATTTTAAAAATTATCGAATTGTAAAGCACAGCAGAAAACGAGGATCCCTACCTTTGAACCGGTCATGTGATTGCGATTCAAATAGTAATTGAGTTTTTGTGTCTATTACCTGTTACGATCAGATGAATGATAATCATCAAAAATTTTCTTTTTTACAAAATGGGTAAACGTTCTTTTGAAGTACGTATAAGCGATGATACTTCAGAAACAAAACCTGATAGTCAAGGTCCTATCTTGGGTGAGATATTTACTTAATTCTAATTTTTATTTAATTATTATTGCATCAAAATCTTTAACGTAAATTTTTCAGCTTCTTTTCAAGGGGTTTCACCGCCTCAAGATGTTGGTTTTCGTACCTACAAGAGTGCAAATGGTAGACGATCGATGGTCGTCGGAGAAAATCCAAGAGTAATATACGAATCGAACGAATTTACAACCGAACAATCTTCCGAGTATGTCGAAAATTTCTCCCGCACTTAGCATTTCTGCTTATTGACGTAAATAGAGCATTAAGTTATAAACTTAAAACCACTGTAGGTATTTAGTTGCCATATATAATAAGAAAACAAATTCGGTTACTTTTAGTTCTGTTCCTGTTATTGATTTGGTTCCTATTCCAAAACGTATTAAGATGGAAGAACCTAAAGATTCAATTAAGCATGTTGACGTAATTATTTTACAGTTTTTTAAAAGTTTTATGCATTTTCATTTTTATTAAATAAATTTTGTATATATTTTGTTTGTTAGTTTATTATGGAGAAAACGGCACTTGATAAAGAATTTGGTTCAAAGAAAGCACAAGCAAAGATTCTTGCACGTGAAAGAGGCAATATTGATTCCTCCCAAGTGCATAATGTTGACAAAATAGTTGCAAATATTGAAGAAAATGTAAAAACTATGAAAACTAAAGGTATGCTATTTTTTATTTTATCAAAGATTTAAAAAATTGCTTATTTTTTTTCTCTTTATTGTTATAACAGAAAAGATAAAAGCTGATATGGAATCAAGTCGTCCAATACCACCACATGATATCAGAGCAACCAAAGTTACTGACGTGTATAATATGGATGATATCGTGACACCTGCTGAATTTGATGCAATCCCTGTTGCCCCTGTTTTGAACGCTAAACATGAATCTCACAGATTGAGTTTACTGCCATTCAAGTAAATATTTTTTTATCATAATTAATCTATAAAATAAATTTTTTAACAATATTATTTATATTTTATTTTATTTTATTTTTAGATCTTCAAAATATGTCAATTCTCGTCTTTTTATTTCTTTAGATGCGAAAAATGTCAATTTAAAGCGTATACGCTTGTTATTATATATCAACTATTTAATGGCATTCAAATCAGTTTCTCATGATGTACTTAATAATAGACAAGAGATGGCAACTAATATGAATGGACTACCGGATATCATTTTGACAAACCTTTACGATCGATTTACTGAGACAACATTTGTCAAGTCAGGAGGACGAAAGAAGTAAGATGATTCCTTTACCGAATAATTGATTGTGAGGGAAATTAATTGCAATTATTTGAACTCAATTGATTGGTGGCGCAACCACAATTGAGTCAATTAATTGCAATTTTGGTGTGATTAATTATTTGCCGGATTCACTGATACAATTAATGAATAAGACTTTATTTATTTGTCACAATTATTAATCACACCTACCGTATGCGGCAAATGCGGTTTGCGTAATTTTGTAAAATTTGCAGATCATCAAAAAAAAAAATCGCTCGATTATTTATGTGACTACCAGTGATTTCTGATTACCCAAAAATTACTCCGATATCGCGATATGAAATTATCATATCCGAGTTGTTTTAAGAAATCAGAGCTCACTGGTAATCACATAACAATCGAGCGATTTTTTTTTTAACCGCAATAAATAAAATTTAATTTTTCGGCACCTTTGACTTATATAATGTTATATTCATACTTTTCAGATATAAGATGACCCCAAAAGCTGAAGAAAAACTATTATGTTATATGTTTACTCTTTGTCTAATTCTTGACGATTTTCGTCTTGACCCAGAGCCATTAGCATGTGATTTAGGATTAACTACTAAAAGGTATATACATAATATTAATGTTTTTCTCTCAAAATTATTTTGATTTATATGTTCTTGTTTTATTCAAATTTAATAGGGTTCATAATTTATTTAAAGCGCTTGGATGTAAAATTATACCTATAAATAAACAAGAAATAGAGTCGTTAGGACTTAAGATTTCTCAGGCAAAGGGAATAAAACGTGCTGTGCTGACTGTCCCGCTTAAACTTCCAGAATACAAAGACAGACGAATTAAAAACTAAAAAGTAGATATCTTTAAAAAAAATCAATTGCTTATACTTTTGGTAATATATATTTTCAATATATATATATATATTTTTATTTGAAAATTGTAGCTTTCATTCATTTATTTATTTGTTTTTTTTTTTGTAATAAATACAAGTAGATGCATCAGGTTTATTTATAACTTCATGGGTTGTGGTGCGGTAGACTTTGTAATCTCGGCTCTTTTTTCACCCGATTAATAACAAATATTTAATTAAGATATATATATATAATTTGAACAAGAGCTGACATATTTGAAATATGTGATTTTATACCTTAATTGTTTTGAAAAATCGTCTTCTACATCTTCATCATCCCAATTATCTTCCCACAAATGAGTTTCTTGATCTTCTTCGGTTTCGTTCCAATCTACATAATTGAAAATGCACCGATCGTAGCGTGAAAAATAGTTAAAAAAATGAATCATATTTTTTTATTGAAACTTTTTTTTGGCGATAATATTGTCGTTTAAAAGTGTTCAGTGCATTCGTATGAATTGATCCGAACTATCCGAACTACTCGTGTTTATTTATTTGTTCCCTTAAGTAACTTTATTTAAAATGAACTCCAAGATATAATTTTACAGTAATTCTAACCTTCTGCAGCAAATTCTTCAAATTCGTCATCTTCTTCTAAGGCGCCAAGATGTGGTATTGAAACTTTTTGTGGTTGTGCACTTGTTTGCTGTTGAGAGGTTTTACTGCTCTCACCATCAGTATTATCCGCTGGTTGCTTATTACTGGAGGAGGAGGAGGAACTCCCTGGATTGTTTGAAGACATAATTGTTCTGGAATTTTGATTTTTTTTAAAAAAAAAGATTGATTTTTTTACAGTAATTAGCGAATATACACGTAATACAAATTTGATAGCCAATCAAAATCCATAACTAAAAAGTATAACATCAGTATAACATCACATCAATTTTAGCAGATCAAGTATGGCCGAATTTAAAACCTATACTATACCGATAAGCTTACCTTTTTGTTAGATACCATTCAGAAAGAAAATGTCGTGGTATCAAAAAACTATTAGTTTAAAAAGAAAAGCTAGAGGCTGTCATTTAATTACAAACGAAATCGTGGGACAAGTTCCTGAAATACAAAACTATAAAATTGGATTGGCAAATATATTCAGTAAGTTTGAGCATTCTGACAATTATTCTAAACAATTTGCCAATGTAAAACTTATTTTCTTTTCTCAAATCGTAAATGTATTTAAAAGTACAACATACATCCGCGTCACTTTGTCTAAATGAAAATGCCGACCCGGATGTACGTGTAGATATGGAGATGGGTTTAAATAAATTAGTTCCTGAGAATTGGCCTTATATCCATACAGCAGAAGGTCCTGATGATATGGTAAGAAACCCGTAGTTATAATTATAGATTTTTTTATTAGTACAAGTCACTCTCGTTATAGTGAACCTTCAATATAGGAAGATTGGTTATAGCGAAGATTTATTTTAGAACAAGAACAAAACTATTAATGTTTCACTCAATATAATGAAGTTTTAATAATAAACTCTCGATACAAGATATAGTGAAGATTTTTTTTAAAAAATGTAGTACATTTATAATAAATTTACTCTCAATATAATGAAGATTTATATATATAAAATAATTTTTAGACAATTATATCAATTTAAATATTCTCTCGATATAGTAAAGATTTTTAAATTTATATATAAACTTCATTATATCAGAAGTTTTTAATATAAAGGTTTCTTGATATAATAAAGATTTTTTATTTTAAATATAAACTTCACTATATTAAGAGCTTTTGATATAGTGAATATCTCAATATAGTGAAGAAAATTCTTTAGCCCAACAACTTCACTATAAAGAGAGTGACTTGTATGATAAGAGCAAACTTGTTATATTCAGTGATAAGAATATCAGAACCGAGAAAGTGTGCTTTACAACAATCCTTTTTTTTAGCCTGGTCATCTTAAAAATGCCATAATCGGCTCGTCTTTAAATATTCCTATCACTAATGGAAAGTTGAATTTAGGAACTTGGCAAGGGTAAGTAAATGTATTAATAAACTATAAAAAAAATGTATTAAATTTAACTAACCATCAATTAATTTATTCTTAGCATTTGGTTATTGGAGCACAGAGATTACGCATCAGGAAGAAGAGTTGTTGTGACTTTGCAAGGTGAAAAAAAGTAGGATTAGAAAAATTATAGTAGATATAATTTAAATATTTCAAATTGCTTAAAAATGAAGATTTTGCTTTGTTTGATATTTAATAAAATATAAACAAAAATAAAGTGTGAACAATTAATATAAAAACTTTTTATTTTTGATATGAAAAATATTTTTTTCATAAAATTTGTAAAAAATTTGAGTAAATAAAACATATCTAGAATTTAAATAATTTTAATCTTCGGGTTAAAATTATATTTAAAATTAAAAATAATATTATTATTTATTAATATTAAAAATAGAGTTAGAATTAAGGTTAGAGTTAGGGTTAAGCCCAAAATAAGATTTTTTTATAGTATCGAGCATTTTTTATTCAATATACTGTGTTAAAAAGTGGTTATACTAAGAACCGGAAAACCAGTATAAGACCGGAGCTAATACAAGTATTCGATTAATCCTGAAAAATCTGGTTAGGGAAGTGTCAGATATCAGCTGATATCGTAGGTAGACAAAATCTCAGGTCTAAATATACACATATAATCAATCAGAATAACTAAATTTCTCAGGAGGGGGGGAGGGGGGTGGGCTCTATAGTAAACTGATCTCAACTAATATCTGACACGTCCCTTATTGTTAAGTATATCACGGATCAAATTTTTCAGGAGCATTACAGACATCTAAGTTCAGTCATCAAACCGTCACTTCGTTCCGGACAATCACTTCGCTCCAGACAATTAACTAAAGAAACAAGTTAACAAATCTATTTTTATTCTATTTATATTATTTAATAGAATTTAGCAAAATTTTATTTTTAGTATATGATCCGTTGCATTGTTCCGGAATTAAATGTTATTCAATTTAACAAATAAATATTAAATTCAAAATATGTCAATATATTAAAAAGCTACAGTAAAGGATAACAAAAGCCATCCAATTTTTTATATATAAAATATAAAAATTGTTTATAACTTAATAATAAATAACTTCACCAAAAATTTGTCTTATAAAATTTGTTACTATTTGTCTAAGCTACATGTTAGAACAGATTTTTATTTATCTGTTATTATAACTGTAAGAAGTTATGAGAGTTTAAAATTTATAAGTATTTGAAAATTTGGTGCTTACTATATAAAAAAAATAAATTATATGTTTTTTTTTATCTAATTAAAATTTTTATATAAAATCAACCAATTAAAGTTAATTAAATAATTGTAAATTTGGTATTTTATATAAAAAAATTAAATGTTTTTTTGCTGTCCTATAAGAGATAATTGAGTTAAAGTGCAATTTTAGTTATCTAAAGTTGTAACTTACTTGAATAATAGATTTTATTATAGTTAATATGTTTTGTAGTTTTTGTTATTAAATTTCTGTTTTGTTGCTAGTTTGTTACTTTAGTTCTATTGCTATAAGCTTTTACTTTTGTAAACTATTATTAGTTTTATAGCTTTACTATTATTAGTTTCTGCTGCTAGTAAACTTTTGTTAATTTAGTTTTATAACTTTGCTATTTCTAGTACAGTAGTTGATATAGACTACTATTATATTACAAAAGTTTGATTATTAATAGTAAAAATCAATTTAAATTTGTTTTTAAATCCAAATATTTGTGGACTAAATTTATTATTAATTAATTCAAAACTATAGCAATATAATATTTAACCAATTTTTTTATTATTTAATATATTTTTATTATACCTGCTTAATTTTGTAATTTTGCAATACACTATAATATAATAAAAATCAAGCCAGCTTGGTAGTAGCCTATGTATATTTTTTATACTTTGGCTATTACTTGTAATATTAGAAATATTTTTAGTTAAAAATTAGGATTAGGTAGCTTGAATATTAAAATATAAATTAGTCATTTAGATATTTTAAAATAGATTGGTATTTATTATAAAAAAATAAAAAATAAAAAAAAATATATTTAAAAATTATTTTTATTTAATCAAAATTGGTTAAATAAATAATTATAATTGGCTATAGTTAAGGTTGCCTGCCGTAATAGGTTCAACAAGATTGTAAAATTGCAACCTTTCATATTGAAGTTGTAATTTTTTGTCATAATAGATATAATAATCATAATAGGTGTAATGGTTGTAATAGGTATAATGGTTGTAATAAATGTAATTGCTGTAATACTATAATAACTATAATGACTATATATATATTATGAGTAATAGGTATAATGGTTATTAAGATATAATAGTTAAAACAGATATAATGCTTAATTAGAAATCAATATTCACTGTACTGACATGTATGTACATCATATGGGCGGATTTACAGAATTGGACCTTTTTTAAGGCCCTAAATTTATAAGTAACTAATTATCAGCTGATCATTTTTGACCCAAAAAAAATAAAATTTAATTTACAGTAAATGAATTTTATATATAAAATATGCGTCAAACCAATTGTCCAGTTCCAAAACCAATTGTACCTTTTGGTAATTGCATGTGTAAGAGCAATTACTATAGCCACTATTGTGTTAATTTGTTTAATACTTTATACTTTTTATTAATTTAGGCTTTTATTTATTATAGCAACTAGTGCTTCGATTCGTATCTGATCAATTTGGATAGATCCAACAATCAGATTAAATTCAGATATCCGGATTCATTAATTTTAAATGGATAGATCTGTAATATATATCGGATTAAGGATAAGGATTATCCGATTTGTAATTCTAGACGTTGTTATGATAATTGCAGAAAACTGAGTAAGAAAAGTAAATTTTAAATTATTATTGAAAGTTTAAGGTATCACTTCACTAAAAAAAAAAATATATTAATATTATTAAACAAAAAATTAAATTTAATATCAATAACAACAAAAATAATATTTTTTTCCAAGTTTTTTTTGTTTGCCTTCATATTCTGTCGCCTAATGCGCTGCACAGATCACTTAATAAAAATTCTCTATTAGGCAAACTTGTGTTGTCAAATTATTTTCATCTCATTTAAGTAAATGAAGCTCTTCTGTTATACTGATACGAAGTATCTTAAAAGTATTAGTAATCCAGTATTTTAGCTTTTAATCGTGCTAAAGGCTTGAATTTTTTAATTTAAACATTCATTATAGCGATTAATACCCATTAAGCTTTGATTAATTTTTCTTTGGTTGTCATATATTCTATTAAAGGATTCACAAGACAAAAAACTATATGTTTGCAGCTCCATAATATTAATAAAGAAAAAAAAACCAATTCATAAAAGTAATTACATGAATATTATTTAACAAACTTCAATTATTTATTTATTTATTTTTACTACAATTTATTA
Organism: Gigaspora rosea; assembly: GCA_003550325.1. Lineage (NCBI taxonomy): Eukaryota > Fungi > Glomeromycota > Glomeromycetes > Diversisporales > Gigasporaceae > Gigaspora > Gigaspora rosea. Next base: position 267,481 of record QKWP01000412.1, read on the forward strand.
ATGCATTATTAAACATTAAATTCTAGCAATAACTTGGGTTATTGATGGATCAGTAAAAAATCAGTAAATAATATACGTCAATCCCTGAATGACAGGAATCAATAAATGATGCATAATATACATACCTGAAATAAGCAGGCGTATTTAGCTTGTCTCAAATGCATTAAAAAACTTTATTCTATATGAAGTAATTTGAGTTCTTCATGTATCTATACTTTTTTTACGGATTAAATCTGAATTTATTCAATTCAGATTATATTTGAATTTAACCGGATGTGTAAAATAGAATTTGAATTTAATCCGAATGGCCCTAAAAAAGTAGGATTGAAGCTCTAATAGCAACGATTCAAGAACAATTCGAGCAATGATTCGCCTTGTCAAAATATTATTTATTTGTATCACATTGGGCTTGAACAGTTAAGAAAAAACCGCGTACCGATCTTGACATTGCTGCTGTCATGAAGTTGCTATTAAAAGGGTCTGCTGTATTATGAGTTATAAGGTAGATTTAACTTTTGACAACAATATCTTAAATACAGTGAAACCTCTTTAAATAATCTCATAAAAACCAATTTTAATAATGTGCATTTAGAGAATAAAAAGCGCATTTATAAGGTTAAGTATATTTTATTTGTAACTGATTGTTTATATATTAAAAGAGATCGAGCGATTTATTTATTTATTTTAAAAAGTCACTAAAATAGAAGATAGTAAAATTGGTGTTGTAATCGAAGAAGACATTTATAACTATGGCAACTACTACACGAATATCTTCTATATTCCTTTTTTATTTATTTATTTATTTTTTTTTAAAATTCAGGCTAATATGTAAAACATACATGTAAGATAATAAATTCAGTATAACTTGCATGTATATAGTTATTGTTTGATAATAGGAGTTTTAACTGTAACATAGATATGTAATACATTTTAGTTTTTATATAAATTATTCTAAAAATATTATCAATGAAACAAAAAAAAATCTTCGAAACATAGTTATCAATCAGGTGAAAGTATTGATTGATATGACTCCATATAATAACGAAAAAATGACAAAAGTAACCTAAAAGATAAATTGAATGCTTTGAAAAATGAAAAGATATTTTACATAAACAAATCTCTGAATTGAAAAACGAGAATTCAAAATATCAAGTAGTGCATGGAAATTTAACTAACCTTGACTTTCATACCTACGGTGCGAAAAATCTAAAAACTGCAATTACTTTTCATAAAGACAAAATATAAACATTGAAATTTAAATTATTAACACCAATAAATTGTGCATGTAAATACTGTACCTTATTGAAATCGATAATTTAAGATATCTACTTGGTATAATTTTTAATCAAATTATATATGGAATATAGTTTTTAATTTCACTGTTTATAATTCCACCGCTTATATTTTGGCTCTATAAGGAGTTATTGTGGTTTTTAGACTTCTTGCACCATACGTATATGTACTAAAAGTAACAATAATAAGAGCATAGTACTGTAGTACTCGAAGTTATGTATTTTGATCTAGTTGTATATACTTGTCAATCAAATTTGATTAGATATCATATAGGAATTTTAGGGTGCGTCAAAATAAATAAACAATTCTGCAGATATGCCTATATGTAATCTTATCTGCTACAGTATATACTAGTATAAAGTTTGGATTTTTGTTACTTTTAGACTCATATTGATATTTTAGTATTGGTATATTTGGTTAGTACAATTTTGAAAAAAACAGTTTATATAAATGAACAACCTATAATAAAAAAAATATCTGCTATGTCTTTTGTATAGTTAGACAAATTATTTACTACTAAATACTATTATGATTTTTTTAAAAAAATCATGACTAGATAGTATATAGGAAGTAAAAAGACTGGTACCAAACCTAAATTGGAAGGAAACTACTACTATAGAGGTAAATCTGTGAATTGGGGATACGAACAAAATAACGAATCACCCGGTGGAAAGTACAATATACGAAATAAAGCTTCCTGGCCTAACCAACGGTAGAATACCAACCGCTCTACAAGAAGTTGGAAGTAGTACAGAAATGTATTATGAAATCCAGTTGGAAGTAGCTGTGTCACATAGGAGGAGTGGAAGCTAGCTTGCTGAGGATAGGGGTGGTTCTCACTCGGGCCAGTTATGCAACCTAGCCGGTGCTCATCTACCTTTAGGCGAAGTATCTGCTAACCAATCCAGATAGCATATCTGCAGTAATATACGATAGATTACTGAAAGTAGTAGACAAAGCTTAGCTTGTGCCCCCACCAGCGCATGGGTAATCTCAGAACACCAAGGTTTAGGAAGTAACCGTGAGGTTATGATCGTCTGGGCAAGGCCCTTGCACCTACTTGGAAGTATAGGATCGGCAATATGAGAGAAGCGGGAAATATAGTAAATAGCGGAATAACAAAATAGGGAGTAGTCCAAAAAGCCAGGTTATACAGAAAATGGGTATGGAAAGCTCTAGTAGGTTTAGATCACAGATAGTCAAGAATGTTTGAGTCTCTTGTACTTAATATAGTATAATATTGTATCACATAATATATACAAACATATACTTAATAATAAAGTCTTCGAGGCATGACCTCACCTTAAAAAAAAAAAAAAAAAAGAAAGTAAAAAGAAGTGGCTAAAGTTTGAATCATAAGAATATTGTGAGACCTTTAAGCTAGTTGTGAAGGCTTAGAAGTTTAGATCTGTTCTAATATTTATTTTATTTATCATATTTATTTATTTTTATATTGTTCCATTTTGTTGTTTGTTACAAGATATAAGGGTTAGACATAAACTAAAGCTTAGAATAATAGTTCAAGTATAGACTTAGAAGGTATATATCTGGTTGGGCTAAAGTTAGTAAAGTTAAAAATGGTACAAAAATAAAGTATAGATGTATATAATTAAAGTGCATCAAATTACTTGTTGTACAATTATTAATGTATTCTGAAAATATGAAAGTGCTGCCTTTTTGCACTTCTAATAAAGCTTTAGACTTCAATGTTTTAGTTATAAAAGGATATAAGAAGAATTGATTTCTTATTTGTTTTAAGTTTAAGTATCGTATTTATTATTGTTTTATTACCCCAATCGTTAAATGACTTAACAACTGTATTACATTTTTCGATATTATTCTATTACTTAATAAGTATCAACTCTCAATATCAATAGTACTAAAAAACTACTTTAATTACTGATCACTTTAATTATGATAACGTAACATAATAAAATTACTTAATTGATTATTAATAGATATAATTAAGTGGCTCAATTATGATCAAATTAATACTAGGGATGTTAAGTCGTTCGAATGAACCGGATCTGAATCTGGTTCAAACTACTCTTTTTAGCCATTCATTCAAAGAAAAATTGACAACAAGTTCTTGAACCAGTTTTATAGCTAGTTTATAAACCTGATTTATAAACACAGTTTATAAACTTAGCTTATAAAACTGGTTTGAAAACTCAGCTTATATGAACCCGGTTAACAAAATTGTAATATGTATGATAATAAAATTATTAGTAATTAAATATAATTTGTAATACTGATACGGCATGTTGAATCTTTGTATAAAAGTACATATATACATATTATGCATGCTTAGAAAGACATTTTGTCAACCAAAGTTACAGCAAAGCCATATGATTCTATTGTACAGCAAGTTATAATGCAATCTTAATTTGTTAAAATGTACGTAGTTTTGTTAGCGTGAAACTTCGAGGTTTCATCTAACTATAAATCTAACATTTATCGTGACTAAGTAGAAAAATAATTATCCAGGCAGGTCAGACAATATCTGACCTGCCTGGATAATTTTTTCTTACTAGATAATAGCTCTAGTGAACTTAGATTCATGAACTAGAGTTTGAACTTCAAAGTTAACCTCAAGTTCACACTTTAAGTTTATGAACTCAAGTTTAAATTTTAAAATTGAAATGAAGTTTATAAACTTCAGTTTAGTTTATTTTTTTCTTTGAACTTTATGGGACTGGACCGGAACTGAACTGAATGAACTACTTAACATCCCTAATTAATATGTAATTTTATATATATGTCGTAGCCCAGATGACAATCCTGCTCAGATGACAATCGGGCCAGATTAAATTAGAGTTAGGATAAAATTAAAGTAAAGTTAGAGATTAGTTTAGGCCAATTTTTATTTTTAGCTATAAAAATTAACATCTGGACAGGATTTGCATCAGAGCTATATTATTGGATTACTGTAAGTTAACAATTATAGACAATTTTAATTTGTTTCTATTATTCAAAAAGTCTTAGATCATTTAGTTACAAAATAAGGTTATCCTCAATCAAGGTTTTTTCAAAAATATTAGAATTCCTGATTTGACCAGCACAATTTACTCAAAAGTTGCTGTATATATTTTGTTATAATTCCTAATTGTTCTGTGAAATTTTGAGAATCTAAGCATTCTCAATCATAGCTTATTTAATAAAATACAATTTAATGACATGTTTTGTATACAAAAAATCATATTTTTGATTGCATAAGTTATTTATTTAGAGTTTTTTTAAACTTAATTAGAGTTAGATCAGTTAGATTAGTTAGATTACCAATAAAAAGAATGCAAATACTTGTTTTGTTATAGCAATTACACCCTATTATAGTATTTACAACTATTAAGGCATTTACAACCATTATGGCAAGTACAGCCATTTCGGCATTTTACAGCATATATAGCATTAAGTATTAGTTGTAATTAAGGTTGCAACCCAGGTTGTAAGGGTGGTGATGTATATTATGTAATATTATTTTACTATACCCTCTACACTCCCTCTACCCTTCTTCCCCCTACATAAGAGCAATTTGATTGGCTATTATGAACTTCTATATTTAATATAAGATATCAGAGACCTCTTTTTCACCTTAAAATATTACACAATATCTGTCACCATCCTAATCTGTAATATCCGTAATTATTACTTATAACCGGCAACCTTAGCTATGGTGCAAGACATCTATACTCAACAGTTACACAAAGTATTTTAATTTTTTAAATAGAAATAACTTTTTATCTAAGTTTTAAAAACATCTGACTAGTAACTTTATAAAGCTATATCAGCTCTATATATGTGCCAAATATCTTTTCCAAATTCCATCACTATAAAAAGTTTTAGTAAATAAATTTAAATTTCAAATTCACTAAAACTTTTTACAGTAATAAGATTTGAAAAAGATATTTGGTGCATACATAGAGCTAATATAGCTCTATAAAGTTACTAGTCAGATTTTTTTAAAACTTTTTAGATAAAAAGTTATAGCATTTAAAAATTGGAACACTTCATATAACTATTGAGTATAGATGTCTTGCATCATATTAATAAATATTGTATATATAAATATATTTTTTATTAATTTTGTGCACTCTGTACAGCTATGCATCCTATAGTAACAAATACAAACAATAATTAGGATTAGGGTTAGGATTAGAATTAGAGATTAGAGTTAGAGTTGGTTAGAATTAGATTTAAATTTAAAGTAACATTGCAAGAGAAGCATTTTTGTTAAAAATGCAACAGGAGTTACCCTAGTAAAATTTTGAGAATGCAACAGGGTTACTCTAGTAAAATTTTAAGAAACATAACGGGTGCATAGTTGTACAGGTGCACATTTTAAATAAACCTTTAAAATTTGATACCCTTGATAAAAAATAATTTGGTATATTATATTTTTATACTAAAAAAAATATAAATAGTTTAGCTACTAGTTAGTATAACCAAAGTTACAAATATTTTTATATAACAGATTAATAAAACATTACATTATATATATACAATGTATTATAATACAAGTAAATTTAAACACTATTTTTTTACGATAATGTCTAATATTTATATATCAATAAATTTTTTCAACCTCATCTAGCGTAAAGCATATTACTTAAAATTTATAAGTTATATAATTTTTATATTTACAATTAGCCCTTGATATAAGAGTCACTGAGTCCAGCCAATATCTTTAATACTTTAGAAAGACTTTCTTATATTAAAGGCGTTTTATTATAAAATTTTCAATTAGGACTTATAAAATCTTTCTTATAACAAGAGATTCTTATATCGAAGGCTTCTTATATCGAGAGTTGCTTTGTATTATGAAATTATCGAGCAGTTAGCATCTGTTACTATGCTTATTTTTAAAAATTTTGAGAATAATATTATGAGATCCAAAAATCTTATTTTTCGAAAATATTACAATATAATACATATCTCTATAAGAGCGATCCTGTTTCTTTTAACAGCAATATTAACATACTCGAAAGAATAGTTGCCAAAGATAAAATAGAAGCTGTAGAGCAAGCGGAAATATAGACATCATAGAAAAAAATCAAAGAATTGAAAAAAAACTGAACTAGCTTAAAAGTTAGAAATACAGGTATAAGCAAAAAAATGTGGTAGATATACATATCTTATTTATTTTACTCATAAAAAAAAATTACTTTTATAAATTAAACATATATTCAGCTCATAAAATAATACATACACATACGAGAAGAATTAATTCAAAAATAAACTTAGAAGACATAAAGAAAAAGAATTTGCGTAGAAAATAATGATAAAGCTTCTTTCACGATAATATGTAATGCTCGTAGTTAAAATTTCACTTCACCCATTCCTCATTAGCACTCTTGCTAAGCCCAGCAACTTTTCCAAGTTTATCACCCAATTTCTGCGGTTCTTTACTAATCATACGATTAACATCTTCTCTTAAATCTTCGCGACCGAGCACAATGCGATCAGCAAAGTGATGGTTCGTGTCACGATGAGTAGCTTCATCAGCACGGATCGCCAAAACTACGTCGCGTAAAGTTGCAGTTTCACGATCAAGATGCCAATAGTCGATAGCTATATCAGGAATATTTTTAGCGTTTTGAATATTACCCGCATCAATCTCTGAATGAATATAAAATTTTTAAAAATTATAAGAATTTGTTTGAATACAGTAAATTCATAACGAAGTCTTGATAAATAGATAAGTTATGTAACATGCCTTTAAGAAAAGAGGTATAACTTATTATAGCTTCTTCTTCAAGGTAACCCACAACACGATGAGCTGTTTTTGGACTAAGCAAGTATAAAGCAAAGAAAGCATTATAGAAAATACCCTGAACGACAGTAATTAAGGCACGTTCCCACATATTAGGATCAGAGATACGCATCCAAGTCATCAAGTGCATACTGTTGAATGCAAAATGAATTATTTACGAAATAATCGCAGGTATAAATCAAAGATTTCAGTAATAATAATTACCGTTCATTTTCAGCTTCATGAAGTAAATGATGAATCCAACCTCCATCGTGTTTCAATTTCCTGAGCGATTGAAGGTGACGGATAGCTCCTCCCACCATACCTGGAACTGCAGCAACCTAAATGCATACATTAAAATGAATCAATATTGCCAAAAAAAAAAAGAAAAATATATATATATATTTTAATATTTTTTAATATTTAATATTATATATGTATCAGTATGAAAAAAAATTTGATGATAATTACCGTTTCCAACATAACCGCTCGATGAATATATTTTTTCTTAAAAAACAAATCGGTAGGAAGCCTTATAAACTTAACAGTATAATAAGCGATCGTATCAGATATGGTAGTAGGTTTACGATGAAAATCAACATTAATATCTAAATTTTCAAGATCATTTGTTTTCAATGGTTTTTCAGATACGATGATTTCATGACGAACTGGTTCGGGATGACGCGTGTCCATTAATATTTCAGGAGGGATTTGTGATAATGTCCCCCATCTATTCTCCTCAGTTTTAATATTTTGTTGAACAGTTTGAGAGTTAAGAGGAGTTGTAGGAGATTGCAGTAATAGTCTATATGATCCGGTTGTGAATTGATGAGAGATGATGGATTTAAGAAACAAGAAACTGGTCGAATCTTGTCCTTTAACCATCAAGAGTTGTTGACGACATATTGGAAAGGTAGCAGCTCTTTTAGAAGCCAAAGTTATCGATGTGAATACTGAACGAAACATGTTTCGAGACAAGTTTATGAATTCAATTATTTTAACACTCAATGAAATATTATTTTTATATCAATTTTAAAATCCTCAAATGAGTTATCCAGAATTATATAAATTTGCATTAAAAAGATAATTTAAAGTGACTCTTCCTATACATTTTCGTGGCTTCCGATAACGTAAATCGTTTATATGAAATTAAGTTATGACATAATTTGTTTATACGTCAATCAAGATTAGTAATAAAAATATCCCGAGCCGTTGGGTATTAGCAGAAATGAAATTTCCGCTTGTGCATGTACAAATGCGGATCTGAGTATTTTTACTAAATACCCCCGTGATCTTTATTTTCACCGCAATGAATTTATTGGGACAACGACGAATTTTTTAAGGTTTTGTTTATAACGTTACAAGTGTAAACAAGTGTAGACAAGTGTAGGTGGCGCTCGTGTGAAATCGATTCTCGTTTAATATTATCCTACTCCTTCGTCTTTCTAAATAGAAGTGACTAATTGATCGACGTATTGGCCGGCATGGTGATCGGTATTTTCCGGCTTACATCGGGATTTTTCGGTATGACATATTATTTTGAGTTTACGTGTCATTTATTTGATATGACTACATGACTACATGACAGGGATCGTTACTATTAAAAATGTGAAAAACGATAGTTAATTCGTGATCCGTCTGGGAACCAGTGAAAAGCATAGTAAATTGTGGTGATATGTTTTACTATGTAATTGTTGCCTTTTTTGGAATCTGGCGTTTCCCCAAAGATAAATTAATTTCGGACGATGATTTTCAGACAACAATTCCATTGACGATATTCACATATGATTGACTAATTCTGTGCAATCAAATATAATTCATGATCATACGCACATATGTACTTCTCTCATATGGGCGGATTTGATTCACATGATGATGGGTTGTTATATTGTACATCAGTAATGTACAATATAACAACCCCATCATCATATGAATCAAATCCGCCCATATGCTTTAGCACAAGAAAACCCCTATACTGTATTTGTAAATATACGCGCAAGGCATACTGTAGATATCAAGATTATTATTTAATAAAATAATATGTCAAAGTCGGATAAATGTTATAAATATTGTTATACTTTAATTGCAAAATTGATACGTAGCGATTATCGTTATAATTAATATTTTAATACTGATAGCACGGAATTTTTAAATTATTATGCACGGAAATTTTGCAGAATTTGAACGAAATTGGCTATTTATTGCCGCAGAAAATCATCGTCCCTGAGCAGACCTTTCTTGAGCGCATAACAAACGTTGTAGATGAGCATAATGGCAGCTGAAACATTAAAATCGGCCTAGCGGATCGTGAGATATGGGCAATTTTGCCTTTACGATTTCTTTGTTTACATCATATAGTTGTGAAGACAAAAACACCCATATCTCACGATCCACTGGGCTAATTTTAATGTTTCAACTACCATTATGCTCGGAATTTTTCCCTCTACATCACCTGTTATGCGCACAAGGGAGGTTTACTTAGTTGATACTTAGGAAAACGCCAGATTTTGAAAAAGATGATTTTTCACTTCCCAGGCGGATCACGAATTAATTATACTTTCATTTTTTTTTTTTTTTTAAATATTAAAGGTGAGACCTTTATACTTTCATTTTTAAAATAGCATCGTGTGATAATTTATATATCGTGATTATCAAATCTAGGGATGTGAATATATATTTTTGTTGTTAGTTGAGTTAGTTGAGGCAGATTTTTAAGTTACACAAAATTTAAAGTGCACTCCGAAGTTAATAACATCGGGAAATTATAAAAAAAAATAAAATTTATATATTGAGTTATAATAATTATTTTTTATAATTGTTAATGATATGATGATATGATTACTTTTTTTATAAAAATATATGTTGTATAACTTAAAAATTTGGGTATATACGTATAAATCATTAAATAACCATATCGCATTTGATTTTATTAGTTGAGGCACTGACACTTTACGTAAATATAACCTCCCCAGAGTCAATCATTTGACAATTGCAAGTTCTAAAGTAAAATATATGATGTTCGCCCGAGTGAATTAAGAGTTTAATTTATATTGTTGATTACTTTAAAACTTGTAATCGTCAAATGATTGACTTTGTGCGAATGGAGCTCAAAAAACTAGTATCCATTAAGAGTTCCATTCGCAGCTCCATTGGGTTCCATTGAGTTCCATTGCCAACCTTGGAGGTAGGCTATATTCACGTAATAAGTGTTCAGTTCCCTTTGAATACAAATTAATTGAAGTGGGTAAAGTGGTAAATTTAACGTAGAGGTCTAAAAGTTATATCCCATTTCCCGACGGTCATTTTCATTTACTCGATATCATGCAGGTGATCATAAATGCCACGTAGAGGAATTGACTTGAAATAGATAACGGGTAGCGCAAAAGTCATCTTCACGTGAAAAATTATGATTGGTCATTATTGTTACACGAATTTGATTGGTTATAAGTAAACGGATCGTAAATCGAGCATTTAGAGACACACCCACTTTACCTCTGGTGATAGTAACTACTTGGACCCTCTGGTAGTTTCTCATTTACAAGTAATATAATAAACATTAAAAGAAATGTCTGATAGGGTAAGGATTTATTTTAAAAGTTTTTATACATCTATCGCGTTTTAATTTTCTATTACTATTTTACACCATTTCACTATAACTATTCTATCCCCGGTTAATGACAGGGCAGAGGCAGAGGTGGTGCAACACGAGGTAGAGGCGGTAGAGACGGTCGTTCTGGAAGAGGTGGTTACTCAGCCTTTGGAGGTGGTGATAAACCTAAGAAAGAATCAATACTTGATCTTTCGAAATATATGGACAAAAAAATACGAGTTAAATTTAATGGTGGACGCGAAGGTTAGCCAATTTTTATTTCTCAATGCGTACATATGTAGTTAAATAATTTATAAATAGATCTTTTTTGTTCACTGTATTGGAATTCTGGAATAATAGTAACTGGATCATTGAAAGGTTATGACCCTTTACTGAATCTAGTACTCGATGATACTGAAGAACAACTGAGAGGTATGGCAAAAAAAAACTTTATCACGAATTATAAACAACCTTTTTTTTGTTTTTATTTGTATATATATATATATATATATATATATATATTTTAATCTGTCTTTCTATTAGATCCGGAAACCAACCATTTGTCAGATGATGTTAGGTCATTAGGATTAATCGTTTGTCGTGGTCCTGCCGTAATATTAATATCACCAGTTGATGGAACAGAAGAAATTGCAAATCCTTTTGTGCAAGAATAATTACTAATTAGCCAGGGCGGCCCCCAAAAGTGCGGGTCAGCCACAGCTGCCGCAATAAATTTGATCTCAAGTTCCAGAACCCATATCCAAGAACATGAAAAGATCTTAATTATGCGTAATCTTCTTTTGAAAATCGTAGAGCACTATTAGACGAAGCAAATATGAAAATTAAAACAAGCCGTTTTTTAATTTTATAAAAACTTATAAAAGGTTTCAAAATTTGACGGTTGAATTATAAACCTTTATTTTGTATGGCCTTATGTAAGGTGTATACCACGATTTACTTAATTTTATTTCAAGTTAGATTTACATAAATGTAATTTTGAATACAAATATTTTTAAACATAATAATTGTTCCAGCTACACGAGCATGTTCGAAGAATTATGTTAGATTAGTTGAATACACAAGTATCCATCCGGATGATTAACGAGGTCTGGTTATGAATATTCGAAGGTCCAAGTACTAATGATCTTCAGCCAAATTATATTTGATGCCGAGATTAAAAACGGAATAGCGTTGTGGTAAAAAATCAACTTGTTCGGGACACCAAATTGGAAGACTCTATGCTAAAACATATTTCCAGCACCCGGCTTCGATGACTACTGTAACTAGGGACTGAAACATCATAGGACAATGTGTTTGAACTATATTATAACGAATAATATTGTTTATAGTCTACAATATGACGCATATGATTCATGCAATATTACATCTTCTTCACACATTCCTGATTTGCCTGACATAAAGGCGGATTAATATATATAATTTTTTTTACATCACTTCGGTTCAGATTACATCATAGTAAATTATTTTTTTGGAAAATTTGATTACTAAATAATCACGTGAAAAGAGCGGTTTCCTTTTTCGCGTGAAAAGAAATGATTCTTGTGTGAAAAAAAATTAATTTCTGCGATAATTATAATTTGCCTTTATTAGTAACGATATAAGGGAGTGTATAAGGATAAATATAATAAATTCTGAAACGAAAAACTACCACATATCAAAAAAAAAAAAAAAAAAAAAAAAAAAAAAAAAAAAAAAAAAAAAAAAAAAACCAAATAATTAATTAAGAGAAAGTAACTAATTTAGGATCCCGTGGTACCCCCGTCTGAGGATCAATATTATTGGTTTTAAATTTCCTTTGCATTCTGAATAATCTTGCCTGATCAAAATTCAGGCCTTCAGCTTCCATAATTCGTTTGATTTCCGCCGCATCTTCTAACCCTGAACGGTTATCTCCATCAGCAATGTTTTGGCGAAGGTCAAAAGATTCTGATGTTAGCCCACCTTCAATATCATTTTGAAATGAATTTGTGGAAAAAATAGCAGGCAAACGTTGATAACGTCGATTTAAATAAGGGAGTTTTGCAAATATTGCTTTGCGATAATAGAATGTAACTTATTTAAATTGCAAAACAGAAAAATTAATAAATTTAATGAAATAAAATAATATACTATATATTTTGTACAAACTACAACTTACCTAACACCAAAAACAAAAGGATAAGAAAGAGAAAGCCCAGCATATCTCTCGCCATGATTTGCTAACCGAGACAAGGTTGAGATTCGGGAAAACAGGATTTCATGCTTACCACGGAAGTTAGTTAAACATATGTTTATATTTGGTAATTTTAAGTGGCTGTGATTTGTGACACATTTTTATTGGTCGAAATTTCGAGATAAACAACTCGACAAAAAAACGAAAAAAAAATCCGGTTTATCAATGTCAGACAATTACTTGGTAATTGGAGGTGAAGGTTTTTTGGGACGATGGGTCGTAGAAATGCTTCTTAAGCGTGGCGAAAAAAATGTATCAGTTTTTGACATTGCACAACGATACTTTGATAAAGAGGTTACTTATTATGAGGGTAACCTTAGTAATTACAATGACATTGATGACGCCATTCGTAAAAGCAATGCTACGAGCGTGATTCATACAGCATCTCCGCATTATGGTGGAGCCCCTAAAGAATTATTCTGGAAGGTTAACGTTGATGGAACAAAAAATGTTATCGATTCTTGTGTTGCTAATGGTGTTAAAAAATTGGTGTATACTAGTAGTTCAAGTGTAATCTACGACGGAATTAACGAAATAATTAATGCTGACGAGACTACACCTTATCCGGAAATACCTATGGATGTTTATAATGAAACAAAGGTATCATTCACCATCTATATTTTTCCATCTCTATTTTTATTAATCAAGGTATTTGGTTATCTGATTCAGGCAAAGGGTGAAAGGCTTGTGATTGAAGCAAATGGAACTAACGGCCTTCTTACGTGTGCCGTTCGTCCAAGTAGTATTTTTGGGTGAATATTTATCCTGTTTTACTAATTACAGAGTTAGAAAAAAATAATAATTCAGAAATCTACTATTAGGAAAACGGGGAATATATTTATATAATACAAGTTTATTAATCATTTTTATTTATAATGTCATTATCATTCAAGTCCAAATGATAAACAGTTTCTTCCAGCAGCACTTAATGTTATGCGTCAAGGGCAAACAAAATTTCAAATTGGCGATAATTCCAATCTAATTGACTGGACCTATGTTGAAAATGTCGCTCATGCACATTTATTGGCTTCTGATAAATTATTTGATGGAAGTCCGGTCGCAGGAGAGGTATAAAAAGAATAATTGTAGTTAATCTTTTATGGTTATAATATCTAATTATTAATTATCAAATGTATATTTTTTCTTTTATAAAAAAAAGGTATTTATTATCACAAATGATACACCGGTACCATTCTGGGACTTGTTAAGATTTGTGTGGGCTCAATTTGGACACTATCCACCATACATTATTAAATTTCCAAAATCAGCAGGTTTTATCATTGCATCATTGGCTGAGTTAGCAAGCTATTTTACAGGAAAAGAGCCTGGATTTACAAGACAGAGAGTAAGATATAGTTGTAATAATAGATATTTTAATATTGACAAAGCAAAAAAATTGTTAGGGTATGAACCTATAGTTGATTTAGAAGAAGGTGTAAAAAGAGCTTGTCAAAGCGTTAAATAAATGTTTTTAAAAATTGTTAATACTAAATACGCTACAGTCTTTTTGATTGTTTATTAGTTTCAGTGACAGAAAAATTCTTGTCACATAATTAAATTGCAAAAATGTTATCCGTGTAATGTTAACAGAAAGAAGAATTGCGCGTTTTTCCAATTGCGTACATTATTATTTTTTTTATCCGGTAGTAAACATGGCGAAAGCGGGACAGATTTACTTAGTTAATTCGGGCAAGGTTTGTATTACACAGGACGTAATTGCCGTTTATTGGCAAAAATTTTAGTTAATTCTTTAGTTTGAGTTACTATACAAACTAACTAAAATCAAAAATTAATACAGTAGTAATAATAATAGTTACAAATTATTAAAAAAAAAACAAACTATTTTTTAAGAATTGGAGGGTATTAGTAGAAACCAAGCAAATTGTTTTAAGTAATTTTTTTTTTTTTAACTTTAAAATATTTATATTTTAATAACTATTAAACCATACTTGATAAAAAATTTTTTTTAGTTCTATAAGTTATAAAATTGCTTTATCTTTTTTTTTGTTTTTTTTTTATTCTTTGACGGTCTCGCTAGTGCTTAGCTAGGTTAATTACATAATTTAAATCTACGAAGAGAAAAAACCTATCTAACTTATCCACCTATTATATAAGCCTAACCTTATTCGGCTGCTTCAAGGAGTGCCCACATACGACCTGTCGCACCAACTTCTGAAAGCTGGGTCTCAACGTCAAAACACCATCAAGAACCATACCACTATGGTTTCCTACCAGTTTTAATAAAATTTTCCATTGCAACTATTGTTGCCTGGCTCATATTTAACAATGAGACAACTCTTTTCCCTTCTTTCTGCCTCCTTATCGAGTTGGGGTTTTCTTGATTCGGATGAGAGCTTGGCCCTACTCTCATACCTTTATTATTCTATAAAATTGCTTTATCAAGATTGGTTTAATAGTTGTTAAAATATATATTTCAATTTAAAGTTTAAAAAAAATTTACTAAAAATAATTTGCTTGGTTTCACTAACATTTTTCAATTATCTAATTTTTCAAATAGCAGATTTTTTTTTTTTTTTTTCCAAGTCAAAGTGCCCACCTCGGGGAAGAGCTTTTTTATTCAAGATAATCAGACCCCGGACGCCCTACATGGAGGAACATCCGACATTTGTACATTGACAAGAGTACAACTAGCCTCACCTGCAACTTTTGGTTGCCTATTTAAGTAGCCACCCGAAGGTTCTACACTAGCTGTCATACCTGCAACCCACATACTGGCATTGCCTATTTAAACCCTCTGATCCTTGCCTCCTGTCAGCCCGTCTTGTATCACCGGAACACTGTTCCGGATGCTAACCAGTCCCCCTTAGGACTAGTTTATCCCGGTGGGAAACTTGGTAGAGCGGTCCCTGTCCCACACAGGTATCATCTACACTTCGGTAGCGTACGCATTTGCCAAAACCAACACTTGCAGTTAGAGGTGGTTACCTAACCGCTATCACTACCTACTTCTGCTCTTGTAGAGTTCACCTGACCCCAGTACCGTCCTATTCTTCTTTCGGTTTCTTTCCCCCGAAAGCTCCGGTTGCCTTCCTACTTCCAATCTGAGGACCCAGAAAGGTTGGTCTGCCCTGGCGAATCCAGAAGCTCCCTCCCCCTGGTACATGATTCTAAAGCACATGTCCTTTTCCTCCGGTGCGACCCCCGGTGGTCCGGTTGGTAGGGCCCGCCATAAGCCCTTTTGTCGTAAGTCCGCTTCTGGTCAGTCCACTACTGGTCAGTCCCCGTCCGATTCCTATTAAATACCGTCGAAAGTCCGGTTACCTCTCTACTCGGGACTTGCCAAGTATGGTTTCCCTTTGTTCTACGGTTCTGTGTGTAACACAGTGCCTGCGCTCCCCAGGATCTACACGCCCCAGTTCTGTGCGTAACACAGCGCCAAAGCTCCCAATACGAGTTGGTATAACCTAGGAAACAGATTTGTAAATTCGAGCTAAGAATCCGGGTTACCGTAACACAGGTAAATTCTTCGAAATCGTCTTCAGTGGGATTCGAACTCTGTACCTTTGCTACAACTACTTGGGAATGACAACTATCCAACTATACTATGTCACCACACCCCAGCAGATTTTTTTTTTAAATAACTGAGAACTAAGGTTATAATAAATTTTAATTTAAAAATAATTAAAAAAGATTTTTTAACCTTGACTCTTAATATAAAGCTTAAAAACTATTGAAAAGTAGTTGGTTAAAGATTTTTGTTAATGATTTATTAAAAAGGGAATAGAAATTTGGCACACCCTGATTCCAACCAATCAAATCACACAATTTTGTAGACAAAAAATTTATTTTTAAAAATTAAAAATTTTATTAGTAAAATATAAAAATAAATAAGCAATGACAAAACATATAATATAAAATTTTATTTTAAAAAACTTTTTCTAAGTCATAAAGATAGATTGTCTTAGTAAAAAAAACGTTTTATAAGAAACAACTAAAATTTCCAATATTAGCACATATAAAACTTTTTTTACTAATTTAATCTATATTTATGTTTTATGTATTATATATAAAATTTTACGCTAAACAACTTTTTCTAAGTTAAAAAGTAGATTGTTTTAGTAAAAATAAAGTTTTATATGTGCTAACTTTTGAAAATTTTGATTTTTCTTATTAAACGTTTTTTTACTAAGACAATCTATTTTTTTAACTTAAAAAAAGTTGTTTAGAATAAAATTTTACATTAAATAATGTGCTATTTTATATATATTTTATACATTATTAAGTAAAATTTTTAATTTTTAAAAAATAAAATTTTTATTTACAAAATCATGCGATTTGATTGGTCAAAATCAGGGTGTGACAAATTTTTATTCTCTAATAAAAATCAAACTTTAATAAACTATTAGTTTTTTAAATTATTATACAGTATATATATCAGATATTAGGAATCTGCAAATTAATTTGATCTTCAAATATTTGAATCAAATATTTGATCAAATTCAAATTCAAATTTGACTATATTTGATTTGATCAAATTCAAATATGGCCAAATTTGATTTGGCTTGACAAATATTTGATTTTAGAAAATTACTATTAAAAATTCAAATTCAATCAAATTCAAATTCAAATATTTGAATCCAATCAAATTCAAATCAGGATCAATTGATTTGATCAAATTCAAATTGATCCAATATTTGATTTGATTTGAATTTGAGAAACCCTACTGGGCATCTAGTACAAGGGTTATACTTTATGTATTTTAGCAAACCCCCAAAATTTAGGAAGTAAAAAACAGTTTGTTGTAATTATTTTGGCATCTACGGTAGTAATCTTATTTAAATTAACTTTTTTTTAAAATAAAGCTCTTAGTAAGGTGCATCTAACAAAAAAAGTTCATTCAATTTTAATTACTGGATCAAAAGTTACTGTATTTAAATAAATATAGATGACAAAGAAGAGAACTGTTGCACTTATTATTTATAATAGCTAGTATGCAATTTATTAGCATTAGTATGTTCTTATCATATATTTTATAAATGTGACAAATTTTATAGCAGATAGGCAAAAATTAATAAAGTATTTATTGGTTCACTTGGATATGGACTTATTGTTTTTTAATGTATATATCCATATCCTATGTTAAAAATTTTTCTTGGAAAAAATGTGACCATTGGTCACGGTCAGTCAATTTTTTACTTGATTGTTTCTATATACTAACGAACTTTTGAATATTTCCGTTCTTGTATAAAATTTATCAAACATATCAAACATGCAATCCATTGATTCATTGAGAGAATTAAATGCAAGCTCTTAGCTGAGATTGTAGAGCTTAGGAAGGAGAATGCCGAGATTAAGAGCAAAAATGCTGAGCTTAAAGATAAGAATGCTGAGATCCTTGATCTCAAAAGAAAGCTTGCTGAGATTGAGTCCGAGAAAGTTGAGCTTAAGGAGAGATGAACTTGTACAAAAAACATTTATTCGAGAAATGAGTGAAAAAGTAATAAAAAATAATGAAATTAGAGGAATAATATTGGTATATATATATATTTTTTTTTTTTTTTTTTAATTTAGACGTGTTAATGAGGACTGGTTGCATTTCCTTGTCGCGGGATTTAGGGATCAGGATATACCAAATTAAAGTGATGACTAAACCTGGTGTGTCATATAATTTATAATACACTTTATACACTGCGATCTTGATAAGCAAAATTACTGACATTTTACTCAACAGTTTCTTATATTTTCTCGGGTTTCTTTTTTTTTTTTTTTTTGCCTCGTCGAGTCTGTTCCAGGTAAATAATATGCGAGTGACAACCCCGACATGACGCAAAACAAGAAAAACAGAAGAAAAGCTTTAAGTTTGCCCCCCTGTGACACTAATTAAAAATTTTGGGTAATCAAACCATTTATTCCCTATAACCGCGAATCCTAACCGATCCTAATTTTTTAAACTAAAAATCTATATTTAAACTACTTCTACAGTACGCCAAGAAATAAAATAGAATTGTATATCAGAGATTAGCCAAAAGTATATTCTTGGTGAGAATTTTTCATGCATATATTATTTCTTCGGAGATAATAAGAACAATAAATTTTTTCCATCCTGTCTCAAAATCTGGTCAGATGATCTAACCGAATCTATAAGAGATTGAGCGAAAGTCGATGACGTACGCACACGTACGTATGTACTATTTGTTAGACTCTAACTATGCAGATTCACTGATAAAATGCTTGATTCCAAAAAAAAAAAAAAATGAAATTAAAATTAAAGTTAAAAATGAAAATAAATTAAAGTAGGCATTACTTGATTTTTAGAATAAATAGACGATAGTTGTGTGTATCCCTTTGTAAAAGCTTCTCTAAAAAAAAAAAAAAGAAAAGAAAAAAAATATGGTACAACTTTCAGACTCGAGTCTCTTTAAAGGGGCACTCCTTGATACCTTCGAGAAAAATGGATATGTATCCGCCCCTCAACCTCCATCTCAAAATTTTTTTGAAAAAGCAAAAAAATTAGTTTCAGAAAACCCAAAAGCTGTAATTGGCGTATCAACAGTGGGTGGCATTATATTAGGTCCGATTGCATTTATTGGATTGGTAGGTGCGGCCGGATTCGGCTCAACTGGTATTGCAGCAGGATCACTAGCAGCGTGGATGATGTCACTACAAGGTGGTGCCACTGCTGCGGGAAGTCTTGTAGCTGTTCTACAATCAATTGGTGCAGCCGGATTAGGCATGACAGGAACTCTCGCAACAGGTGCCGCAGGTGCTTCAATCTTGAATGGTTTATCAGCATTGTTCACGAAAAAATTGAATGAAAATCCTGAAGGACTGGTACAATTAGAAAATTTTGTCAAGATTTATGACCAAAATGATGAAAATGGTCAATCTACTGTGGTTTTCGAACTAAAAAATAAGCTTCTTAACAATGACAAAGCTTTAGAGGACTTTTTTAAAATATTTATTTTAACCAGAAGTATAGTTGTGACAAAACAGTTCAATTTCCTCATGGATGAAGCACATTCTACCAGAATCCTTAATACCTTGAATAATAGATTGGTAACAACTTACGGCAAAGAAAATGTTAAACAAAGGCAGAGAAGTATTCTTCTGGTTTTGTGATAATTTCTTAAAGGATTTATGTTTATTTTATTTCTTAGCGTTAGTCATATATATGTATGCACATATTATTCTAAATAAATTCAGAGCTTTGTGAATTCTAGAATCAACGTAAGTTGATTTCAGATCTTGAAATAGCACAACATTTTGTTAAAGGTCCCTAACTAACATTGTCAACCCATGAATAATATTTCTTCATTAGAAATAATTTTTTAATGATTTGTAAAACATTTTTCAGACGCAATAAATCTCTTTTTGTTAAGCGACTATGATCTTATTTGCAATTCCCACAATAAATAATAACGAAACTGATTCGTTGACTTAAGACGTGAAGTTTGTCAAAATAAAATTATTTAGTATAAGATTTTTTGCCACGAGACCAAGTAATCATATCATGGAAATAACTTTACATTGTCATATAATATGTCGAGATAACATCAATATTGAGCACAGAAAATTTCTTTCATCGGAATTGCTGACACGAAAAAGATTTAACTCTTATAAATGTATTGATTTGATTGGTCAATGATCACTTTTTAATGTCCTACGAGTGAATTCTGATGCTTACAGATTCTGCGACATTCCGTAAAAAGCAAATTCAAAATTTGGCGCAGAAAATCTTCGTCCCAGGTTCTGCGTCGATATCTGTCAATATCAAAAATTCTCAAATATCACATTGAAATTCACTTATATATTTAATCTTCGTCTTTTCTAAAAACTTATCTGTATATACAACAAACTAAATATCTAAAACATGGAATTTATATCATTAAGTGCACATCAACTAAAAATATTTTCGTTACCAGAAGAAATCTTTTAAGTTTTTAACGCGTGGCGATACTTTTGAGCAGCAGAATGGCATCGATTTAATGTTAAACGTCATGCTATAAATCTTGATGCTGGTAAAACACACTATATTCCAACCTCTGAACAAAAATTTGAAGAATTCATGTATGGTGAGTATTTAAATAATACAATATATCAACAATTATTGTCCCAATTTAATCTTTATTTTCAATTATAGAATGTTTATTAAGTGTTTCTGGTTAGAAATTTTCAATTATAAAAGTGTATTCATAAAATTTTATCAAAATTTCAGATTAGTAATTTTGTATCTCGAAACAACTTTATTTAGATTATTATTATCGATTTACCTAATATAATTTATATGTTAATATACCTTAGATTGTTTTCTTGGGGCCTTTTACCAGAAACTTTTACACCCAATTTTTCCACAGTACTATACATATCTGATTCAAAACTTTAAGTTATGCCCTCATATCAGCGCGAATATTGCCAAAAATCAGTTGAAATTAAAGGTATCTATGCTCTTTTGTTTTGCTTATTAATTTACTGTATTTAACATGTTTGATTAATAATTTTTTTTTNAGCGATGGGAAATTAAAATTAATAAATAAATATAATCAGAAGCCCATTTAAATATAATCAAAAAACTATTTAATTTCGCTTATTAATAAATATAATCGAAAAACCATTATTGTAGTGCAGAACTTTTCAGTATTTTATATTCACATGTTACAAGTTAATCTTCAAACGTTGTAAATGTTTAATTTTAAATAATACGATCGAGAATCGATCGACGATGCATTAAGCTTAAATTGGTAGATCGATTGCATAATTATTTGGTTTACACAAAAGTAGCATAGCAATTATAGTTGAATTAGCATAATTCGCATAAATAGGATATATAGTAGATATGTAAAATAATATATAAGCGCAAGCATTTTGTATTAAGAAAAGGGCGGATCTGGCACAAAATCTACGTCCTCTTTCGAAGTGTTATTATCGAACTTTACGCCGGTTTACCCTGCGAATAGGAAGGTGTACGAATCTCCGACTTGTTACAATATATAATGCGATAAAAATTATAAAAATTGCTAAAGCTACTTTAGTGCAAACCTAAGTTATTTAATTAAATGTGAATAAATATTTTATACACTGACGCCGGATACGTATATAGTCGGTCAAGTAATTGACATAGAAATGGACAACTCTATATTTATTACGATGCAATGATGACAAGAAGGCAGTTCGCCAGAGGCGTGACTTGGTGATTTAATCCGATTTAGATATAGTCTGAATTTATTATATTCTTTATTGAATTTAATATTATTGATAATCCGAAGATTCCTAAGAAGAACGAACCAACTTCCTTTTTATACTTTCTGAATATTAGAGAAACTGCGAGGCTTTATTTTACCGACTTTAACATGCCATGTGTATCAGGCACCGGATGTGTGGCGTAGTATAAATTTATGATCGACATTACTTTTTGCCCGTGACAACATCTATCTATGGCTTAGATTTCAGACGTTTTTTTTACGTGCAATCCCACAAATCCCATAAATCCCACATTCTCAATTTTTGGAAATTTTTATATCCCATAAACCACATTTTTTTTCTCCTCAATTTTGAAATTTCTATATCCTATATAAAAATCCCACATTTCTTAATATATATATATCCACATTTCTTAATATATATATCCCATAAATCTCCTCCACATTTCTTTAATATATATATCCCATAAATCTCCACATTTCTTAATATATATATCCCATAAATCTCCACATTTCTTAATATATATATCCCATAAATCCCACCGCCAATTTTTGAAATTTCTATATCCCATAAATCCCACATTTCCATTTTTTTTTTGAAATTTTTTATATAAACCCACTATCTCTATTAACTTTTTTTTTTTAATCTTTTTAAATTTTGCAAGTAAGCGGGTGGGAGTGGAAGTGATATTAAATAGAATTTTATAATTATATAATTTATCGCATATTATTTGACTGGTTTTTTTTGTATTTAGAGCGTCATCGTCGCGCCCTGGCTATTGCCACCTTTTATTAAATTTTTGCTTTTTAAGTCCTTATGATTTGATGCTAGTATAAATCATCCACGTCGCACTTTAAAAAACAAACCATTTTGACTGATCAAATGCGTTTTTCATTAAAGATAAAGTATGGTGCATGTAATTTAATATGTTAATGAAAATTTAAATGGTGATTTTACCATTCCGGTAAATTTTTTATCCTAACCCACCTTTTTTGACATTGACATCAAAATTTTATAATCGCAGAATTATTGTTTAATAAGCATTTTTTTCTTGTTGTTCTGGGCCTTCATCATCGACATTAACGTACTATAATATTATGATACTAGATGAAATTTTTGGTAAATGTCGTTGAAACTGGTGAATTAAACACAATGGCAATAAGAAATTAGGTTGGAATTATGATGAGACTTAAATTTAATATCACTAGGTCTATTCCGGCAAAAAGCTTTTTGTCTCAACCCAGTTTTTTCACACTGGTCTATTAAACTTTATAACTATATAGAAGCGGTAAAGATTATTCAAGTGCCGAATGAAGTCTTTATTTTGATTATAGCAATTGAATGACGTTACAATTACTAGCAAATAATGGTAAGTATGATGCTTGAAAAAAATATCAATAATATTTTGATTTATCTCAAGCATAATAATAAGAATATTTAAAATTTTGTTAAAATATGTGCACTATTTAGGTCATTAGAATCCACTTTAGGGAGATGCTTGGGAATATCTTAAAAGTAAGTGTTAAAAATTAGTTTAGGGTATTCTTAAGATGGATTAAACTAACATCGTCCACAATGCGATTATTCTGGTGATCGAAATGTTGCAAATCTCGATTAAATAGTTGCGGTGAATGAGTAGAATTTTATATTAGTAAGTTTGTCAACCTCATCTTCTGGTAAAGAATTATAACTATTTGTAAGGGTGAATCTATAATGGGTGGTCATTATCCTTATTTGACAGATTTGTTTGGATTGAATTGGTAAATATCTCCTTTGATACATAATTACATTCCACTTCGTTCCCAACAAAATTTTACATAAACTGCCTCTGCTGATTGAAAATAATCTATCAATTTGTTTTTTAGTGGGTGCTACATCTGCTGTAACTATGGTAAATCCCAAATTTTTAATTTTTAAACTTGGTAGTTTTTGTTTACGAATATTTGAATGAAATCCATCACATCCGACTAGAATTTCACCCAATTCTTTTGTTGCATCTTCAAATAAAGCCCAAACACCTTGTTATCCTATTAATATTAAACAAAAATTTGTATAAATTAAAAAGAATTTTAAATTAAATATAATATCATAGTAAAATAAAATTTGTATAGATTTTGAATATTTAAATAGAAAAAAAAACCGAAATTTCTGGAGCAAACGGAATTAACAAAGTTCATCATTAAGTTGGATAAAATATGACTTGATATTTTCAAAAGGCAAAATTTTAAAAAGATTAAAGTTGCAATTTAGCTAATGGGATATTTTGAGTTAGTGCTGGTCAATTAGTATGATTTCAGCGTAATCTAATAAAAAATCGGTTACAACGGCAACCAATTAGAACGATATAAGTTGGCACCAACAAAGCCACATAATAATAATGACGTACGTAAGTATTATACATTTATCGTTATTATGGTGTGTAAAAATTACTAAATTTATTGTCAGCGCAAATGATGGGTCACTTTTAAAAATAAATGTATTCTGAGCTGAGATCTTGTGCAATGATGTAATTATTATGTAAAGTTGATAAATTATTTCATTATATACCATTTTATACACATATCGATGTAAACATTCTTTTAGAATGACCGAAGGTAAGAATTTATGTAGACATTGTTTAGCATCAGAAAAACCTTTATACAAGATATTCAAAAATGTTTCATAATCCATAGTCGAACCATTGCACAGAGGTCCAGTCAGGGCTCACGATGGTCACATTTTAAGTCTTGATTCTTCCGGAATTTTACAATTCAAATGGGATGTCACGAATGATAGTCCTACAATGTTTGAAATTTCAAAAGATGGTGAACTTCTTGATTACAAAGGAGATCGTGTTTATTGGATTCCAAAAGATGATGGATTAAGGGAGAAAAAATATTGGTTTAAGGTTGAAAAGTTTGGATCTAACGAGGTGAATTGATAAAAGATGTTTACTGTCATAGTTTTGTTTGAAAAGTACCTCACACAGATGTATTTTTTTTTTTTTTTTTTTGTAATAGTTCTTTTTAAAAGCAATTGAATCGGAAAGTGGAGAAAATGAAAAATATCTTACGATTAATTTAGAGAGTTTGACATTGAAGGATCAAGCTGAAGCTTCATCTGAATTCATTATTCTCAAAGAAATTTAATTTTTTTTATTATTATTGCTAACCTACGAAAGCCGTCTGCCACAAGATACTCAAGTTCGGGTAGAACAAAGAGGTATTGGTTATTAGTTACATTTTTAAACTATATCTTGGACTATCTTATATTACTGCATGGTGGATAATAAAATCAATTATCATATTTTAGCGAATAATGTTCTCATAACGAATATAAAACAAAAGTGAACTATGATGTGGTTATTAAAGAATTCATCAATAGTAGTATTGTATTTTAAATTAAAGCATCGGCCAAATTTAAGATAGAATAAATGGTACAAAACTCCAAATGAATGCACATTATAAGCGTATTAATGCAATTATAATCTTAGGGACCATTCAATTACTTAATATTTAAAATATAACAACTTCGAAAGTTACATAAAATTGTAATGTATTAATATTATACTAATCGTGCATATAACACTAGTAACTTACGCAGTAAAAAATCACTACATAATAGCTTTAAGCCATGGCTTACATTTATATATAAACAACCCCAAATTGGTCAATAACCTATGACCTACCGTGCAAGATACCCGGGTACGATTTAATTTCACGTGGTAAAAATTTTGATTTGTACCCCCGGGTATTTTGTATGATAGAGGGTACATTGTGTGGGGTCTTTTGTAAAGAGCATATATCAGCCCATAAGTAAAAAAAATTATTATTAGTAAATCGGCCGTTGATTTGTACCCGGGTCTCTTACAAAACACCACAACAAATAGCCTTGAAATATACCCGGTACAAATCGGGGGTACCGATCAAAGGGGGTATCGTATATCATCACTAACGCTAAAAAACATTTCTATCTTTATTTGTAGTTCAAACTTGCTTGTAATTTACTAATAAATAATTGTCGCAGTTTAAAATGAAATCAGATTAAAATGAAACTGGGGACCTCTCTTGCTCACCTTTAAAGCTTATAAAACCCACATATACTCATTTATTAATAACCCTAACCCTAAATCCTAACCCTAATGCTAAAAAAACCCCCAAAAAATGTCCTCTAAAAAATTTTAAAATTTTGCTTAAATTTTTATTTAATCCAATTTCATTTTAATTTGTAATATATGCTGATTTTGATTCAAGGTTTAACAAGCAGAATATTAGATGGTAAGTTTATTTAAACTTCAAAAATTTGTGCAATTACAGTTATCCATTCCCACCACTGATTTATAAAATTTTCCACCTTATCCTAATAATAAGATTCAATTTTCTCTTCCTGAGCTAAAAAAATTTTGTTGAGATAAAAAACCTTGTGGCAAAAATCTAATTGAGATAGAATATTTTGTTTGGGCAAAAAAGATTGTTGAGGTAAAAGGTCTTGTTAAGGTAAACAGTTTTGTTGGTATTGGTTGGGTGAAAAAACTTGTGAAAGTTGAAATAGCTATTGAGGTAAAGAATTTTGTTGCTGAAGTGGGAGATCTTGTAATAGAAGTCATTGTTAAAGTGGGAGGTATTGTTAAGGCAAAGAATCTTGTAAGGGTAGAAGGTTTGTTAAAATATTAAAGTTCTACTAAATTTAATTTGCAAAATCAAATTTTTTTACTATTACAAAAAATATATTCATTATTATTTTCAATTTGATCATGTTTTTTAACTTTATTGTTTTTAACTTGATCATAGTTAAAAAGTATATGGTTTTTTGATTTGTTTATTGCAATTGAGATACCACAATATTTAAAGGGACGCCAGAAATCAGCTAATTTCTTAGAGGGAAGGGGTCTTTGGCCTAGTCAGGTTACTATATGTTCTTTATTCTGATTGGCTAATACAACATATTATTTATATAATATATATTTAAAAATACTATATATAAAAATTTTATTGATTAATAACTTTTGG
Organism: Gigaspora rosea; assembly: GCA_003550325.1. NCBI lineage: Eukaryota > Fungi > Glomeromycota > Glomeromycetes > Diversisporales > Gigasporaceae > Gigaspora > Gigaspora rosea. Next base: position 294,492 of record QKWP01000412.1, read on the forward strand.
TCCACTAGTCCAATTTGGATGATTTAACTACCAAAATGATCCTCTCAAAGAGAGGATTCTAGCAAGTCCAAAAACACAAGAATCTAGTTACAGGATCATAAGATTTATAAATTTGTGTATTATTACTATATATAGTATTTATTTAATAAATACTAGGGTTCCGCAATTTGATTTGATCTTCAAATATTTGAATCAAATATTTGATCAAATTCAAATTCAAATTTGACTATATTTGATTTGATCAAATTCAAATATGGCCAAATTTGATTTGATTTGACAAATATTTGATTTAATTTGAAAATTACTATTAAAAATTCAAATTCAAATCAAATTCAAATTCAAATATTTGAATTAAATCAAATTCAAATCAGGGTCAATTTGATTTGATCAAATTCAAATTGATCCAATATTTAATTTGATTTGAATTTGAGGAATCCTAATAAATACTATATGTAGTAATAATGCACAAATCTATATTGATCTTATGATTCTGTAATTAGATTCTTGTGGTTTGGGGCTTGTTAGAATCCTCTTTTTGAGATGATCAATTTGGTAGTTAAATCATCCAAATCGGACCAGTGGATCAAAAATTATTTATTATACTCTATATAATATTTAATAGTAAATAACTTTTGATCTACTGGTCCAATTTAGATGATTTAACTAACAAAATAATCCTCTTAAAGAGAGGATTCTAACAAGCCCAAAATTCACAAAAATCTAATCACAGGATCATAAGATCAATATAGATTTGTGTATTATTACTTTATAGCAGTGTTGTTACTTGGACGTTTTTTGGACATTTTGAACATTTTTTCAAATTAAAATTATTTAAAATTTTTTAAGATAATNTTGTTTACGAATATTTGAATGAAATCCATCACATCCGACTAGAATTTCACCCAATTCTTTTGTTGCATCTTCAAATAAAGCCCAAACACCTTGTTCTACTTCATCGATTTTTACAGAGCTGTCCTCAAATTTCCGGGTCGGATGCGTCGGATCTAGGTCGGCAAAATTATCAGTTGGGCATTTTTTACTTAATGAATGGATATGGTTTATTAGCAAAATTTTTTATGATCTTGGGGCAAAATTGATCAATTCCGATCCAGCCTACCATCACTCCGACATCCCGACTCGGAATTTTGGGGACACCCTGTATGAGTTTTCAATACATTTTTTGTCCCAAGTCACATCAACTCCTTCCAATAAAACATACCTAATTCTATCTCTATAACTAATAACAGGTGTTGTGGGTTCATCTTTTATTTCAGAGAATTTAAATATGTTTTTAACTTGTAAATTTGGTGTTGCAAATAATAATTTACCATATTGATCCACTATTGAAAATGTGTTATCTTTTAACTTTTTAATCGGATCTGATATTGCAATTCTCGAAGTTTGAATGTAAAGATTTAGGTGCACAATTCAATAAAGATCGAACTCCTGTCGGTTGTAATTTTATATGATAACCTTGCCATCTGTCTATAAATTAATAAAATGTTATATATATCTGATAAACTGAATTTAGAGATTAACAGTTAATACAACTCGGGGTTTTACAGAAAATTGACCCAAAAAAGAATCATAAATGCATAAGGAACAAGGAACCGGATTTTATACATATGTGCGTACGTAAGTTGTAATGGGGTCGGCCTCAAATATATGACCTAAGGATCATGAACCACCAGATCTGGGATTCTTAATATACGATCGACATGTGAGATAAATTTTAGGGTAGTATAAAAATGCGTCGTAATGATAAATAATGGTGGTAATGTTTATTCTGCATCAATTTTATGACTTGGAATTTTCGCTGTAAAAATAGGCTCTGTTGTTAAGATACATATGTACAGTACTCTTATTACACAAAATTTATTTAATATGTGATAATTTGAACATTAGCATCTTATACGTACGTACATTATTTTTTAAATAAACTATAAATGAGATCTAACTCTAAATAATTATGTAAATAAAGTAAATAATACAGTAATAGGGGGTTTCAGACCTAAAGGTTATTTCGAATTAAATTAGTAACGTATTAATATTTTATCTCCTTTTTTATTTTCTGATTTCGAAATTTCAAAACAAATTGATTTTCTAATCTCGAAATTTTTATAACATAAATACATATAATTTATTAAATATTTGCTTATTTTTAAACAATTTAATTTTAAACTTCTATTATATCTTTGTCGTATATTAATTTATTTATTATTAATTAAAGCTAAGTTGTACACTTTATTATAATTTAAAGTTATATCGTACATTTAAGCTATTTTTTAGGGTTTGTGTACAATAATGTTTAAAGACGAACGAAGGTTATATATATAATATTAGTATTCAGGGGTCCTGTACATATGTACGACTTTAGTCGCTCAGCAAATCATAACAAAACACCTAACTTGGATTACAAAATTTATTGAAACTGTACGTACAAAGCTTAAATATCTCCTTTAATAGAGAGTTTCTTCGTTATTCGTAGTTTTTTTTTTATAATAATTGGCTCAATTCTGGGGAATGAAACCATTTTTGATAAATACAATTTAAATGTAGATGAGATCCCGTTTCAATTTAAGTGAGTTTGAAGTTGTTTGGCCAATTCATCAAAAAGAAACTTATAACAATCAGCATAAGCTGATTTCGAAGAGCTTAATCCCAAGATCGTAGTTCAAATCGAATTAGACCACGTAAACCACTAATTAATCGTAGCAACTTCTCCGGACCCTATTATTATACAAAAATAGTAAAATATTATGATAGTTAATTATTATTCGATCAAAAAAAAAAATTTAATAAAAACGTAAGCATCTATCAGTTGGTTATCCAGGTCACACGACGAGGACGTTGATGCTTAAGTGACCCAAAAAAAA
>QKWP01000412.1:298297-324565 GCA_003550325.1 Gigaspora rosea
TTTTTTTTTTTTATTCGCAGAAATATTTTTTTTGTAAAGTAAAATTTGGAGGCAAGTTAAATTTTTTTATATGTTAATATATAAAAAAAAATTCAGCTCAAACTTTATTGTATTACCTGGGCTGGTAAAGTGAGTTTGCATAAAATAAACTATTATCTTTCCCCAGTTGTTGACGAATTAAAGTCCCTTTAGCGTGGTATAGCACTAAAAAATTTGATCACATGACCAAAACAAAGCATTTTGATTGGCTGAAATTAAAAAACATATATGTTCACTTTTTTTACGATTTATTAATAAAATTGATAAAAATTGGCAATGTTTAAAAGGCTACTGCTCCATCAGTTTGGCTTTAAATTAAAATCTAAACCACAAGTTTTATTCTTTAGAACAAGAAGAACAAATCTTGTGGATTAGTTTTTTATTTTATAAATTTTTAAAGGAGGAGTAGCATTTTTTGTAAAGCCGATTTTTATGGAGATTTAAAGCTTCCCGCACCATAGTTAGGGTTAGGGTGAGAACAGCGTAGGGTTAGGGTCGAGTTTATTAGTAAAATTTCACAAGGAACATTTTTTAATTAGGCTGCAGAAGGTGGTTTCCTAATTAAAATTTAGAGCTATTCGCGTTTTTTTGTAAAAAAGTTGTTTCGCTTCGATTTTTACGTTACACCTGATCCTGAAATTCGATTGGTCAAAATCACGTGGAGAGTAAAATTTTTTGTGGGAGCGTTTATATGATTGGCTAATAACGGGTTGTAATCACGTAACTTAAATGGGCATGCCCAAAGGGCATGCCTCGACCTAATGGCATGCCCATATGGGCATGCCAAATTTTTTACCCGTGCCCTGAACCTTACTATTCCTCCATAGATATATCTTTGAACAAATTTATGTAAGTACTGTATCGAGAATTCGGATGTCCTTGTATTAGAATTTGTATATCACGACCATCCGAATATTCGATTATCCGAAGTTTATACAAACTAGAGATTGCGCATGTGGGCCTCGCCTCCCGGGTTCAAATAATTAGATATAGCGGGCGATGTAATAATCAGGGATGGTAAATGACTTGAAATGACCCAAATGACTCAAATGGCAAATGACCAGTCATTTCACAGCCCAAATGACTTAAGGTCATTTAACTCTAGTTAATTGATAATTTAATACCTTTTAGCCAATCAAAATTATCATTTTTTTTATAACAAACATCGATATGTATTAAGTGAGGTTATCTGTCATACGTAATAATTTGCATGTATGTATACTATAATATTTCGTGTAATTAGAATATCCTTTTATTAATGCGTTTTGACATTTTATGTGTTTATAAAAAAAAAAAAACCTCGGAAGTATGTAAAATGTCACGCATTGATAAAGTCCCTGAGTACATCTCAACTTTAATTACTTTAAGTGGTGATCGACGTAGTACAAAGCTCAGAGAATTCAGAAATGGAAATAAGGAGAATTAAGGGAATTCGTAGAATAGTTTCATAGCTAGAATAATTAGAACTCTTGTAATTTCGTTATATATACAGTATTGATATAACGGGAAGCTTCTCTCTGAAATAGATATCTCAATACTCGAAAGTCTCGTCCACTAATTTTAATCTAAGACCCTAATCATTCGGACCTAATGATGCAGGAGAATCGTCCCAATGATTGTCGCTGTAAATGAAGAATTTTCCAAAACTTTATTTGATTATGCAAGATTTCTAAAGGTTCTTAATTTATTTCATGTAATAATAATTATAATGAGTTACGCCATTTTTGCCGTAACTTTATGATGCTACGACAAGTTACGGCAATTCGCTACTCGGACCAAGTCTATCCGCGTTTCGATCGACGCCCTCCATTATTAAGGTTTTTTAGTGAGCTGGTTTTTTAGTGTATTTTAGCTGCTAGTTGTGTGACCCTTGTCGTAACGCCAACTTACGTACGTACATACATACGTAGGTACTTTGTAAATGACATAACATAATCCTTAATGCTAATTACTAAGACGATTACATTATTTATGATTTCTTCATCGCATCCCTAGATAATGACTATGGTAACATAAAAATACATAGCGCATTACGTACGTAAGTACAGTACGTACATACAGTATGCACGTATCAGAGTTGCCGGAGAACGTTGGTGAACTGGTGAAACAAATTACAATAACCGTTGAAAAGTTTTGAAACTTAAAAAAATAGATATACTATATACAGTTCATGCAACAAAAAGCTAACCCAATATATTTATAGTGACTAAAAGTCTGTGAATTGAAATTCTACTTTTTATAATTAAATTCTGACAATTTTTCATAACATTCTTTGAATATTAACTATGTATGCAAATTTTTATTAAATCAAGTTATCATAATAATAGGTTATTCTTTTGTTATTAATTAAATGGATTCGGTTGTCTTCAATAGCTTTGTCATTCATTTTCTAGCCTATATGTCGTCACCTTTGATTAATGGCGATGATACTGAGAATGAGGAATCAAAATTTATTAATATGGTTTATAATTATGATTGGTCTTCAACTTCGCTTGGCCCTATAGACACATGGGATCCTGTTCTCAAAAATGTTACGGTAATCTGCGTTCATATATATCTGTTGTTTTTTTTTTTAAAAAAAAAAAAAAAATCGTAAACTTTTCAATATAACTCGTAAAAACCACGTGTTTTATGTAGAGTTTAATCCTCAATTCTAAGTTTCCTTTTGCAATCCTTATCAATCCTCCTGATTGGATACTACTCTACAATAAAGGTAAAACAATTTTAAAGTTTACCTGCCTGATCTGTTCTATTTGATTAGTTTAAATATCTAATTTTATTTGCTTATAGCATATGTATCAACATTAAAGGCAAAACATCCGGATGGTTAGCTATATAATGTATTTGGTTATAAATATTACAGTATCGCCAACTTATCAGTTTCATTAATGTTAAATAGCATTAGGAAAGCGGATTCAAGATTTTTTTCCCGAATATTTTGAAAATCATGCGAAATATAAACTTAATAAGTAATAATTTTAATGGATATTTTTCATTCATAATATTAAAGTTTTCATAAATTGTAATATATTAGGTTAATAGCAACTGGCAAGAGTGTATATATAAACAATGAGACCATATTTACATATGATGGAAGAGATTTACCAACACGGTTCATTTAACCCAGTTTTCAAATCAGGTGGTACAGTTTGTGCTGCAGTTTGTCTGGTTCAAGACATTATCAAAAGAGTCAAAAACTCTCGAAGATTAAAGACACTTTGTGAATTTGGACATCATATTTCTAGTTAGTGCTCATAAATATAATTTATAATTTCGTTTATTATCGTTATGGATATTATGGAATTGTATCTTTAACTACTTGCTTTTTTCATAATATTTCTTGAAGAGGTTAAATCCTTAGAAAGTGCCTGCCATATTATAACAAAAGTATTAAGTAACAATAAAGATATTCCTTATACATTAAATTTACTTAATCAAACATACACTAAATACTAGCTCTGAATCTCTGATTGCCCACCTAATCGCTACGACCTTTGATGATGATGAAAAAGGACGGAATATTCCTGATTACTTACCAGAAACTCACGAAATAATTGACTTAACTAAAGATTCTAATAAAAATTACGATGCATATATAGAATTGAAACGAGGTGCTTTTACTCATTCGTTCTTAAAATGTGAATCTTGGCCAATATATCTTGCATTAAAAGAAAGAAATCATGTAAAAGTTCTTTTAAATGATGAATCACGAGCTATACTCTTATCGATAAAAATTTCACAAACTTTGTCAGTTGTATTAATTTATGGTATTAGTCAACTTCACACACTTGATGAAAAGCATATGGAATTTTTACAAGTATGTAATAATAATTCATATGATTAATTTCGTTATGTTTACTGTATTAAAAACTACTTATATAAATCTTTATAACTTGCTAGTTAGTCACAAATCAAATAATCGCATTTTTGCAACAAGGGAAGTCAATTGAAGAGGAAAAAGAGTGAATTAAAATATTGACTGAGTTGAATTACCAAAACATTGTCTTTTTCCAAGGAATTAGTCACAAATTAAAAAGTATTATCATAAAATTTTCTTTAAAAATATGTTGTATAAATACGCTCATTCTTTTTTTCTAATATTTCAGCACCATTAACTTTAATGATTTCACCACTTGATGACGTAATTAACGCATGTTCGCAAGAATCATCAATAATGCCACATCTTCAAATTATACGACGGAACGCTCGTCGATTACTTAAACTCATTAATGCATTATTACAAGTATGTTATCTATTTATATGTACAAAATATAGCAATTTTTAATATCTGATAATTATCTTTATTAATAACTACATCTATTTCCTGGAATTATTATACTAAAAATAATTCACTTCTTATATAGTTTTCTTATATAGAATCTAATCAATTAAAAGCTCATTATCGTGAAATAAATATAGCCAAATTTACTCAAGAGTTGGCCTCAGAATTTAAAAGTATGGCTAAAACATTAGGTTTGGATTACAATATTGATATTCCAAATCCAGAAGAATTTAACCATGCAATAGGCGATAAAATTTACTTAGATTATGATATGTATGAAACTATCGTATTTAATCTTTGTAAGCATTTTCTAAAAAAACATATATTAAAAAAATATGTGCTTAAGAATTCTTTATAAAGCCTATTTATTAAAATGCATGGAAACCATTTTTTATTATATTTCTTTTTTAAAGGTTCAAATGCATTCAAGCATACTTGGAACGGACAAATAGACATTCTCTTATATCTTGACTATAAGGAGAATAAAAAGATGATAGTTCTCGAAGTGTCCGATACAGGTAATAAATATTCTGTGTATTAATATAAAGTTAGCGTCTTCATGACGTTGCAACTTCAAGTGTCCGAAAATACAACTTTGGGCATGTGCAAACTTCAGGCACGACATATATGTATACAATAGCTATTGCTATATCCAGATTAACTTTTTATTTAGGTATTGGTATTCCAGAAATCGCTCTTCCAAATATATTTCAGCGCTTTTATCGTGCAGAATCTAAGGGGGCACGTAGTCACGAAGGTACCGGAATAGGACTCGCTCTTGTCAAAGAACTTATTACACTTCATGGCGGAGATATCGCTGTATCTTCTGTAGTAAATCAAGGATCAACATTTAAATGTTGGTTTCCAATAGGATGTAACCACCTATTAACAAATCAAATACACTCGAATAACATGCAAGTTCAACCAAGTCATGATAGGGAATTATACACTAATCGGCAGCTTTATTTGGAAGAAAGTTCTCAATGGATAAAAAATAAAGAACCTGAAACTCAAGATGCTATAATGGATCAATTTTCAACCGATAATCAAAACAATGATAATAATAAAATATTAACAGAAAATCATAAAAAATATAAGGTCTTAATTGTTGATGATAATAATGATATGAGGTAATATTGTCGCTATTCGATCAACTACAATATTTTTGTAAAATTATTTCTTATTATTGACCATATTTATAGAGATTATTTGGCGGATCTATTAAGAGAATTTGACATATATCGTGCTCGTGATGGTCAAGATGCTATACGAGTCTTAAAAATGCTTAAAAAATCACCTGATTTAATACTTAGTGGTAAGTAATTAATATTTTAATTATTATATGTAATTTTATTATTGGTAATGAATTGTTAATTTGAACTTAATAGACATCATGATGCCAAATATGGATGGATATGAGTTGTTAGATGTGTTAAGATCTGATATAAAAACTTTAATGATTCCTGTAATTTTGTTGTTAGCAAAAGCTTGTGATGCTTCTAAAATCAAAGGTAATTTCACCATTAAATTATTTATTTATTTATTATTATTATTATTATGAATTTTTATTTTTTTGCCTATGCGCTATATCGCATCCTATATAGGGTTGGGGCACGGCAAATTTTTGGGACATTCCCTCTATAGATATATCATAATTAGCCATAGTAGGCTGTGATTCTAATTGGCCAATTTGATAATTGACCAATTATATAATAGCTCTATATCACATAATAGGGGCGGTCAAAGGGCATGCCTTATAGGGTATGCCTCTTAACAACCCTAACTCTATAAGATCTGGTGTAATGTGAAATCAAAAAATTAATTCGTTAGTTTAAGAATATACTCTATTGAAAATTGCTAACCAATAGAGCCAATGGAATTAGTTATTAATTATTAACGAATACATTCGCAAATTATTCTCAATGGAGCAGTCAATGGATAAATGTGCCAACCCTGGGTGTAAGGTGTTTTGCAAAGAGGTTCTAACCTAAAATTTTGGGGGAGTTTTTTTTTATTAGAGTACATGAGATGCTTCATAGGCAAAATTTTTCATTATAACCGATTTTTGAACAATCACTTCAAAATCCAATTATTATTATTATTATTATTATTATTATTCTTCTTCTTCTTCTTTTTCTTTATTATTATTATCATTATCATTATTATTATTATTATTCTTTATTATTATTATTATTATTAATTAATATTATTATTTACTTAATTAGTTTTTTTTTATTCTAAATGCATTTTTAGGTCTGGATAAGGGTGCGGATGACTATTTAGTAAAACCATTTTCTTCTCGAGAATTAGTTGCCCGTATTCATGCTAATATTGAGCTCTCACTCCTTCGTCGTAAAATATTCTTTCATCGATATAAGCAAGAAGATACAAAACAATTATTGTTTTCAATAACGAATATGATTACTGGTATTTCCAAATTAGATCTAAATAAAATATTACTATATGTTGCTAGAGAAATATATCGTAGATTACCATGTGAAAGAATTTCTATTATTCCAAATGAACAATCTAATAATAATAAAATTGTTGNTATGATATGTATGAAACTATCGTATTTAATCTTTGTAAGCATTTTCTAAAAAAACATATATTAAAAAAATATGTGCTTAAGAATTCTTTATAAAGCCTATTTATTAAAATGCATGGAAACCATTTTTTATTATATTTCTTTTTTAAAGGTTCAAATGCATTCAAGCATACTTGGAACGGACAAATAGACATTCTCTTATATCTTGACTATAAGGAGAATAAAAAGATGATAGTTCTCGAAGTGTCCGATACAGGTAATAAATATTCTGTGTATTAATATAAAGTTAGCGTCTTCATGACGTTGCAACTTCAAGTGTCCGAAAATACAACTTTGGGCATGTGCAAACTTCAGGCACGACATATATGTATACAATAGCTATTGCTATATCCAGATTAACTTTTTATTTAGGTATTGGTATTCCAGAAATCGCTCTTCCAAATATATTTCAGCGCTTTTATCGTGCAGAATCTAAGGGGGCACGTAGTCACGAAGGTACCGGAATAGGACTCGCTCTTGTCAAAGAACTTATTACACTTCATGGCGGAGATATCGCTGTATCTTCTGTAGTAAATCAAGGATCAACATTTAAATGTTGGTTTCCAATAGGATGTAACCACCTATTAACAAATCAAATACACTCGAATAACATGCAAGTTCAACCAAGTCATGATAGGGAATTATACACTAATCGGCAGCTTTATTTGGAAGAAAGTTCTCAATGGATAAAAAATAAAGAACCTGAAACTCAAGATGCTATAATGGATCAATTTTCAACCGATAATCAAAACAATGATAATAATAAAATATTAACAGAAAATCATAAAAAATATAAGGTCTTAATTGTTGATGATAATAATGATATGAGGTAATATTGTCGCTATTCGATCAACTACAATTTTTTTTTATTTTTTGCCTATGCGTTATATCGCACCTCTATATAGGGTTGGGACACGGCAAATTTTTGGGGCATTCCCTCTATAGATATATCATAATTAGCCATAGTAGGCTGTGATTCTAATTGGCCAATTTGATAATTGACCAATTATATAATAGCTCTATATTACATAATAGGTGCATGATATGTCAATTGGTGCCTGCCTCTTAACCCTGTGCCCAACTCTAACCCTATAAGATCTGTGAGATCAAAAAATTAATTCGTTAGTTTAAGATTAGTGTGAGGGTCAAAAGAATATACTCTATTGAAAATTGCTAACCAATAGAGCCAATGGAATTAGTTATCAATTATTAACGAATACATTCGCAAATTATTCTCAATGGAGCAATCAATGGATAAATGTGCCAACCCTGGGTGTAAGGTGTTTTAGCAAAGAGGTTCTAACCTAAAATTTTGGAGGAGTTTTTTTTTATTAGAGTACATGAGATGCTTCATAGGCAAAATTTTTCATTATAACCGATTTTTGAACAATCACTTCAAAATCCAAATATTATTATTATTATTATTATTATTCTCCTTCTTCTTCTTCTTCTTCTTTATTATTATTATTATTCTTCTTCTTCTTCTTCTTCTTCCTCTTCTTTATTATTATTATTATTATTATTATTATTATTTACATAATTAGTTTTTTTATTCTAAATGCATTTTTAGGTCTGGATAAGGGTGCGGATGACTATTTAGTAAAACCATTTTCTTCTCGAGAATTAGTTGCCCGTATTCGTGCTAATATTGAGCTCTCGCTCCTTCGTCGTAAAATGTTCTTTCATCGATATAAGCAAGAAGATACAAAACAATTATTGTTTTCAATAACGAATATGATTACTGGTATTTCCAAATTAGATCTAAATAAAGTATTACTATATGTTGCTAGAGAAATATATCGTAGATTACCATGTGAAAGAATTTCTATTATTCCAAATGAACAATCTAATAATAATAAAATTGTTGTTCCAGAAGGAAAAGATTCAGAATATTTAACACCAGTAATTAATCCATTCTCAGAAATCAACGATAATAATGGAAATAATTCACAAATATTTACCATGTTAAAAGACAAAAGTTCAGGCATTGGTATTTCTTTAGATATATATTGTGATGATGTTCGTAAAAATGTTTCTGAATTGTCTGTAGAAGTAAATTTAGATAATGGAAATTGGGGGTGGATAAAATCACATAGATCTCCAAATTCTATTTGGTCTGATTCTGAAATAGAGTTTTTACAACAAATATCTAATCAAATAAGTATGGCTGTTACATATGCAAGATTGTTAAAAGAGAATATAGAAAAAGAAATTCAGATAAAAGCTATTGAAATTGCAAATAACGCAAAAAGCCAAATATTAGCAAATACTTCTCATGGTATATTATTATCATTACGTTTATTACTAAAACTTCTATCTTGCTAATTAATTCTATCTCATTTTAGAATTACGAACACCACTAGGTGCGATAGTAGGCATTACTTCTTCTTTTGAGAGTAATAACTTGAATAATGGTCAAAGAGACATGCTTAATATTATATCAAATACCTCTGATATCGTATTATCTATAGTAAATGATATACTTAATGTTGCAAAATTAGAAACGAAAAAAATCAATCTAATAAATAGAACATTTGATTTATTAGAATTATTTGAGAACACAATTGATATATTTGGAAAAAAAGCTGGGACTAAAAAGATTGAACTAATTTTAAATTGCGAGGCAGACATGTTACCAAAATATGTTAAAAGTGATCCTGAAAGGTAAATTTAACTAATGTATTTTAATAAAGTGTAAAAACTAGTAACTATTGCTTACCTTATCTCATTAAATATTAAAATAGGTTGAAACAAGTTTTATCTCGTTTATTATCAAATTCGTAACTATTTTTTTGTTTTTTTTTTTTTTGTCATATGAATTCTTCAATATGTTTTTAGAAAAATTATATGATCGTGAACTATATAGTAGTAGGATTTTAAGACCTATTACATAATAATTCAATTTTAATTTTTTAGAATTAAATATACTAATGAAGGTGAAATCGTACTAACAATTTCAATGCAACAACGAGAATTTATTGATGAAACTGAAGAAAATTCAACTTACAGTCAAATGGTCAAAAAAGAAATTTTGTTTTTTGAATTATATGATACTGGCATTAGGTGAGCTAATTATGATTATATATGCTTTATATTTTTGTATATGCAGTCATATAAATAATTTGTCTAATAATATTAGCATAGATATACAACGTGCTTGGGAAAGTTTCTCACAAGGTGACATGTCAATAACCAAGGAGCAATATGATGCAGGACTTGGCCTCTCAATTTGTAAAAATCTAATAGAAATTAATGGTGGTGAAATTAAGGCAGAAAGTCAAGTGGGAAAAGGAAATAAATGTTTGTTTACGTGGAATGTTGAACTATTATTATCCATGATACATTTAGAAAGAGTATCTCATTTTAATGAGCAAATAAGCTATGCATTACCCTATGCTATAAGAAAAAAACGAATACTAATTCTTCATTCAGTCGAAAGTGTGAGAAACTCATTATTGAAATATCTTAAAAAGGTTGAAAAAGTTGATGCATTTGATACCTTTGACAAAGGTATTAGAGCAGCAAAAACATATAAAGAATTATATCAATGCACTTATGATATAGTATTTATCAGCCTTTATGAAAATAACAAAGAAGAGGTTATAAATGCCGTATCAAAGTTAAAAGGATTGGAAATTAATAGTAATAATTTAACAATAATATTTATAGTATTTTCAAGTGATGAAGGAATTAAATTAGCAGAAGAATTTATTGAAAAAGTTTTAGGAATAACTTTCGTTATTTATGCACCAATTACTTGGAATAAGATAATTAATCATTTTAAACATATAGAAATATAAGTCTTCTATGACTATAGAAGTTTTCTTTGAAAATGTTTGCCTAATTTAATACAAAAATTTTTAGAGCATAAGTTTTACATTGGTAATGCTAAAACCCTAAATTATTTAAACCAGTTGGCCCAAATTATGTGCATGATATTTTTTAAATAAAAAAAGAAAAGAATTAATAATATAGATGATATAAATACCATGATATGATTAATAAAATTATTAAAAATATTATTTTACTTAAAATTTTATTAATTGATTATAATTTCTTGCACTAAATAAGTTTGTGAAGCATTAAAAAATACATTGAATTGGCATATTTTATCTTTCCTAAAAATTTGAAAGAAGGATGCTTGGTTTTGGAAATTTTTATCAAAAATTCAAAATTAAGCATCTTTGCCTCAAATTTTAAAATAAATAAAATATACCAAAATGATATATGTTTTGGTGCTAAGCAAGTTTACTTAGAACAAAAGTTAAAATCATTTATTCATATTAATCTTGGATTTTTTAAAAAAAAAAAATTTGTATAAGTCTACTATATATAACACCTGAAATTTTGGTATGTGAACTATATACAGTCAACTCTCTCTAATTCGAACTGCCAGGACTGCTTTTTTTTACTATCATATGTAAAAATTTGAAAAAGTTCAGTTTTCAAAAAGTTATCCGAACTTTATAATAAAATTTGCAAATGTTCTAGGAGATTTTGTTCAGTTTAGAGAGAATTTAATAGTATTCAGTTTAGAGAGGTTTGGATTAGAGAGAGGCGACTGTATAACTTACTCAGTTAGTAAACAATATATATTTATATATAAAATTTGCCGATATAAGGGTAGGGTAAATATAGATTATTTTTTATAGTAATCATATTGTAATCATATAAAATCAAATGATCAACCAATCAGAATTGTAAACAATATAGATTCATCCAATCAGAATTAATAATTTTTGTGTAATCTAAGGAAATTTGGGATCATCTAAGTTTTTTTTTACCAATATATGAAGGTAGATTTTTTTAAATAATAGGATTTAAAATTTTACTATAACAAATAAAAAGCTTCAAATTATATGGCACAAAATTTTAGAGAATATTGGCTATAATTCTAAAAAGTTTTATTAGAAGCTTGTGTTTGCTTTCTATATAAAATTTTGCTGTACTACATAAATCATATAAAAATTGATCTATGTTCATTCTACCCTTAAATTATTATTATACTTGTATTTTATACCTAGTATACAAATAGCAATTGTTTTTATAATAATATTAAAAAATAATTTTTTAAAAAAAAAATTAAAACTAAATAAATAGTTTGATAAATATTATAGAACAGGGTGAAACCTAAGTTGCGAAATAGTGAAATCCACTTTGTAGATCGGGTTAGGGTAAAATCTGCGCTTTATTATGTTTTTTATTATATAAAAGCAGATTTCACTCTCATGTAATGATCATAGCAGGTTTTACTATTTCACAACTTAGGTTTTACCTTGTTATAATATTATTAAAAGCTACTTAAATATATATATTTTTGTTGCAATTAAAATTTTGAAAAGTTTTACGATATAAAATAATTGATTTTTTAGATTGTGTGCAATATACTATTAAAGTTCATTTAAAAGAAATAGCTAAAGCCAGGTGCAATTATGTTTTTTATTATTTAATTAAAATTAAGGTAAAGGTTAGTTAGGAGTTAGGTTTAGGCTTACCTTATAAGTGAAATTGTCTTACTGACATTTTTTATTAATGCTTCTAGACAGGTTTAGACACTCGTTTTTTTATTTTTTTAGCGTTTTTCACTTTTTTCGTTTTTGTCTCGTCGGGTTGATCCGTAAAGATCAAATATTACGTGATTGGCTTTCTATCATGTGAATGCACCTTGCAGATGAGAAAATTGTTTTCATCAACCAATCAGGTGGTACTTAAATAAATACACGCCTATTGTTGTTTATTTTGAATTACATTCTTACTCTCAACACAACAAAAAAATGTCGGCAAAAAAAAGAGCAAGAACAGACACTTTAGATAATCAAGAAAACAAAATTACTTTCGAACTTAAAGATGCATCAAATCGCCCTTTTAAATTTTATATTCCTCTCAATAAGATAATGGAAAAACCAGATACGATGCTTGCAAGAATGTTTGATCCAGCAAACAAAGAAATGCTTACTCCTGTTATTGTAGATGGACAACCTGTTTATCAACTTAACGATAATAATCCGTTCGTGTTCGTAAAGATCATTAATTATTATCAGACCAACAAGCCGCCTAAATATGAACAGAATGATCTCTATGATGAACAAGAATTCGACAAAGAACTCGATTACTTTAACGTACCCAAGTACACGCGTCAAGTCGAAATCAATGAATTCATCGCAAACAATCTCAAATCTATGATTGACAAGCTCATATCAAAAATAGATAATAATTTCCGGTTACTCAAGACTGATTTTGTTTATAATTTTAATGAAAACAAGAATAGACATGGTGTGAAGGAATTTAGTAATGATGGATATGGGTACGAATTGATTAAACATTTTAAAGAAAATATTAAGAATGCTGTGAAAAAAAGCTTTCCTGAAAGCAATGTAAACATAGAACATGCCACTTCGCCAAGTCCAATGTATATGATTAAAATATCAAATAGTATAAACAAAAAAACATTTTACAATATTTGACTGACGAGTATAAATGAATGTAAAATTGTGATTCAGAGTAATAAAAAATCTTTCGTGATCTTATTCAATTTTAAAATTCTCATGTAAGAATTTTGGTACTGATCACGTGGGGGCGAAGTTTTTATGGCGATACTGGGTTACATCGGTATAATAGCGAGAAAAATTCAAGTTTAAATTGTGTGCCCTTTGTGCAATCATAAAATTTATATGCACACTTACTACGTATCAAATAAAAGATATATTATAAAATTAATAATAAGATGAACATTAAAATTTATTTTTGTGCTAACTGGTATAAGACAAGTAGCTAATTATTTTTGTTACCAAATGGAAGGAAGCAATGGTACGTAGCAACTTTACTACGAAATTATGAAACTAACATAATTTGTCATGAAATATTTCGTTTACTTGTCTTAATATTATCCTCAAGACGTCACCGATTATGATTGAGTATAAGCCTCGTCCGGTTTACGATTTTTGCAAATATTTATTTTTTTTTAATCAGTTAATGTTAATTAATAAATAAATGCGTATAATTTTTATGCTTATCTCAAATATAATATAAATAATATGTGATAATATATGAAATGATATCCTTGAAAAAACTTTATTGTAAAATGCCAATCTTTGTCGTAACCGTAGTATCAACTGTATTCTTCATTTCTGCCATTCATACCACTATATACTTCACGTTTACTTATTCTTTATATAAACCAACGGTTAATAACAATGTATATTCTGATATTTGGAATTTAACAATTATTCATACAAACGATGTTCACTTACATTATGATCAAATAATGAAGAGTTCACGGACTGTACAGCGAACAGCTCGAAGAGAATAGGTGTTTTTGTGGAATGCTAGACATAAAACGACGATTGATAGGTTTAAGAAGAGAGAATAAAAATTCATTACTATTAGATGGAGGAGATCAGTTTCAAGGTATCCATAACGATAATATAAAATTGAAAAAAAGAAAATATATCTTGATTTTTTTTGACTTAAATGGCTATCACGATCTAATTTTTCTAGCCAATCAGATCACTTAATAAATCATAGAGAGAGACGCTTGAGAACAACCTTAGTCGATTAAAAAAAACATCGACCTAGAAATAATTTTTTGACCAGTCAAATCATCAAAGTTCAAGCAAGCAATTTATAATAAACTCTGTTTAATTATAAGTTAAAATCCACTTAAGTAGATTTTGAGTCCACAAAATTCTGAAATCTGCCTGTATATACTTAGAACACGGTCAAATCTATTTTTTATTAAGAGTTGACTAGGCCGAATTTCCAAAAAATCGACCAACTTGCCGGTTAAGTCGACTGAGCAAACTAACCTTTAATCGACTTATAACACTTTTATTCATTTTAAAAATTTAATTTAATTTACTATTTAAACTATATATTATATTTAAAATTTTGTTGAACAAAAAAGTGCATAATAAAAAAAGAAGACAAGAAAATTAAAATTCACATGTTTTTACTTTATTGGTGTATTAAAGTAGATTATTTTGTTTCATACTATTTAACCGAATATTGATATAATTTGCAAACTTGAGAAACTTAATGAATTTCTCGAATATTTTATTCGCAATTTCACACAAATTTATTTTCTAGACATTTAGTGTGATAACTTATTCGATAGTTGAATTAATTTTATAGATAATAATTTATCAATTTTTATATAGTTGCTTTATTATAAAATTTTTTTTGACCTAAGTATAGGTTTTTAATAATCACTATATATGATCATTTTTCAACTATATGTTCTGAAGTTTTGCGAATGAAAATCTCTATCTACCAAAAAATAAATAAATTTGTTTTTAACTGTGCGATTCCTTGTTTATTTATCATTTAAAAGTTCGGTAATTGTCGGGATTGATAAAATAGGCTATTAAATACAGTAATTTTAATATAATTTTGAGGTTCCGGGTAAATGATTTTTATTATCCCTGTCTAAATATAAATTGATCATCTGACTTATCTCAAACCCTTCTCTAACTCTAATGTATATCATCAAATTTAGCCGGGATGGAGTCAAAGACTCCTTTATATAACTACTTAAATTCAATCCGTCACTTTATCTATTTCGTCATAATATCCCTTTCTTCCTTTACCTTAAATTTTATTTAAATATAATAGAATCAGAGATTTTGTTTTTAACTGTTAATACTACAAATTTAACTACGAATTAATTATAATATAATCATGCTAGAAATGGTTTCCTATAAATTTCTTTACTTTTTGACTTGTTTATTCCCTATTGTATCAGCAGAATTACAATATTCTAATATGTTTAATTATGGAACAAAAGAATATGCCCTCTATTTTACAGTCACTGTAATTCTTCTAATGCTTATGACTCCAATGCATACACTATTTAGTGTATCAACCTTTTTTAAAGTAACATTCTTTATTGTCTCAATAATATTCGTGGAAGTAATTTTTCCACATATATTCTCTTACATGACAGAAGTTTTCAACACAAGAACAATAATTTTACTAAGTATTAGTGGTCTGTTAATAGATTTCTTAATAATAGGTTTAATTCCCAAAAAAGAAGAATTCTCAAGGACTATAATGGCAATTTTCTTTTTCTTTGGTTTAATATATACATGTGTTTTAATTTATTTAATTGTAATTGTTTTTAAATTATTTTTCGATTTTGAAATTCATATTCCATTGTTAAGTGTCACTTTAGGAGTAGTAGCAGGTGTAGTAATGATAATAAGAGCAATAAGTTGTTCAGACTGTCGTCAAAATTTTGCAACAATAATTGTATCTGTATTATTAATTTTAGGTGGAATAGATTATTACATATTCCTTATGTTATCTTAAAAAAGAAGTCACACTATTTTAGCATTATTTTTTGACAGTTTTATAGTTTATATTATTAGAATTATTATTGAAATAGAATTAGTAAAATTTTAGTGAACGAAATCAAGAATTATCCTGAGGACTAAAAATTAATCGATGTATAATTTTTTAACATAAAAATGTATTATGAGAAGGCTCATATGTATAATTTAATTTTCTATCAGTGTAATTTAATCTAATGATTACAAATCAATAACCGAAATCAAAAAGTTTGAAAAGATTATTCTAAAGTCGTTAATTAATACTATGTAATAGGCGATTGAATGATATGCAACATCCATATGAGTGTTGCCAAGGGAAAAAGGCCGTTCGGACTTTCAAGTATATTAGATTTTGATATACTCGAAAGTCCGAACGACCTTTTTCTCTTGGCAGCATTCATATAATAGTTCTTTTCAAAATTATGGTGCTTCGAATCTCATTTCCATTATTGTATATTATAAAATTCATTATGAGTTAATGTTGATCATATTTAACATGAGATGATTGTCGTTGAATACGAATATTAATATGTCATAATGTGATTATCACGGTTATCGCGGTTATCTGAAGGACATAAAAATACTTTTTTTAAAAAACTTTCCTACTCTTATAAGTGACAAATTATGATGGAAGTTTGCCATGCATGTATAAACTATAAATCTTATTGTTTGAATTACTGATATCTTACATCAATTATTAATTATTTAAAAGCTGAAGCATGTTTGAATATGTTTGGACAGTCTAAAAAAAGCTTCAGATATACACTACTGTTGTAGCATACGTTAATCTTGATAAATTTATTGATTACTTAAATTAACTGATACTAAAATATCTTATTGAAAATTTTTATTCGCGCTAGGCATGACATCATCTTGAGCAATTTATGAAAATCTCAGAGATTTCTTTTGAGATTTTCATAACTAGAGATGGATAAAATACACATTTTGAGCTATTCTCGCGTTCATTATACACTGATACATATGTTGCGCATGGTTGCATATATTAATTTACATATACGAAATATGTTATTAGAATTTGGTCAATTTCCAATAAATATTAATTACTCTAAAGAATTTAAAGCAGAAGAATAAATAAACTAGACAATTCTTTGAACAAGATAGCCTAAAATGCCTAGAAAATTAGGACTTAGGTGACATAGTATGAGAAGCATAGATCAGAGAGTTTAAATAGGCAATTCCTATAGTTGGGTTGCAGATATGGCAGCTAGTGTAGAACCTTCAGGTGAACTACTTAAATTAGGCACCAAAAGGGCATGTGTGGCTAGTTGTATACTCATTTATATAACAAATACTATAAAATTAATAAAAACCAGTCCACCAAGCAGAATGCCTTAATAATAATAAAAAAAAATTAGACAATTTTTTATTTAGTTTCTTTGCTAATTTTATATATGAATAAAGAGTAAGTATATTGTATATAAAACAAATTACTGTTTATATATTTCATTAATATTTTATTTTAGAATTATAAAAAAATAGATTTTATATATACTTCTATTTAAAAATATTGTCAATATACACTTATAGTACATGATATTAATAATATAAAATTACTATTTATTGCTAGTGGTAATTATCACCAGCATAATGTAACTAACAATACCAATCATGTAGTACAAGTTATTGCAGTGGTGATTGTCACCAGCATAATACCAATTATATAGTACAAGATAGTCAAATTTACAATAACATAATAGTGTTCTTTATTTGCAACTACTTTATCTAACTTTTGTCACTCATTATCCTGTGAATATATTGTGATTTTAGCAGTTATTAATTCTTAACAAAGAGAATTTTATTTATTTTAAATTATCTTGAACAACATTTTTAGGGTTGCAACAATTAATTGCTCTTTGTCTCCCATTTGATCTCTTGCCTCTCATTAAATTCAAAGTATGATTAAAAATTTTTTGTTAACTATTAGGCACTATTAAGACACAAAACATAAATATTATAACTTAAGTGACATTGTTGTTATTGAAGGTTGCTAACTAATTTTTCTCTCTTTAAATCTTCAAAGTAGTAACAAATAGAAATAAAAAAACAAGTAATGTCTAATAAATATAGTAAGTTTAACAAACCTGAACATATGAACTATTGTTAGAAAGCCTTTTTTCTGGTATTACTGGTTTTGCGAATTACAGTTTGCCTAGTTTTGATAATTTTAAAGTGAATAGTAATTTACCTGATCCTGAAAATTTTGAAGTAGTTAGTAATTTATCTGGTTTTAATAGTTTCAGCCAGTGATGTAAATTGGATCAGCACAATAGATACAGTATACATAGATTTAAATTTGCATATATATTGGAACTTCTGTATATATAACATGCATATAAACTTTTTTTTGTGTATGTTTTGTTTTGAATTTGTGCTAATAAAAATTTTGTGAATTTATAACACTAAAGGTCTGGCAATAATGCAAATAATGATGACAGTCAAATCTTTTAATATAACACAAATAAATTAATATTATAAGTAGAAAAACTATTACTAATTACAGTTGATGCATATTCAAAATGGCATAATTTTGTTGCTATTAAATCTCACAAAAATCTTGATCTAGTTGATAGATCTATTATTTGATACTATGATTATATTTGTTAGAAATTTGAAATAAACAAACAAAAAAAAGTAGAGAACATTAGTGTATATCATGATAGTAAATTCTTTTACGATTGTATATTTTCTTTTGAAATTAACTTTAAAACCCCTCTATTCATCCTTTTTAACTCCAATTCCATTTTATACTGGCTTCGGCAACAACTCTATTATGATGGCACCAATGACAAAACCACATCTAATTACAACAATAATAACTCCAATAAAGCCTAATGCTTTGATCATAATAAAAGAAAAGAAAATTAATTTCAATAACTGAAAAAAAGAGCGAAAAAAAAGAAAAAAAAATAAGACAAAAAAAAACTTATCCTAAAGAAGATATCGGTCCTATTCATGTCTAGTCGCAGATTTAACTGAAAAATATCAAAAAAATAACGACTACAATGATCCAACAATCTAGAAGAAAAAAACAGTAATTATCCCTTAAACTGTTTAGCAGCTAGCAGGTAAATTTGCCCGCTTAAATTATTTTTAAAAAGTTTTTTTGAGTTTTCTTAAAATTTATTTAAGCTTGACTCCCCTATTTATTGAATAAAATTAAAGATATTCCTTTTATATATAATATATTTAAATTTTATCATTCTATCTTTAATTTTAATAAAGTTATTACATTTTTAATAAAACTTATTTTTTAGTTTTAGTATTAAAATTTTAAAAAGTTCTTAAAATTTTATATGTTTCTGAAGAGAAATTTTTTAGTTACTACTAAGTAAAGTTTAAATTTTGCTTAATAAGTTATAAAAGTTTTAATAATAAAAGTAGTGTAATTTTAAATTGTTTACAACTTTGGATTAAGGTAATAGGGAGTCAAAGCTTATATTTTTATTAGAATTAATTGATTTGTAACTGTAGGTTACAGAATAAATTTTATAACAATAAATACTAAGATCAGATGTAACATGACTATTAAACCAAATTTACTATAAAAATAAAACCATGCAATTAAGGTTAGAGTTAGAGTGATGCTTGGTGTAAGGCTTTTGGGTTAGAAAAAACTTTAATTACATTAAAATTTAACAAAGAATTTTTTTTGTTAGAAACCAAAAGGTACTTTCATATGTGAAATTTTGATTTAAAAACAAATTTTGGCAAAACAAATATTTGTTTTGACTTTTCAAATGTGTAACATTACACCTGATCTTAGAATTTGATTGGCTTGTAGGAATGGGTTACAGTAACCATAATTAATCCTTTTTATTAAGTACAACTAAAAAAACAGAAAAAATTTTTAAAATTAAAATTTTTTTAAAAAATTATAAATTTTTTTTTATAAGCAACTTAAATTTTTTATAAATATTAAGCAAATAAAAAAAAGTTTTAAATAGTATATAATCATAGTTTTTATTTAAAAAAAATTATAAAATATTTTTATTTTTAAAAAAATAGATCAGATATAAATTTATAAAATTTAAGCAGACAAATTTGCCTGCTTAAACGGGATGGTTTAAGGGTAAAAAAAAAAGAAAAAAAAACTTCTAACAATGACAAAAAGCAAAAAAATTATTTATATAAAAAAAAATTACTACATATTACCTGTATAATCATCACCAGTGTAATATACAATACATAAACCAAAATAACAAAACAAACAGTTTGTATTAAATAAAAATAAATCTCTTTAATATTAGAGTAAAGGTAAAGGTTAGAGATTATGATAAAGGCTTTGTATATAGTAAAATTTAGCAAGGAATTTTTTTTTTTGCATAAAAAAAAGTAGGTTCATAGACAAAATTTTAGGTTAGAAGCAATTTTAGCAATTTTTTAAAAAATTTTTTGTTTTTGTTATACAAAATTGGTCTACATGTTACACCTGATCCTGAATTTTAATTGGCAAATTGATTACCGGTGATGATTACTGGTAGTGATAAATAGCAAACTCTATATAAAAAAAAACAAAATACTTTCTGAAAAAAAGGAAAGATAATGGTTCCAAAATATGACAAAAACAAATCTACGAAAAAAAAAGTTAGTTAAAAAACGAAAAAAATTATATAAAAAAAAAAAGAAAAAAAAATACTTTTTAAAAAAGTGGTACCAAAATAACAAAATATCACCTGCTGTGACAATTTTAAAAACAACAGTTCTAAGACAATTGTGACAATATGAAAAAAAAATTATATAAAAAAAAAAATACTTACCGAAAAAAAATTGTACCAAAACACTTTCGAAAAAAAATGTGAAATAAATTTTATATAAAAAAAAAAGAAAACCAATTTTTGAAAAAAAGTAGTACTAAAATGATTGCTATGACATTTTTAAAGACAATAGTTCCAAGGCAACTTTTCTGACATTAAAAAAAGCAAAAAAAAAGAAAAGTACTTCCCAAAAAAAAAGTAGTACTAAAATAACAAAAAATAACACTTGCTGTGATAATTTTAAAGAAGATAGTTCTAAAACAATTCCAACAATAACAAAACTAGTGAATTGACCCGTCTAAAAAATCTTCACTCGGGTCACCCGACAGGTGGACAATGTGCCACCCGGGTGGAAACGGGTCAGTCCAAAAAAGGCACCACCCGGGTAACCCGACAAGTGACCCGACGGGTGACCCGTCGGGTCATCTAGTAATTTGACCCAGTGGATTAACCTATAGTTGGTGGTAGAATTAATTTTACAAATTAATACGGTTACAGCATTGCCGTATTTTTTTGCCGTAATTGCTGTGATCCGTAAAGCCATAAAGCCGTAATGCCGTAATGCCGTAATGCCGTAAAGTCGTAATGTTATAAAGCCGTAGTGCCATAATGCTGTAATGCAGAAATACTATCTGCTATAATACTGTTTATTAAAATTCTGTACTGCATTATGGTTTCCTTTAAATAATTTATTATTCGAATTTGATTCTGTCAACTTCACAAATTTGCATTAGGGCAGTGTCACTTATCACCTGATTATTTTTTATCAGAGGCCTACCCCCTCCCTCTTTCTTAATATATAAATAGTCAGGTTCTTATATATAATTTCAACTTTTTTTACCCCCCCCTAAAAAATCACCTGATTTTTGTTACTCCCCTTAGTGGGTGACCTGTGGGTTGACCCACCCGTTCTCACCCAGGCTGTTACAACTTGACCCGGGTCACCTACCCATCCGCGGGTGACCCGGGTTACACCCACCTGGGTCAAAACACTAGACAAAAGACACCTATGAAAAAAGGTAGTTAAAAGCAAAAAAAATTATATATAAAAAAAAAAGAAAAATACATTCCAAAAAAAAGCTGTACTAAAACAACGAAATAATATGCCATACTGATTTTAAAGACAATAGTTTTAAGACAAAAAAAAAAGTTAGTTACAGTAAAAAGTGAAAAAAATAGTATATAGTTAAAAGCAAAAAAAAATACTTATCTAGGGCAAAAATACAGAAATAAAAAAAAACAATGATTATCATTGCTTATATATGATCGCTAATCTCAAAAATGATTGCCTGATTATATGGGATCACTATGGCAACAGGTCGCTATTTCCTTTTTGCCTTTTTATTAATTTAATAAAATTATATAAAATATTATAATTTTCAAAATTTTACTAATTGATTCTAACATTGTGCTTTAAGAAATCTTGTTCAGCACATAAAAATATATTATTCTAGTATATATAATTTTATATTTCTTGAAAATTTAAGAGAAGATACTTAATTTTGGATTTTTTGATCAAAAAATCCAAAATTAAGCATTTTCTTTTAAATTTTAAAAATATAAAAGTAAATATACTAGAATAATATATTTTTATGTACTAAACAACTTAGAGCACAATATTAGAATCAATTAGTAAGGGGCATGCCATTTATCACGTGATTTTTATCATGGATACATGGTCAGAGATGGTGATCACATCTATATATTATATTAATCAATCAGGATTAGATAAAGTGATCACACCATACATGGATGGTAATAGCCACTAAGTAAAAAATATCACGTGATAAATGGCATGCCCCTAAAATTTTGAGATTTATAGAATTTTTTTTAGTATTTTTATTAATAAAATTATATAAAATATTTATAATACTCAAAATTTTACTAATTGATTCTAATATTTATGCTCTAAAAAACTTGTTCAGCACATAAAAATATATTATTTAAACATATGTAATTTTATATTTTCAAAATTTAAAAGAAAATGCTTAATTTTGGATTTTTTGATCAAAAAATCCAAAATTAAGTATTTATTCTTAAATTTTCAAAAAATATAAAATTAAATATGCTAGAATAATGTATTTTTATGTACTAAACAAGTTTTCTTAGAGCACAATATTAGAATTAATTAGTAAAATTTTGAAATTTATAGAATTTTTAGTATTTTTATTAATAAAATTATATAAAGATATTGCTAACTTACCCCCTGGTGATTTAACCACCCTACAACATATTAGCTATTTGTTTCAACCATAAATTCAACCAATCATGATTGAGGATTATCAAAGAAATTTCGTACTTAAAATTTATTACAGTACGAATTTTCATAAGAATGGCCTTTTTAACTAACCTTGCGTTCATAATTAAATATGTAGAAAATTATGGTGCTCATATAGGCTGATCGACGTAATTGGGCCTTAAAATAGTCCCCAAAATATTTAGTGATCTGCAAATCGTCACATGATGATTGGATAGAATTAAAAAAATTTCGCATCAAATTTGTTTCCCCACCTAAAAAAAACAACAAAATATATGTCAACCCATTTCTCACACCCAAAACCCATTTCTCTTTTTTAGGAAGTAATAGAAATTAGTTGAACATAGTAATGAGTAAGTATAAAAAGATTTATGAAATTTATATTATTATAAAGTAAGCTATTATGTCAGAAATACAGTCGAACCTCAAAATATAATATAAAGACTGAACTTTTAATAATATGCATTCAAATAACAATATAAATATATATTTATAGGGTCAATAATATATTTGGACCGGAATTGAGAGTGCATTTAGGTAGATTTTTCTGTATAGTGATAGAGATTTATTTAGAGCTTCGATCCTTAATCTGACTTTCCCGAATTGATCTTTAAATCCAGATATATTCAGAGATTGTAACTCAGATTGATCAAAGGACTTGGATAACGGATCTAAGGACATAGCTACAAAGCTAGCTTTATATATAATCTAATGTGGATTCAATCCGGATTTAATAGAATCCGG
This sequence comes from Gigaspora rosea, assembly GCA_003550325.1. NCBI lineage: Eukaryota > Fungi > Glomeromycota > Glomeromycetes > Diversisporales > Gigasporaceae > Gigaspora > Gigaspora rosea. The sequence continues at coordinate 322,308 of QKWP01000412.1, forward strand.
ATTGTGTGTCAAAAATAGGATCGAAGCTCTAGATTTATTGTTCAAATTACTGTATTACGTGGACTAAATAACTCAAAGTACATTTTATAGATGAAATCCAAGAATACTAGATGATTCTCATATGAAAAAAGTCTTTCAATAATTAGGGATGATATTATTAATAGGGGGTTTTTTTAGTTTGGATAGTATGGTATTTAGAATTTCTATTTTATTTTATTTGTACCAACATATTTATTTTATTTGCATTAATAAAAATATTAATATAAGCGAATTCAAGTTAACAATTATGCTTGTTTTAAATAAAATTTTTTTACCGTATATAAGAATAATTATTAAGTATAATATATATGTAGTATGTTAAAATCAGATTTTTTATCGATTTTAGATTGATATAAGTTGTAATAAACTTGAGTAAAAGAATTCGATTTCTACTAATGGCGGTTTGCAAAAAAGTATAAAATCGCAGAAAATTGGCCGATTTTGGCAGGTTTTTTGATTCTCCGACAATTTTAAAGATTTCGAACAAATATAGATGTTACTAATTGAAAAATATGATCGATATGCAATTTAGAATCTCAGAAATTTTCAACTACCATCATCACAAAAATCACAGTGCTACACTTTTTTGCAAACCGCCATAATATTTAAAATTAATTCGATCAATAAATTGTAACTGAAATTATAATTGTCAGAAATTTTTACTAAAACATGTTTTATTAAAGAATAACTGGATCTTAAAAGTATCTTTTTAGAATTACACACTAAATCTTTTTCGATAATGAAAGGTCTTTTTCTGAAGATGTTCAATGCAAGATTTCACATTTATTATAATCTTAAAAAATTATCTACTAAATAGAGTCAGAATCAGCCTTGGGTTGATTCAAAATTTTCTAATCGTCTAGATTTCATTTTAATTTAAAAATATTTAGAATCCACCTAAGTGGATTCCAACGTGCAAACGTATATGATATATTGTGCATTATAAATGTAAAAGATTTATTTAATAAATATTATAAAATAAATTAGATATAAAATGTAATTAAATGTAATCGGACTTACATAATTGATCTTTGTGAACGTTGACAATATAACTCAAGTTCCTGAAAGCCATTTCCCCAAAAGGACATTATCTTGACGAAGTTAACTGAAATAGCTATAATGTTGGCTGATTAAGTTGGTATTATGTTTTTCCAGAAAACGGCTTTCAAAAATTGTACCATAAATGTCAGGGTGATGTTCTTGCAAAGTGCCTTCGCTAATGCCCTTCCCTCTTCTGTTTTAATTTAATTATTATAAAGATTTAAAGAAGTTAGGGTGGTGCTCTTGCAAAGCGTTCCCATTCGCCTTTCTTTGGTTATTTTCAAGATCTAAAGGAGTAAGATGGTGTTTTTACAAAGTGTTTTCACTAATGCTTTTCCACTATCTAATCCATGTTTATTCAAATTTAAATTCAAAAAAGGTTTTGCGGAGTGTCTCCATTGATGCTTTTCCTCAGGATTTTGAAATTTCTTCTTTTTGCAATCCATCAGATGTCTTTTTAACCACGTTGATCAAACTAAGAAAAAAAAAAGCGAGCCATTAAATTAGTTGAATAAAAACAATAACATTAACAATGAATAAAATATAGTCACCATCATTTTTTCAACCATTGCACGTGTTTCACCGTCTAAGTCACTTAATTTAGAATTTCAAGTTGAATTTTTGTTGTGTCGATAGGAGGATGAGTTTTAATAACATTCTCCCACCATTCCACGCCATTAACCTTTTCCAAATGAATATAAAATTCTTTCTGATTCTCTGTTGAAAGCAATTACTCATAAGCGGCTTATGATCTAAAATGAATAATATATCAAATTATAAAATCACATTACCAAGCGTCCAAGTACCGTACGGCACTGACTACAGTAACCCGCTGCTATAACATCCCCGCGAAAAAGACCCGGGAGGGTACTATTCAAGAAATTTTGATGGTTGATTGAATAGTACCCGGGGTACTGTAGTCAGCGCCGTACGGTATCCTCTACCTTAATTTCTTTACATAATTCACCTATATAAATAACTCAAATAGAATCAAATATGTTATAATTTTTCACGTCATATATGTTAATGAACCAAATTTATTATAGTTAATAAAGAGGTCAGAAAGGTGCTCTTGCAAAACGTCTTCGCTAATGCTTTCCCTTTGGTCCAATAATATCCAAACCTAAAGAAGTAAGAGTAGTATTCTTACAAAGAGAACTCCTGATGTTCTCTTTCCC
>QKWP01000413.1:11952-24569 GCA_003550325.1 Gigaspora rosea
AAAAAAAAAAAAAAAATACAATATACGACACGTAGTAAGAAAAATACAAGGTCGTGAAGGAGGTCAAAGCGAACAGTACCACGGTTTAAGTCAAAAGCTTGCTGAGAGTTTGATTTTTTTTTTTAGAGATCAACAATCTGCCAATCGCGATTATCGTTTCATCCGGCCAATAAAAATTTTTCTCTCGATCACATGATTCTGCACCGCTTTAGCTGTCCCCTATATATGAAAATGATCATCATACCCTCTACCCTTAAGCCATTAGTACAATAGTTAGCCAGCTTAGTCAGTTGATTTTTTTAAAAATCAACTTAGTCCAGTCTGGAAATTAGTTTCCACAAATCCGATCTGAGATCCGGATCTGATCCAGATCCGTACTCGTCCGGATTCCAAAAATCAAAATTCAGATTCGGTTTGTCGAATTCAGATCCATATAAATATCCAAAAAGATCCGATCTGTCATATGTAAAGATCCGGTTAGGATTCAGATCCGTGTATATCCACATATTTAAACACCAATCCGAATCTATACTTGAACCCGATTTGAAATTTCGGATCAGATTCGGATCTTTAAAAATATCTGTCTGATCTGATCCATGCGAAACACTACTGGGAATATACCAAATTTGAGGGACGTCTAAAGCGGTGCAGTTTCTTATAAAATATTATTGAATTAACTTTAGGGTTAGGGTCATCTTACATTAGGGTTAGATAGGTTTTAAGTTATAATATATAAGCAAAATTGCCTTCCCGACATTTTTAATTAAACCACCAAGGTAGGTTTAGGCTACCGTTTTTTGTATTTTTTCAAGGTTTTCGCTTCTCTTTCATGTTTGCTTCACCAAAGATCATCAAAATTCGATAATTTGATTGGTCAGATATCACATGATTCTGCTCTGCTTTAGATAACCCCCAAATTTGGAATTGATTCCTAGATTTGAAAATCCAAGTTCTAGAATGATCTATAAAATTTGATTGGCTTTGTTATGTTTTTTTACTCTGACAGAAAAATACAGGTTTAATTTGTAAAAAATTCATTTCGATATAGTAAAAAAATCCTTTTTATAGCAATATAAAATTTTTCTTCTATTTTATCTATATAGTCAATTCTCCACAAGTGCTCCTTTTTTCTTCACAATAAAATATATTGCTTTTAGAATAATTATTATTATAAATTATAATTACCGTAAATTTCGATACAAGGTACTCCCCTTGATCGGTACCTCTTGATTTGTACTGAGTATATTTCAAGGCTATTTGTTGTAGTAGTTTGTAAGAGATCCAGGTTGCTAATTTACTAATAATAATTTTTTTTACTTATAGCTAATATACGCTTCTTACAAAATACCCCCATATAATATACTCTGTTCCACCTGGGTGGCAATCAATTAATCAACAATCACTTCACCAACATAACATTTCACTGACAATTATTCACCAACACGTTCATTTTATCGATAGTTTATTTCAACTAAGCTCATTTCACCCACAAAGTAATTTTCATTAGCAAATTTTATATACAGATATATATTGATTGCTAACCGGTAAGATATATATCGATACTAAATACCTCTGTTGATTTCTATCAATAGTGATAGTAATCGATATATATCTAATTATCAGATATATATCAATTATTATCACTATCTATAGAAATCGGCAAGGTATTTAGTATTAATATATATCTTACCCGGTTAGGGTGCTAACATTTATTACCTAATATTCATTTACTATAGGAGCTTACCCCTCACCCCCAGGTAAGATCTATAAATAGAATTTTGGCCAATCAAATTTAACTAAGGTAAGATTTTTTTTACCCCACTCCCTAAAATATTACCTAATAAATGTCAGCGCTCTTAGTAATCGATATATATCTATATATAAAATTTGCCAATTAATCAATATATATCTGATATTATTAATTAATAATTATTATATTCATATAATCATACTTTTTGAAATTTTTAAATGGGTTTTACAGGTTTTTGCAAGTTTTCGCTAGTTTTCGCAATTTAATATAAAATTTTATTTTTATTTATTATTATTATATAATATTTTAAATTATTCGCAATTTAATATAAAATTTTTTTTTATTTATTTATTATTATTATATATTATATTTTAAATATTACATATTTTATTATATATTATTATAAAAAACAATAAAAAAAATAAACCCAAAAAATATGAAACCAAAAAAAAAATAAAAAAATGAAAACAAAAAAATAAACTATAATATTCCTTATATTTGCTAATATTCACTTATATTTGCTTATATTTGCTTATATTCTTCATATTTGCAAAGTGCCGGAAAAGTTAAAATAGGTATTCTTGTAAAGTGCCAAAAAGTTAGGTCATTTTTTGCAAAGTTTCGAAAGAATTAAAGAATAAATAAAATAAAATAAAAGTAAAAAAATAAGTAAAAAAAAACAAACAAAAAACAAAAAACAAAACTGAAAAAATAACAAAAAAAAAAACAAAAACAAAAAAAAATAAACTATTATATTTGCTTATATTCACTCATATTCACTTATATTCGATTAATTGGTAATTCGCCAGTCAGCTGATAAATGATTATAGTGTAATGTGATACAAATCATTATATAAATCACATATATAGTGAATATGAAAAATTTCTAACATTCGTCCAAGAAAAGCTTTTTTTTATACTAAGTTAATCGTCCTTGTTGACTAATTAAAAATTGTAGAGCTCATCTTTGCGGTCTTAACAGTAGTTAAATTATCCAAATCGGCCTAGTAGATGCTAAGGGGAGTAACAAAAATCAGGTGATTTTTTAGGGGGGGTAAAAAAAGTTGAAATTATATATAAGAACTGACTATTTATATATTGAGGAAGAGGGAGGGGGGTAGGCCTCTGATAAAAAATAATCAGGTGATTAATGACACTGCCCTAAGATATCCTTAAAAAACACATCACGACTATAAAAAATCTCTATATAAACAATGTATCATATCCGCGGATTTTTGGAATTTACTATTAAAAATTCCAAAATCTTTAATAGCGAATAACTTTTGTTCCGCCAGTCCGTTTTTGATGAAACAACTACCAAAATGTTCACATTGATGAGACGATTCTAATGAATCCAAAATCGCTAAAATCCAATTACTGGATCCAGATATCGTTAACGATTTGTGTTACTTCGAGTATTTTAGAATTGGTTTTTTCAATCCTAAAATACCCGAAGTGACACAAATCGTTAACGATATCTGGATCCAGTGATTGGATTTTAGCGATTTTGGGTTCATTAGAATCGTCTCATCAATGTGAACATTTTGGTAGTTGTTTCATCAAAAACGGACTGGCGGAACAAAAGTTATTCACTATTAGAGATTTTTGAAATTTTTAATAGTAAATTCCAAAAATCCGCAGATATGTTGTTTATAGAGATTTTTTATAGTTGTTGACATGTTTTTTAAGGATATCCCAGCATCCACTAGGCCGATTTGGATGATTTAACTACTGTTAAGACCACAAAGACGAGCTCTACAATTTTTAATTAGTCAACAAGGATGATTAGCTTAGTATAAAAAAGATTTTCTTGGACGAATGCCATATTTACTATATATGTGATTTATATAGTAATTTGCGTTATGTTATACTATGATCATTCTTCTGCTGACTGGCGAATCACCAATTAAATTTGTTCATATTCGTGAATTCTTGCAAAGTGCCAGAGATGTTAAAATTGGTTTTCTTGTAAAGTGCCAGAAAAGTCAAATCGTTTTCTTGCAAAGTTTCAAAAAAAGTAAAGGATAAATAAAATAAAATTAAAAAAATAAGTAAAAAAAAAGAAAACAAACAAAAAACAAAAATGTAAGCAAACTAAATAAAAAAATAAACAAAGCCCCAAATCTCCATTTCGAGTTCGTGTTTTTGCAATTCAGAAATTGTCGAAGGTTTTTGCAAAGTGCCGGAATAAAATAAATTAATAAAAATAAAAAAAAACAAAAGCAAAAAATATAAAATGAAAAAATAAATAAAATGAAACCTTGCAAAAACTTGCAAAAACTTGTGAAAACTTGTGAAAACTTGCGTTTTTGAACTTTCGAATTTGCTGAAGAAATTAGTTGTGTTCTTGCAAAGTGTTAAAAGGCTGAGTTCGCTTGCATTAAGTGTCAAAAGTCATTGGATTTCTTTCAAAATGCTAGTAGTAAAGTATAAAAATAAAATAAAAAAAATTAAAAAATAAAAAAAATAGAAATAAAAAAAAACAAAACGAAACTAAAAAAAATAAAATGAAACCAATAAAAAACAAAAGGAAAACGAAAAAACAATGTAAAATTAAAACAAAAATCTAATCTGATCTTGTATTACAATCATCAAAAATCATCAAACCATTTCGAAAATATTAGTCAAATGCGTCTTTGATATGATTCAGGTTACAGATTGATCTAAAATATTTCAAATGTATTTGAAATATTAAAAATAAAAAAGAAAAAGGAAGAGAAGGATAAAAGAGAAAGAGGGGTAAAAGGGAGAAAGAGAGATAAAAGGGTGAAAGGAGTAAAAGGGGGAAAGGGTAAAGGAAAGTAGAAGTAAAAATCATTCAAAATGGCCTTTTTTTAAGTTTTTTCATACAACTTGTGGTATTTATACTGTATTTATAATCCTTGGCAGCTTATGGATCAAATGGGCTTAAGAAAGTTTGAACTTTGTTTTTTTTTTTTTTTATCTAGTAATCCGGGTGAAATTTTCATGACGTGATCAAAACACTATGTAATCGTTAAAAATCTGCTAATCGTCATATATTGTTTTAAATAATTACGATTATAATTGATTTATAGATAAATAATGATTTAATATAAAAAATAATATGAAACATTCAAATTTCAACTCTTTCTGATGATCACTTGGACCAACTTTTCCAAATACTGACCTGTAAAAAAATTTATAGTTAATGTATAAAATTATTTACAAAACTTCTTTTTATGAGTATTTGGGATATGAGTTCAATCCGGGAATAACTGAAAAAGAGATGAAAAAGACTTTCTTAGCCTTGGCTCTCTGGTATAAAGCTCAAGAACTATCGAATGTAGTTAGCTATAACATAGCTAGAAGTATTTGTTAATATAACTTAAATCTTGGTTTAAGTTATATTGTTAATATGTTATTCTATAAACTACAAAACTTACATGGTTTTAAACCCACGAAAACAAGTTAGTCTCTCTGGCGCCTCCCTCATCCCTTTGGCTCTTTCGAAATTTGGCATTCTGGTTTACCCCTTCCAAAAGATCAGCAATACAGTCTAACCCCGCTATAGTCACACTGTCTGGCAGAAACTTGACGTGACTATAGCGAGAGAAACATAATAATAGTCACATCATGTGATTATAGTAAGAGTTAATTTTATATTACTGCAAATGATTGGTATATAAGTTTCAAGAAAATGTGACTATTTCGATGTGACTATTGCAGGGTTAGACTGTATTTACCATTTTCAAATTGGGAATAAGGCTACCATATTGGACTCAAGTCATGAGTGAATTTCGGTTTTACTGAAATAAACAATAAATGACATGTGTAATATCTTGGAAAATTCACCGAAATGAAATTTCTTTCTAGAAGTTCTTTTTTTTTTAGCTATAGTGCATTATATATATACTTCTCTGCAATTTAGATAGGGTTTTTTGCTAGTATTAGTTTTTCCCTCATACATATGTAAGTTAATTTAGATAGAGCAGAGACTTCTTTATTTAGTATCATATAATTTTTACAACCCGACACAGGTTAAAGTGACCATCAGTTACATTCCTATAGGGTTTTATGTACTTTTATTAAATTTGTTTTTTCTTTTTTTTTCTTTTTTCTTTTTCTATTTCTCCATTTATTATTATCATCTTCCTTTCCCCTGTTTTTTCTTTTTTTTCTTCCTTTTTTCTAGTTTAGTTTTTCTTTTTTTTTTTCTTTTTTAAAAGTCAGACGTGATTCTGATAACTCAGGTTACTAGTGCAGCATATTACATTTGGGCACTCATTTAGAAGTAGCCGAATGATGTTAGGTTTTATTAGTTTCGAAAATTATGTCAAACACGACAATATAATATGTAAATATTATTTTAAAAATTCAAATAAAACTGTAGCGAGACTTGCCAAAGAGAAAAAAAAAATATAAAAAATGATATATATTGATTATAGATATATATCGATTTTTATCCAATTAATCGATATATAACGATATTTTATAATCGATATAAAACGATTAAGTGCTATATATCGATCAATATCTATATATAAAATTTGCTAATGCTAGTCATTGTCGTTAGAGTTAGGTAGAATTAGATAGAATTAGAGCTAAAGTTAGGGTGCTTTTTGAAAAAAAAACTTTTTTGGTGAAATGTACTTCGGTGAAACAAACTGTTGGTAAAATGAACTTGTTGGTGAGTATTTTGTCAGTAAATTGTTATGTTGGTGAAGTGATTGTCGGCAAAATAATACGAACCCATTCTGCCCAATATAGCTGAGGTATAAATCAAGATTTGTTGTTACGTGGAATGTAAAATACCCAGGTATCTTGCACCAAACTTTACGGTAGATCTCTCTATAAGCAGTGTTGTCACTCAGACCAGACTCAAACTCAACTCAGACCGGACTCAGACAATTAAATTTGTTTAGTAGACAAATACCAAATTATTAACCAAATTTGAACACAACTATATGCATATACCGGTACTTTATAATTACAATTATGCGATTAATTTTGTCACGCATATATACAATTAGAGTAGCTGTGCAATGCAGCCGTGCTAAAATTAGGAATGTTATTACGGAGTGTATGTACCATTAGGATAGTGTTAGCAAAACTTGTATTTGATCAGGCGTATGGATTCATAAGGACCCCGAACAATCTATGTGAGGTCATATTTGAAAAATAGCTAATGGAGGCCCGTTTTTTAAAAAAGGTTATATTTGAAAAGTAGGTATTGGAGAAAAAGGTTATATTTGAAAACAGCTAAATGGCAAAAAAGGTATATTAGGACCCGAACATCTCTCATATAGGTTATATTTTTTTTTAGCAAATTAGTTAAAATTTAAACCAAGGTCCAAATTTAAAATTTGGTGAATTAGTATTAATTTAAATAATGGACATATATTGAATTTTGGCAAAACATTTAAAATTTTGCATTGTTATATTTAATATTTTGGCAAATTTATCTTTTTTGGGGATTATATTGGGAAAATAAAAACATTAAAAATGATAAATAAATAAACAAATAAATAAAGTAAAAAAAGCACGTTATTTTTTATTTACTTTGGTAAAAAAAGATTTGTACACTATGTGTATTATTTATTTATCGGGTTTAATTTTGGTCTATAATTTATATATTATGCAGATTTGCAAATCAATTAATTAGTACCTGTGTACATACACGTAGTGTTTTTTTTTTAAATTACTATAGTATATCATTTATTTTTTTTTAATTTTTTTAATTATCATTTTTATCGTTTATTTTTTATTTTTTTATTTTTTTTTATTTTTTTTAATTTATCGTTTATTTTTATTTTTTTTTTTTTATAATTTTTATCTTTTCTTTTCTTTTTTTTAATTTATTGATTTTTTTTATTAATTTATCAATTTTTTTTAATTTATTTATCATTTATTTTTTTTTATTTTTTGTTTTTATAATTTTTGTCGTCTATTTTTTTTTAATTTATTTTTTATTTTAATTTTTTTATTAATTTTTTTTTTATTGTTTTATTTAATTTATCGTTTATTATTTTTTTTTATAATTTATTGTTTTTTTTATTATTATTAATTTATATTTTTAATTTTTTAATTTTTAATTTTTTTTATTGTGTTTTTATTTTTTTATTTTTTTATTTATTAATTTTCTTATTATTTTTTTTAAACCAAGGGGTTTTTTAATATTTATTTAGTTTTTTTATAATTTGCTATATTTTAATTTTTTTTATAGTATTTTGTTTTTTTATAACGTAAGTTATTTTTTTTTATTTTTACGTTTTTTTATATAACGTATTTATTTATTGGCAAAATGTCAATAGCGACATGTCGCTATGGTGACCTTTATATGGGGTGATTTCAATAGAAACAGCCCATTTTTACAATTTTTGAAAAATGAGTTTTATTAGATTCATATAAATTTTGGCATGATTGACATTTTTCAATTATAAATGAAAGTCGATTTGCATAATAAAAAATCAAGATAATGTAAAAAAAAAATTACACAAGGCTGCATAGAGCCAACATATCACGAAATTACCCGATAGTCACCTGTTTACCTTTAACCAATAAAAATCGTAAAATTTGATTAATCCCGGATCAGTCCAAAAATCAAAACAAACGATTAAACTCAATTATCTCAAAATAAAATATATATAAAAATGGGCTGTTTCTATTGAAATCACACTATATAATCGACCAATGGTTTTTAAGATTGGTGATCATATATAAACAATGATCATCATTAGATAATCATTTTTTTTTACTTTTTTTCTTAGGCTGGAATTGTTTTGGAGTTGTGCCTCGCCGTTTTGAAGTCACTTTTTTTCTGTAAGATTTTTTTTTGTTTCTTTTCTTTTCTCGTCTTCAACTGGTACTTTTGTTTCAAAGTTTTCGATAAAGGTTTGCTTTTCGTTTCATATTTCGTCATTTCGCAGTTTTGCCGTTTCACCATTTCACCGTTCACCATTGCGCCATTTCGCCATTTTGCCATTTTACTAGAATATATAAGCAATAAAGATTTGAAGACCAGGAAGGTTTTTTTTAATTTTATTTTTTTTTATAAATTTTTTTTATTTTTTATTTTTTTTTATAAATTTTTATTATTTTTTTTTTTATAAATTTTTTTATTTTTTTTTTTTTATAAATTTTTTTTATTTTTTTTAGTGTTTATTCCGCAAAAATGCTTTTATCATTTTATTATACTTATAGCGAGTAGGCATACTCAGTATTGTACACGGACATTGTCCTGCCAATTTTTCAGGGATACGAACAGTCCGGGACGGGACGTCCGGGACATGTCCGCAATAATGTCCCAACATAATACATGTCCGCCGGGTAAAACCAATCAAATTGCGGAATTATACGAATTTTATCGGTAGATGATCACGTGTTGAGTCGCAAAATGTCTGGGACAAAAAAAATTCTGGGCGGACATGTCCCAGACGTCCCGTCCTGGACTGTCCGCCGTCCGTGTCCGTGTCCCATGACAACACTGGGCATACTTATTGCAAGTGAGCATATATATAGGGATCGGAACCGTTTAACTGTTTAAAAATTGCTCTATAGTTCCGAGCAAAATTATTTTGGTCGTGGGCTGGAATTATTTAATGCTGGCCAAATTAAACAGTTAAATGGTTAAACGATTAAATGATTAAGAAAAATTTAGACGGTTCCAATCCCTACATATATACAGCAGGTAAGCATATATATAGTGGCAGTGCATATATAGTGGGTGAGCATATTTATAGTGTGGGCATATTTATAGCAGGTGGGCATACTTATTTTTTGTTTCAGTTGCTGGTTTTTTTTTTTTTTTTTTTTATTGAGTTTATTTTTTGTTTTATTTTTGTTTCGTTATTTAGTTTTTTTTGTTTACACTTACTTATATTCAGTTAGTCAGAGGAGTTTTTAGACATCCCCCTATAATTCATGCCTCTTCCAAATTAGGATATTCTGACAAATCTAATTCTCCTCCCTCAACTCATGTTAATGCACGTGACCATGTGATAACAATTGATTTTAAATTCTCTTTTTCCTCTTTTTTTTTCTTTATTTTCGCTTTTCTTTTTTTTTTATATCATATTTAAGTTTTTTTGTTGTAACTTTTTTTTATTTTTTTTTCTATGTACTACTGGAAACTTATAATTCAGATGTTTTTGTTGGAACTAGGATGTGAGATAAGTATTTTTTTTTTTTTAGTGTTTTTTATTTGTTATCAGAACTAACTTTTTTCCTTTAGGTTCGTTCAGAATTTGTGATCAAAACATAAAGGTTTATTAGAGTCGTCGTTATTCAAGTTGGCAGATTTCTTTCTCTTTTTTTTTTTAGTTCTTTTTTTTTATTAATATTTTCAGATGCTAATGAATTCACAGAGTTTATTAGCCATCGTTGTTGGAGTCATAGTTGTTGAAGTTGATTCTGGACAATATTAATTTTCTTGACTCATTTGGGGTGCCACAGAAGTTTTAGTTTAGTATAGAATTAGTTGGATTCTATTATTATATATTACGATTTTTTTGTATTTCTTTTTTTTTTAATAAAATAATAAATTTTTTTTAATAAAAATAATAAATTTCAAATATTTTTTTTTAAAATCGAAGATATATGATGATTGACCAATCAAAATCGATCACATGATTCACATGATGACTAATTTGTATCGGTTGTCATGTAAATCACGTGATCGATTTTGATTGGTCGATCACGGGGTTGCCATGGCAACATGTCTTCATAAAATAACACTCTTATTTATTATTTCTTATTTTTATTTTAATAAATTTTTTATTTTATTTTTAATAGTTTGCCGATAATCACCAGTTACACAAAATCATATAAGTTAAGTTTTTTTTTAAAAAAAAAATTTATTTTGTGTACTGTACTAATTTTTTTTGATTTTTGGGTTTCTCATCATTCACTTCGGTACTTTTTTTGTCGTTGGAGTTGTAGTATTCCGGTGCTTAATATTCCAGTACTAGAGTTCCGAGTTGGTAAAAATTTTTTAATCGATTAGTTGCATTTTAAAGTTGGCAACTAATCGATTGCGGGATCACGTGACTGAAATAATCGATTAGTTGTTTAGTTGTTTAGTTGTTTAGTTGTAAGTTGTATAGTTGATTAATGATGCAGCCATTTAAAATCTTGAGGGTAACTACCCCGACAAAAAAATTATGGTGATATGCCATATAAGTAGAAGTGCCGCATGCCATATAAATGCCGTAAGTAGTATAAATGCTAGTATACTGTATAAATGCCGTATCCACATAAATAACCATGTCATATAGAAGGACTTTTCTCGTGATTGGTCAATTTATACAATTGAATTTATAGTTTAGAGTACATTTACCACTAATATACAGTAGTAAATTTGTTTTTTAAAAAAAAATATCATTTATAATACTACAGAAAACTAAACGAAGCTTTATGTAACGGTAAGAAAAGCTTCTGAATTTTAATATTAAAACAGTTTTTAACAAATTTTTTTTGCCACATTTCACTAGCTTCGCTATGTTTTTATACTTTGTCAGTTTCGCTAGTTTCACAACATATCTCTGACTTCAAACTCAATCGTTCATGGAATGCCGGCATATATCGAATATCAATATCTTATTAAACGTGGATATAAATGCGATAAGAGATCTGATGTTTATAGCTTTGAACAAATCCGTTGGGAAATTTCAAGTGAAAGACCTCTATTTTCATCTGTTAGTTAATCGTTATTCACATATTTCAAGGAAATAAACTGCCTATAGAATTATTATACTCTATCTTTACCGATAGTGCACTTAGCCAATATCATGTCAAGTGGCAATTACTAAATTACCTGCATCTAATAAAACGCTAATCCTAACTCTATGTAATATTGACTAAGTGAATCTAGCTCAAACCTACAAAAAAGAAGAGTTAGTTCAAACCAAAAAAACAAACAAAAAACAAATATAATATTGAAAAAGAAACTGATACTTATCCAAGTTCCAGTTTCAACTCATGTCTAATTCCAAGCATGCGCTAAAAAAAAAAAACTTGAATAAGTTAAGCTAGACGAAAAAATTTATAACCGAATCAAATACATCAAAGAAAAAAGGGTACAAACCTGAATAGTCGAATAAATTAACCAAGCCAGAAGAAAAGGAATTAGTACGGTTTAAATATATTATCTAAAAAACATAAATTAAAATAAAATATAAAATAAAATAAAAACGAAAAAAAAGACTAAATCGAAATAAAAAGTTACTTTTGAGCCTATGTGTACTTACTATTTATAGTATCTAGTAAGTTCTCAGCGAGTAAAGTAGTACATTCGGAAAGGACGCATATAGTATATATGGTTTATAAGAAAAATTTTCAGACAAGTTACTTTTCCCTACTAACCCCAACTCAAAAAAAGGGCGCTTTTTACCCTAACCTACGTATGTAAATATATATTGCTGAACACATGTACACATGTCCGTGTCCGCATCCATATGACAATACTGCTACACGGTACTCATGGCACTAGGTATTTTCAAATATACTTTTGCTTTGTTTTTTTTTTTCAACAAAACCCAAGTTCAGCTTTTGTTGGTTATATATTATATATTATATAATATATAACCAACAAAAGCCGAATTTGGGTTTTGTTGAAAAAGAAAAAAAGCAAAAAGCAAAAGTATATTTGAAAATACCTACTCACGGCATACTACATCAGGAAATTTTATATATAGATATTGATCGATATATAACACTTAATTGGTTTATATCGATTATAAAATATCGCTATATATCGATTAACTGGATAAAAATCGATATATATCTAAATCGATATATATCATTTTTTATATTAAATCGTTATATATCTACAAATCAATTATAATCGAAATTATTTAAAACAATATATAACGATTAACAGATCTTTAACGATTACACAGTGTTTTGACCA
>QKWP01000413.1:82730-92782 GCA_003550325.1 Gigaspora rosea
AAATCCTCCGGCCATCCAATATTCTTATCACTTGGTAACATTCCTAACCACCAGAGGAATAAACCAGAATCTAAAGCATTAATTGGATACCTTCCAATCTTAAAGGCCAAGGATACTCAAACAAAAAATTCTAAAAGGTTCCGTAAAATAAAAAGAGAGGTCTTTCAGAAGTGTATGGCGATTCTTCTCAGGCCTATAGTGGATAAGCCAGAGCTTAACTTTGTTGTTCGTGATGAAATAGTCACCTTCATTCCTCGAATTTCAACAATTTTGGCCGATTTAGCTGAAGCAGATAAAATAGCAAATGTTTATCAATAATCTACTTCAAGACGGCCTTGCCATCCATGTTTAGTATTAAGGGATGATTTGAATTATATAAATTTAAATAATACTTCACCTAGAACACCAAATAATATGATACAAGCGATTAATAACAGTGAAGCAAAAGATAATTCAATTCATCCTGAAGTAAATGCATTTTGGGAGATAGGGTATGTAATCAATAGTTATTATTGAATTAATATATACATGTTGAATCAATGAATAACAGGTACCGTATGTTGCCGAAAATAAGCAACCTTTTTTTGCCGATTTTTAATAAAAAAAAAACCGTGGATAGCTTATTTTCGGGTTATTTACTATTTTAAGTAATTTAAAGCACAACAAAGAGGTAGCTTATTTTCGAACACAAACTCTAAAAAGTAAAATAGATAAATAAATATGCTGTAGACAATTAATAAATATGCTGTAGGCAATAAATAAATATGTTATAAACAATAAATAAACATGCAGAAAAAATCAGGGGTAACTTATAAAACGATCGATTATAATCGCTATATAGTAAAGTCTAAATTTTACTAAGCAAATCGATCAAAGTCGCATAAGTAACCTTGTTCAGCAGATCAAAATACGCGTACCCTAAAATTTCATAAAAATCAGAGAACTTTTTATTATTTGACTTTTAATTTTTACGTTCAACGGTTTTTTTTTTGTAAAAAAAAACTATTGAACGTAAAAATTAAACATCAAATAATAAAAAGTTTTCCGATTTTTATAAAACTTTTAGGGTACGCGTATTTTGATCTGCTGAACAAGGTTACTTATGTGACTTTGATCGATTTGCTTAGTAAAATTTAGACTTTACTATGCAGCAATGTTTATCGATAGTGGGGGTAGCTTATTTTCGGAACTAAAAATTTTGTTAAATATCTTTTGGTGCGACAAAGGGGTTGCTTATTTTCGGGTCAAAGGCGTTTTGACATTTTTGGATCAAAACTGGGGGGTACTTATTTTAGGAGGTGGCTTATTTTCGGCAATATATGGTGCATATCGGGAGACAAATCTCCCGATATGTACCCATTATTCTATAGATCTGCCAAATAACTGTAGCATATCAGTAGCATATTGGTAATATAGATTAGATATCGGGAGGTAGATCGATAATAGTAACATAATATTAACATACTGGAACATCCCGGTATCTTACTCTCAGTCCAAGGGATGTTCTAGTATGTTAATATTATGTTACTATTATTGATCTACCTCCCGATATCTAACCTATATGCTACTAATATGCTACTGATATGCTACAGTTATTTGGCGGATCTATAGAATAATGGGTACATATCGGGAGATTTGTCTCCCGATATGTACCCGTTATTCATTGATTCAACCTGTGATAATATTATTAATTAAATATATAATTATAATGTTAATATATAATATAATTACATAATCATAATAAATTAATATATACCATAATAAATTAATATATAATTATAGTAACTTCAATATATATGAAGCAATCGTCCCCGATCGAATGCATACCTTGGATCTTGGCCTCTTCAAGTATATGCTAGACTTTACTAAAGAGCTTTTACTTGAGCAGTGTGAGAGCCAAGTAATTCAAAATTTTGAACAACGATTAACGTTGATTCCTAGATTCCATGGCCTCAAAATAATGAAGAATATATCTGACATAACACGTTTAACAGCCGATGAACTGCGAAATATAATGAAAATAATAATCTTCGCCCTAGATAATCTATACAATAATTATGAAAGGCCAGGTGTTAGTAATAAGCGGTTATGTCAGGTTCACTACAAGTTCCTTCAAATGTATATGGCCACTCGAAAAGAATCGTTTACAAACGATTCTTGTAATCAGCTTCAGGTAAAACAAACACTTATCTTTACAAATGCTTTATTACAGTATTAATGTATAATATTATAGACATTTATTATGGATTGGGCCAAAGAATTCATTGCATTATTTTCAAAATATTCTCGAAGTGGCCTCCAACTCCCAAAACTACATTCTTGGTGCTATCATATAATACCTGCAATTAAAGAATATGTGTCAGTAAATAGCATGTTCACGGAAACATATGAAACACTTCATAAGACTTATATCAAAAATCCCTACCACATGTCAAACAAAAAAGAATATATGAAACAAATAATAAATACGGTAGGCTGAAAAAGTAACCAAATTGGCAAAAAAATTTGCGTCACGAAAAATTAATTATCATGAATTATCGATAGCCATTGATAATTCATGATAATTAATTTTTCATTACGCAAATTTTTTTGCCAATTTGGTCCCTATTCATATATATTAAATAAAATGGCTATATATCGCTAATAATCGATATATAGGTTAAAAGAAAAAAGTTAACCGAAAAAGAAGTTTCCAAAAGGAAACGAAGAACAAAAGGGTTCGGAAAGCGGTTGTGGACAATAAATTTGGAAGATCTTGATGACTTCCTCAAAAAAAATAAAGATATAGACTCTTTACAAAAAGAAGGTTTGCAAAACCTGCTAACCGGTCTCGACGAATTTTTTGAAGAGGAATCAAGTATGTCAATTGACGATGATGCACAGATGGAATTTTTTGCATCAGCAGCTTTAGATAGAACTGATATTATTTGTGCTACTGCAAAATTTCACGGAAAACCTATGTTTTCTAATGTTGTAATAAGTACTAAAGTTGATGAAAAAGATGTAAATTGGTATGGCTTAGTAAGTAATATTCACATTATCTGATTCTGCACATATATATATAATGGTAATAAGTATATTAATAATAATGAGTAATAATGAAAGCAAAACAAGCGCGAATATAGACAATATTTCATTGCATCACGAGTAATTATATACTAATATAATAATTATATATTAATTTTCAGGTATTGCTAATACTTAAGTTTTACCGAGCGGTAGACAGAGAACCGCTTGAATTCGTGCTTGTTCGGTAGTATGAAGAAGAGGGCGAACTGTGGGAATGCTCTAAATTAAAATTAATTAAGTATTACAGTTGTATTCCCATAGAAAGTATAAACAAAACCGTTCATATTGTTCCAAGATTTGATAAGACAAATGAATATTTGATGAGCATTTACATGTTCTAATAAAATTAAAGAGTTTATCGTTAATCAATTTGCTACAATGCAATAAATAGATGCATATCGATATGCATCAGATAAATTAATATCCGATATAAATATATGTGCTACAATGCAATAAATAGATGCATATCGATATGCATCGGATAAATTAATATCCGATATAAATCAATAAATAGATATAAATCGCATGGTAATACAAAAAATCATATCGATATATATCGGTAAAAGATAAATATCGATAAAAAGCAAACATTCGATATATACTGATAAATGATAAATATCATTAAATAACTAATTATCGATATATATCGATTATATTAATATTAATATAAATCATTTATTAGATTCATATCGCAATGTAGCAGACCTATTAATATCGATATATAGCGATTTTTGTTAATTGTCGATATATATCAATAGGTTATATATCGATATATAACAAATATCACTATATATCGATAGTAATAGGTCTGCTAGATTGCGATATGAATCTAATAAATGATTTATACCGATATTAATATAATCGATATATATTGATAATTAGTTATTTAACGATATTTATCATTTACCGGTATATATCGTTTTTTAGTTATGTATCGTTACATAACCTAAATTATCGATATATGCCATTATTTTCTAATCGATATGCATCGATTTATTGCTATATATCGATATATATCTATATAAAAAATTTTCTGATGTTGGTATCATATTCGATATGATTGGTTGCTAAACGCATAATCTGCTTTTGTTATACGAATAAGCAAATAAAGGTACGCGGCGTTACATCCAGAAAATGCAACAACTACGTTTTTGATATTTTTATTAAAAATATATCAAAAACATAGTTATGGTCATCAAAGGGCGTAAAAGTATGAGTCTGTCGCTACGCTCCAGACAATAAAATTTGCTAATGTAACCCTAACCCTAACTTAAATAAATTTAATATTTTTTTTGTTGTTGGGATTGTTGGGATTTTTATTGTTAGAATTTTTTTGTCGGGATTATAACCTGTCAGAATTCTGTTTGCCAGGGTTTTGACCAGCTCCTATTTTATTACTATATACAAAAAACTAGCTCTATGCACTTATTTTCGCTTATTTTGCAATTAGTTAATATTTTCGCTTCTTAATTTAACTATTGTTTTCATTTTGGCTATTTTTTTGTTTTGGCTATAATCTTTGTTTTGCTTTTTTTTTAAAATACTTTTTAAAAATAGTAAAGAAATAAAAAAATAAAAAAATATATTTTTCAGAAGTGTTAGCGTTTTTGCAAATTGCTAAAGAAATCTAGTATGCTCTTGCAAAGTGCCAAAGAAGTTAAAGTTGGGTTTTTGTAAAGTGCTAGAAAAATTGCAAAGTGTTAAAGAAATCAGAAATAAATATTATAAAATAAAAATTAAAAAAATAAGTAAAAAAAAAAACAAATGAAAAAAACAAAAAATATAAGCAAACTGAATAAAAAAAAATAAACTAAGCCCAAATCTTTATTTTTTTTGAAATAAGAGTTTGTTCTTGCAAATTCAAAAATTGCAAAAGCTAGATTAATGTTCTTGTAAAATAGCAAAATTAGAAATTGCTAAAAAAATCTGCTATAAGTTTTTGCAAAGTGGCAGAAGTTTGGATTGGCTTGCACAAGGTTTTGAAAATTTGTTTGTTTTTTTGCAAAGGTGTTTTTGTAAAGTGCTAAAATAAAAAATAAAATGAAAAAATTAAAAATAAATAAATAAATAAAAATGAAAAAACAAAATAAAAACAAAAAAAATGAAATCAAAACAAAAAACGAATGAAAAAAAAGCAAAAAAACACAAAATAAAAAATCTAAAAATAAACAAAAACTCCAATCTGATTTTGTAGTACAGAATTTGTATATCATATAAGATTTTGAACTATTTTAAAATTTAAAACAATGCACAATACAGATTACAGATCTACCACTGATCTACCGATTCAGTTTGGTTTTCTAGTTCTAAAATATTTCAAAAGTGGGTTTAAAATATTTTGAAACTATTTTCAAAATATTTTGAAACTATTTCGAAATATTTTAAAACTATTTTTGAAAAATTTAATATTTTGGTTATGAAATATTTTGCTTATATTATAGTTTGCAAAATCTTACATAAGATTATGCTATTATAAATTTGCTGATAGTCTGGCCAAACTTATAGCTCAAAAATTTTATTAATAATCTTTATAAATAAATTAAATATATTCTTATTAAGGTTTGGAATTGGATAGTGATTTTGAAATTTTTAATAGCTGTAAAAATAGTGTTTTACAATTGGTACATAGTTCGAAATCAGTATAAGCAATTAGTATGATAAATTTATTTTTAGCAAGCAGGCTTTATTTGTATCTAATATGAACCTGTTACTAGTAGCAGATCTGTAAAGTTGGAGAATTTAGGTCTATAAATTGGTCTTGGCCTGAATCCCCTTGCCTTTAAAGAACTATCACTAGTAACAGATTCATATTAGGTACAAATGAAGTCTATTTGCCAAATGTAGATTTATTATACTAATTACTCATACTAATTTCAGCCTGTATACCGTATATGTCTGAAAATAAGCTACTACAGTACCTAAAATAAGCTACCCCCCTGATTTTTTTTAAAAATCTTAAAAAATTCATTAGCAGTTGCTACATATAAAACTTTTTTTCTACTAAGTAAACTTCAAAAAGTCGATTAAGTAAACTTGTTCAGCATATCAAAATACACTTATTATAAAATTTGGTGTCATTTGGATAACTTTTTATTAGTAAGTTTTTCAATTTTTTCAAAAAATGCTATATTTCAAAAATAAGCTACTTTACAATTTTTGTGTAATTTTTTGGTAGCCTAATTTCAGACACATACGGTATCAATTGCAGAGCACTATTTTTACAGCTATCAAAAATTCCAAAATCAATTGGGCTACTCGATTCTGCATTTTACTTATTTGTGCGAGTAATACAACCCAAAAAAGAAACTGATTTTTAAATAGAATAAGTACGTAAAATAAAATTTTAGGGTTAGGGTCTTAATGTTAGAAGCTATAAGAATAAATTGATATTTAATATAAGTAAATTTCATTCTTGTTATTTTTAATTAGTGCACCAAGGTTGATTTAAACATTAGTTTTTGTATATTTTCACTTTTTTCTTCTTTTATACGTGTTCAAATTCTTTGTTGGGCTAATTTGGAATAGTCAAAATTTGTACTCTCTGATTGGCTATTTCCTCTCTAAGAGCTTGTATTATCTGCACAAATAAGTGGATGCCTCGATTCTGAATCTAATTTTTAAAGCTATAAATAATATACTTAAAAATTCTAGAATTATTTGTTTAATTTAATTTTTTATAAATAGTAATTATTTTTTAGAAGTTTGGAATTTGTTTGAATAAATATGTTAGTAATCAGGAGTACTGAAAACAAATTGCAATTAAATTATTACACAATTATATTTAATTGACAATCTTACAAACAACAATTGCAAAACAATTAATCATGAAATAATTGCAATTAATTGAAATTTTTATAATAAAAGTATTAAAAAAGTTATTGCAAAAATACATTAACTAAAATTTTATTTAAAATAAATGTAATCATATGCATGTAGAAACTATTGTTTAATTTGGTGAACATCTTGAATTGACTACATTTTACCATTAAAAAAGATTTCCAAAGTATATGGGTCAAGAGTCTTTCTCCAGTCCATATAATAATATTTTACAAGCAAAACAAATGGTTGAAAAAAGGCCCTGACATAGTATTTGTTTGAAACTTTGGCGCTCATTGTAATTGATTTAAAAATAAAGACTATTTTATCATGTGTTTTTAAAAAGAAAAAACACTTCTTTATCCAATCATATGCCTTCTTTTTTAATCATATAAGCTTTTTTATTTATTTAATCATATAAGCTTTTTTTTATTTATCTAATCATATAAACTTTTTTTTTCTTTATTAAATCATAAAATAAACTTTTTTTTTGCCAATAATTCTGATATCAAAGATCAGTTATCACATTTACAAACTGCGGCAAAAATTGCAATTAATTGTTTAATTGTGGCTGCGCCACCAATAAATTAATTAAGATCAAATATTGCCTTCACAATCAATTATTCGGTACCCCTGGTAACAGCACCCAAGACCATTCATTTCCAGTACTTTTCACCAGTGTCACCATCGAGTTGGAAGAGCGTTAGATTAGAGGACCAGATTTAGTCAGCGATAGTGAACAAGGGAAGGAATACATGGGTCGGGTTTATAAATATATGGAAAGGGGATTCGAGAGAAAACAATACAAAAATAAATGAAAGTCAAGAAATAAGCATTCATTAAGAAAACTTTATTATAAAGGAGGAATCATTAAGATAATATCTAATGTTATCTAATACCTAATGAAATACAAGTAAGGCGAATACATAGGACTTATATACATGTTCGATATACATAATTAATTAAACTACACAATTGTCGCCTTCCGATGTTACTAATCTTTAATTCCTTCAACACCAATAAACTTCCCTTCGCATTACTATCTACATTAAGACATTACACCCGAAACATTATTCTTGAAATCTGCTTTTCTAACTCTTCATCAGGCTAGCAGATACGTGATAATATAAGAAAGCTTGATTGTTCAACGATGCTTTGTATTGTCCATGCATCGAACCAATTCAACTTCACGCGTCACAGATTAATTAGTATGAAATTCGGGTATAGTAATTATACATATCTATAGAAGGACAAATATTAGAAATCGGAATTTCTATAAATATTCTAAGAAAGATCTATATATGGTAACTACGAAGGGTGAGTATGGAGAAGCAAATTAGAAAAGAGACGAAGGACAAAATTAGCAACAAAGTGGAACGATGTAGGGACGATCGGAAGTATAATCAATTAATTATTAAATGACGATTATAAGGCAGGGGTAGAACAAGGAAATGCTGTGATTTTGGAGTGCAGAA
Source organism: Gigaspora rosea (assembly GCA_003550325.1). NCBI lineage: Eukaryota > Fungi > Glomeromycota > Glomeromycetes > Diversisporales > Gigasporaceae > Gigaspora > Gigaspora rosea. The sequence continues at coordinate 91,091 of QKWP01000413.1, forward strand.
TTATTATTATAGTAACACCGGTTCTATTTTTTAACAGCACTCCGGAGCACTAATCCGATTGTAAAATGTCAAAGATTTCTATTTAATTACAGCTGCTTTCATAAATTGAGTTCTAAAAAAATTCACCGATAATTATTTGGTTGAATTCAATAAGTTATTGATTTTTGATATTGAAAATTACAGCACTAATCATATAACTTATTGAATTCAGCCAAATAATCATCGGTCAATTTTTTTAGATGACCATCACGACCCTGGGAATAAGGAACCTTTTTATCCCAATGTCGGTTCTTGTTCTTGTTTTCCTCGGCATTTGTTTCCACACTTTCCTTGTCATTAGTAGCCGATTCTCTAATTCATTTTTAATCACCACCAATTCTTTTTCGGTCAAATCAATCAGAGTTTTATGAAAATAGCTGTACAACAATTTCCAATCCGATTTTTCAACAGTCGAAGCTTTTTCATTCTCTATGCACCAATATAATAAAATTTAATAATACATGATTTCTGAGTTCAAGTTAATTAAAAAAAATATATTGGCAAAAAAAAAGCCGATTACATCACCTGGAAATTTGTGTGCTGTGGCACATCCGCCATCCGTTTTCAGCAGAGGTCAATGTAATCATCCATTAGTAAAATTTCACATAGAACAATATTTTAATTAGACCGCAGAAAATAGGTTCCTTTTTTTTTAAAAAAAAAATAGGTTCGATTTTTATACTGCACCTGATCTCCAAAATTACAAGAGTGTTCATGTCCCACTCAAATGTTGTTCTTTCGTCCTTGATTATATCCATGCTATCTCGACTATAGAACCCAAGGTTGCAATGTCCCTTCAAATCGCATTCAATATTTCACATTCACCCTATTAGCATTATTCACATCAGCAGATCTCTGGACGCTATCTCGTTGATCCACGTCTAGTTTCAAAATTAATTTATTATCTTTCATCAGTACAATGAAAAACGCGCAAAAAAAAAAAAAACCACAAGTACATACCACATGGGATTACAGAAAATCAGTATGATACAGGCCAACCCTAACACTAATAATACCAGATCAGCATGGTACGATTTTAAAGTTCGGTTTGTATTATACCCCATTACTATACTAATCAGGTCAGTCGTACCATGCTGATCATAATACCGCTATCACATCGTGCCCAGCTTCAACAGTGCTTCAACTCGAAGTATCGTCTGACTTCCAAATCTCACAAAGAACCATTTATATAAGAGAAGAAAATCTCAGTTCTTACCTAAAAGTTCCACAAAAAGAGTTAAAATCGTACATAAATCGACTCCAGATCCAATGTATCTCGTTAGGAAGTTCCAATTTCACTGATTCTAGTTCGACGAATGCCCAAAACCTACAAGAAGGGAAAAAAGGCATTAGCAACCGCTAAAAGAGAATATAAAAACATAAGGAAACTTGCTTTAACCTTAAAAAAAAAAACAGTACCCGTTTATTAACTACCAATGCAGCAATGAAAAGATACCATTGATTACCTGATCGCGTAATATATGGAGTGTCTTCAATTAAAAGGGCCCATTTTTACATATATTTTATTTTGAGATATTTGAGTTTAATTATTTGTTTTGATTTTCGGACTGATCCGGGATCAATCAAATTTCACGATATTGATTGGTTAAAGACGGCAGGTGACTATCGGGTAAACTCGTGACGTGTTGGCTC
>QKWP01000413.1:94925-108297 GCA_003550325.1 Gigaspora rosea
TTAAAAATTAAAATAAATTAGTCGAAAACAATTTAAAAATTGATTTTTAATCTTATGTAAATATAAACAAGAATATTTCAATATATTTTTCAATTTTTCAATACTATAAAATTTTGCGAGGAGTTGTTAATTTTTACGAGGAGATCTACATAAATTATCAACTCTGATTGGTTAGAATCTATGTAAATCATATGATTATCATATGATTTGTTATGATTTGCATAATTTGCAACGTGATTACTATTAAAAATGATCTACGTTACACTCTACCTTTAAAAAAACCCTTAAGACCCGGATTAATGGTTTCAATCATTCGTTCAAAATTTACAGGATTCAACTCCAAATTAGTACCTTCCTGCCGTTGTTGATAGTACAATGCTTTGGTTAGCATATCTATACTTGAAGCGAACATATTCTATTTTTAAAATACATAAATATGTAATATGAAATAATTTATAAAAAAAAAATTAATCTTAAATAAAATATTATACATTAATTGAATTATTTGATTGGGGGTTTATTGGTATTGGCTTTAGTACATTTTCGGTTTGAACATGTTTTTTGATATACGGCTCTACAAGTTGCAATAATGCGGATGGTATAATTGTTTCCCAACCTCAAGGTAAGGATACGCCTCTAATGTTCGTTTTCTTTGGCATTTTTCATAAGCAAGCGCTGTAATTGTACGAAATTGAACATTGGTATTCGTACAACAAATAATTAAGCAAGGACCCAAATTCTTGGTGGGCATTTTTTGTAAACTTTGCCTTTTTATTTTTGATAAAAATTATTAGTAATCGCAACCTTTCACTTTAAACAGTAGGAATAATAACTTACTATAAACCTAAATTCAAAGGCACAGTTTTAACGGACTGACTTGAATACGCCCAAAAGTTAGCAGGTCAAGGAAAACCTTATTCTGAAGAAACCTGACACGGAGAAATTTAACCCGGAAAACTTGACCCGTAGAAACCTAACTCTAGCAATGGCGGAGAAACTTGACACCTGACCAAGGCGAAAATTGACGAACAAACTTGACCCGGCGAAACCTGACTCGGCGAAACTTGACTCGGAAAACTTAACTCTGAAGCTTGACTACAGTGAACTTAACCACGACAAAGCTTAAATGTATAACAAATTAGACTATAACAACAATCCACATACTTACAATTACATGTAAACTCAACTACGAGGAAACTCTACAAAACACTGTTCTATTCACGACGAATGCTTAGCCACAATTTTTGATCGATAAGATCTTACAAGTATAGTATAAAAATTCAATAGGATCTACGATTTGATACTAATTTTACTAGCCAATCATGTTCACCAATTTAGGATCTACGATTTGCACACTTGTAGCCAATAAAATTGAACTTCTGTCATGCTAAGCGATTAGTAAGCGTATTTATAAATAAAAAAAAAAACATAAGTTATGTGATCCTAATTTTTATTGGTTAATTTATCATATTACAAAGATTATGTTATTGATGCTAACGTATCATCTGACTGATCCTCCATTCAATTGGTCAATTTGATTTTCCAAAATCCGCCCATATGATGATCCTTTAATTTGATTGGCTAAGCGTAGCGCGCAAATAAGTGGATGCGGTGATTCATATAATTGGTTATTTACCAGTGATAATAATTTAACAGAAAGCGAAAAAAAAATTTCATAAAGAAGCTTACAAACTAATAAATAAATGCAAAAAATTTATTACTTACATTTAGAGAATAGATAGATACACGTTTGAAAATCCCATTCGTTAAAATAGAAATATATGCCAGAAAATAAAAAAAAAAAGAGTCTAAGTGATACCGCAAGGTTTAGGTGGCTTGTAAATTAAATGGATCGATTAATACGTAATAAGGTAATAAGAGGTCATGTTAAGTAAAAATTGAAACAGTGAAAAAATATTCGATTATCGTTTAATTATTAGCCTGGACCTACTGAGACATGCCATTTGGCATTGTTGAAAATAAATCTTCCACCTCCAAAATGATATAATTCAGATAATTGTATTGTCATATAACCTATCCCACTATCAAAAAGTTTTAGGGTATGGGGTTCTCTCTTCTGCATAGAGGCCCATCATGTCCTTAAATATTCGCTATATGTACAGTGCAAAAAATCAATATTTCTGTGAGATTATGCATATAAGTAATGCGCCAAGTATAAATTTACATTTAAAAACTTCAATCGATAATGCATCTGCATATGAAAATAAATTCAATCTCACCGATAAAAAATTAATATACAATAAATTTTCCAGGTTCATACGTTTATATACAGTAACGTTAAAAAAATAAGTTTATACAGATAACTTGCGTACAAATGTTACAAAGTAAAAAACTATAATAGTTGGTTTTTTGAAATCTCATTTTACGGAAAGCGCTTATCAAGCCTATATCTATAAAGTGGAGTTTTGAAAATTAAGAATATGGTTTTGCTTAGGTATTTCGCAGATCAGTATGGTATAGGTTCAGAGGGATATAATTGTTAGATATCACGTGATGCGACCTTTGGACAAAAAAAAAAACTTCGCATAAGAAATAGAGTATCTTCCGCTTCGCTCCGGAAAAATCAGTTATAGGACATATTCACGTGTCAAACTCTATAACTTTATAAACTTGATCGAACTTTTAGGCTTTAATTCTATAGCGATAGTATATGACCATAAATTATGTAAAAACAATATTGAAACAGGTAATCAATTTTATATATAACTTATTTGACTTTATTTAGTAATTTTAATTTTTTCAAGTAAAAAATAAAATAGAATGTCTAAGATAATTTTGCAGCCTACGTAACAAAAAAAAGGGGGATAATTAAAAAAAAAACAGAAATACAAACATGAACATAAAAAAAATTTATTAAAGACTCACTTTCTCATATAGCGATTCTACCACATTTCCCATTTGTTTAAGAGTTTCTAATGCTGCTTCATATGTTTTCTAAGTAAAAAAAACAATATTGATAAATTAATAATTTGTTTATAAGCTTATAAGAATATAAAGACAATACAATACATACATCTTGAGGTGGTTCGTCAAAAACGATTAAACATCCTGCACCCTGATCCAAAATTCCATGAAATACTTTATCTAAAATCATTTGAGATAATTTCGTCTCGACATGACTAGTAGGCAATTTAACTATTTCCGCAACATGTGAAATTTCAACCCTTGAAAATGGTTCTATTATACGAACCAAATTTTGTTCAAGTAAAGTGTCATAAAGTGCAGCGAGATGAGATCGGATAATCGGATCATTTTCCAACTCTTTTGTTAAATAATTAATTATTAAAAAATAACGAAAATTGATAAAATTTTCAAAATTAAAGAATATATTATACCATCACTATAAGTTTTTAGTGCAGTTTCAAACTCATTAAGCGAACGATTCTGATGTGCCGTTGCAACAGCCTTCATTGCGTCAACTTCGCGCCCCGCGTAACGTAATGCAAGTTTGCCATGAATAATTGAATATACGTCTTCAGACTATTTGACCACAAGATATAATATTAATTAAAAACATTGTAAAAATTTGTGAATAATTTAAAAATTGATAATAATTACATACTAAATTCAACATAATTTTACAAAGCAACATATATTTAAGAGCAAGAATAGCTTTAGGATCATCTTGTGATGAATATCCTTCAAGAGTTTCATAAAAGTACGAATAACTGTAAAGAACACATGAAAAATTTATTACTATAACATCCTAAAATAACATAATAAATTAACATAATTAAATAGATAACATACGCTGTCTTGTAATCTTTATCTTCGGCATGTAAAATTCCAGACTGCATATCAAGTGCAGCCTGGAGAAGAGGTGGACAATAAATGGCGTTAGCAGAAGTTCTGGCGGATGTCAAAGCAGCCTTTAAAATATATGTGAATTACAAAAGAAATAATGATATAAAGAAGTTAGTTAAGGATTCTATTACATGATTTAAAGAATTTAAAAATTATAGATTTTTTACCCTAGATTTTGGTATGTTCCGTAATGCATGACAAACTCTACTTTCTAATAATTGAACTTCAACTAATACCATTTTATCATCTAGCCGTCTTAATTCTTTTAAAAGAGAATTGATAAGGGTTAAAGCATCATGATACATTTTATTGTCAAGATATCTAAAAGCAGTATATAAAGTGTTAAAAACATACACACAAATTGATATTAATTCACAAAGTAACATAATATAAAACGCATACAAAGCAATTAATCGAGTTTCCAAAGATTGTTTTAAAAAAATTCGCTTCTCCTTCACGCTCCAATCAATTGTTTCTTTGCAAATTTCAATTTGAAGCGGTAATGTATCGGGAATTTCAGCGAAAAGATCAATCAGCGTCTTTACTGAATTTTTTGTAGAAAAAGATCGCTGATTTTGGTTATTTTACATGGTTGATAATAATTTCGCAAAAAAAAAAAAAAAAAAACCGTCGTAGAATACCAATTTTTGCAGTTTTGGCCCTTGAAATGGACGCCATAAAAGATCGTGAGGAACGAATCAAGTTTGATAATTCATGGGGCTTCCTAATAGAAAAAAGAATAATTATTTCTTATAGAAGAAAGCATCTTATACTGGGTAAAAGTGTAACTAACCTCTGATCCCGATAAAGTTCACCAAGTTTAATAAGTTCTTGCTCTTCTGCCTCGGACATTAGTATATGAAAACGTTGAATAGTGACTTTTATCACAATCTCGATTTGAAAATTATAATCATCCCTCTCTATAATCCCATAGAAATCGGAAGGAGTTACCTCTATATAATCACGATTGACAATATCTTACGCGTATCGTTACGTACGTACTGTACGTAACACGGATGTCTTAGACTGCTGAAATTATTTAGCATGCTGAAAGTGCCATATTAATTTTACTAAAAAATAGCATTAACTTACCAATGGTTTCACTAACACTACTTGCAAGGTAACATTTAGATGAATAAATATCGAATTAAAGATAATAAGGACTATTAATTAATTATTTCATTAAGTTATTCAAGCTTATAATATTTATCTTTACACAATGCATTTCATTTAAATTCTTTATATTCGTATAAGTATAGTTGATGGAATAGAAAAAATATTTATTTATTTAAATTCATAGAAATTTACTATTATAATCATTCTATTTCGTTCTTGTTGATTTAAGACCATTGATTAACGCATTTATAATAAGCCACACAAGTTTTAGCGTTTTTACGTTATTAAAATCCAAGATCACAAATATAGTTTTATAGCATACAAAGACTTCTCGTTCATGATTGGGAAGCAATTGTGAATATATTATCTGTTATACTTTCAATTACTCATGATAAAATAAAAAATAAATAAAATTTTATGATTATTGGTTTCGGAGTGATTTATCCAATTCAGAGATTTCACCCAATTTTGAGTTTTTTCTCAGTTTGGAGATTTCGGATTAGGCCAATACACTAATTTACTAATCTATTGAATTTAACAGCTTGATAGAGAGAGATGCAAGGCATTCTATTGAAGAATCCTGAAATTATTATCGAGCGTTAATTAAAGACCATGTTTTTATGATTAAAAGCATGAATATAATGAATACTTAACGAAAAATGGGATAAATACAATACAGCCTTGTGAATATGTAAATATGATGCCTAGTGCAAATGGCCATAGTTTTTACTATAGTGCTTCCAAAAAACAAATCTGAATGTTACTATATGAAAAAATAAATCGTTTGCACAAAATTCTGACAAATGAAAAATAACACATCTAACAGTTTTTTTCATGTTTAGTTCTAACCAAATTCAATACAGGAGGCCTTGAACGATCAGATCATCGGAAATTTTAACAGGATCTGGATAGACTGATTTAAAAAAAAAAACATAATCTTCAATAAATAAACAAGATAATAATAAACCATAAATTGCTAAAATCAAAAAATACATAATTTATATTTGAAAATTGAAATAATATCAATATCATAAATTTATTGTTCAATTAATTTTCTACTCACGAATCAGTATTATAAAATTGAACTTGAATCCCGATCAAGAACAGTACGCAAATAATTTTTTAAACCTCATCACCAGTTATAGTATTTTGTTATATAAGGATTCCATGCTTAGCTTATTGAAAACCATTATGTATTCATTTGGATTCAATAATTTCCACTCATTTACTAATTCCAAGAAATGTATAAATTCATATGACTTTGTGAGAAGCCTCAAAGAAGTCCAATCAAGTCACTAAAATTTGAGATAAATATGATGCATCATCATTCTCTGTAATGTAATGAACCTTTGAAAAGATAAATTAATGCAATGAATAATTATATTCCTTATTTACTCTAGTTATCATATAAGTGTGAAGCCAACAATTTAATATATGTATTTGAATAATACTATAGTATGCTATGAACTAACAAAACCTATTCGCATGTGTTTTTTTATACAATGTAAGTTGATAAAACTTTATTGATCAAGTAATTGATTTAAATACAATGAAAAAACATAAAGATGGAAATTTACCAGATCCCAGTGAGTAAAAAAAAAAAAAAGCTATAAAAAAAACAAACTAAAACCTAAAAAAAGTACAGTATATATACATCAAAAGAAAGCTACCCAAAAAAAACAACACCAAAACCTAGTAAAAACTTCAAAACAATCATACTACTGACAACCTCAATATCACAAATATAATAATATTAATGATAAAGTTCTAGTAAAAAAAAAACAATTATTAAAAAATAGTAATTAGGGCTGTGACAGATATTACGTAATATCATAGGGGGGGAGGGGGTAAGCCAAAGTCTTACGTTACACATATATAATATATATAATTATATATATAATATAATATATTACTAATATATTATAATTTTTAGCACTAATTAAACTTATTTAAAATATAATTATATACCGAAATAATGTATTTTTGAGAGCTAAGAAAGTTTATTTAGTAGCCAAAGGTATATTTCATTAGTAAAATTTTGCATGATGCCAAATTTTTATATTTTTATTAATTGATAATCCACCTGTCAACTGAAGAGTGGCGAAATGTGGCGTTCTTCCATCTAAAATTATTTTTCTTACTAAGTTAACGATACATGTCCACTAATTGAAAGATGTAGAGCTCGTCGAGACGCATCTAACGGTGGTTAGATCATCCAATTCGGCCCAGTGGATGGCGAGATATCGCACGCCACATTTCGCCTATAGTGATTTTTATATGTAATCTGCGTCATGGGATTTTATATAGTCGGCCAATCGTTTTTTGACGATATCTCACCATCCACTGGGCCGAATTGGATGATCTAACCACCGTTAGATGCGTCTCGACGAGCTCTACAACTTACAATTAGTGGACATGTATGGTTAACTTAGTAAGAAAAAAACTTTTATATGGAAGAACGCCACATTTCGCCACTCTCCAAACTTTTTTTTTAAAATCGACCAATCAGAATCGTCTTACGTGGGGGGAGGGGGGTACCCTCATAGTAAATGGATATTACGTAATATCTGTCACGGCCCTTACAGTAGTATAATAATTATCAGAAATGTATACAGGTGACCCCCGTTAATATCAACCCATTTGGATTCGATAATTTGGTTGATATATGCGGGAGTTGATAATAAGGGGGAAATGCATTTTTTTTGTAATGTTTAATCAGATTTATATAAACCGTTTTAACAATTTTTATGCAAAACATTGTGCTTGTGTACTCCTGTGATCAGTAATATTGCCGGGAATGGACATTCTAACTTTAACAGAAAATTTTAAATGTACTGTACTAATGAAAAAAAATATCAATAAACCATTTATTTCAGCGTGTAACATATCAATCCGTAATGTTGTAACGAATCTTGGGTTGAAATTTTTTCAGTTAAAATAACTTGCGCAGTTAAAATAACTTCTCAATTACCAACCTTCTTTCAAAGGTGTTTCCAAACTGATTTTGGGTTATGTATTCAAATTGTAACTAATTTATAAATTACAAATATTGATATACAAAGTATTTTAAGTTGCTATTTCTATTTTTTTTAACAGATAATAAAAAAAAATAATATAAAAAAAAAGAAAAAGAAAATAAATGCGAAAAATAACTGATCAAATAATGGAACCAAAAGAATGAAAAGAAACTAGACAAAAAAACTGAAGAACTAGTTTAAGTGAAGAAAAAAAAAGGCAAGTATTGTAGTCTGTTTCGTTATATTTTACTTTATGATTTTTTTTAGTCTAAACGACCTAATTAAAATTAACCATTTTTAAAAAAAATCAGTAACCTTTTTTTGCACCTTCGATTGAGATACATTCAACCGAATTCGCTTTAACAAACTTTGCAATTGTGGTAGGTCTTGGTCCTTAACAAATTTTACTGTTTCCTGTTGTTCAACATATTGTATGAGTAATATACAGTGCTCCAAGGCAACAGAATGGGGAATTTTTTCAATTTCAACATCGCTTTCATCACTGCTTGTATTGGAATCGGATTGAGGGTGAATTTCTTCAAGAATACTGGCTTCGTCTAAAACAATTTCTTCTATTTCAAGATTATCATCAACTCTAATATAATCACTAGCAGTCATTACCCGCATATAATTAGATGGGATTTCTGAAATAAGATCTTCAACTTCTATTTCAGCTTCAATTTCACTTTCAGCTTCATCTTCACCTTCAGCTTCGATTTCACTCTTAATTTCTTCTGCTTCGACTTCAGTACTTGATTCAATATCTTCAATGTTCCAATTTAATCTACTCTACTCTCTTGACGGCACTATTTCGGTCTTTCTCTAGCAATTAATAATTGTTTGGGGGGTTACATTATCCCAAGCTTCTGTAACGAGCCTAATTGCAGTAATAAAATGAAGGTGAGTTGTAATTCACTAATTTATTTTTTTTTAAATTCGTTGCTAACTTGACACCTCAATGCTTATTCGATCTTTAGTTTGTATACTACTTTATTGCATTCAAGATATTAAGACAAGGTATTTCTTTTTCGGCATTAATAGCATCTACAATACTTTGAAGATACAATTTTCGATAGTGAGACTTAAATGAAAATATAATTCCGGCATTACATGGTTGCAAATAAGGGGTTGTGTGGGGCGGTAAAATATGAAGTTTAACATGAGTATGTTTATCCTTTGAATGAGATGAAGCACCATCAACTAATAAAAGAATTTTTTTGTGTTTTCGTCGGCACAAGGAATTCAAAGAGTTTATCCAACGTTCAAAAATAGCGCTTGTCATCCACACTTTCTTGCTAGAATCATATTCAACACCAAGATTTGCTTTTCGAACACCTTTAAAACAACGCGGGTTGAGTGACTTTCCTATTACTAGTGGTTTTAGTTTATCTGTACCAGTTGCATTTGTACAAAGAAGAATGGTTATTTGATCTTTAATTTTTTTTTCCTTTAACTGGTTTCGTGGCAAGCATCTGATCGGGCATCATTCTAAAATAGAGACCAGTTTCATCGGCATTGTAGACATCATCTGGCTTATACTGCAAAAGTAATTCAACTAACTTTCTTCTTTCTTCAGGAAGGTTTTCTATGGGCACATTTTCTGATTCTCCATAGATTTTAAATTTTTGAACGTTATGCCTTCTTTTAAACCTATCTACCCAACCATGACTTGCCTTAAAATCATCTTCTGGTATATCTAATAATTCTGCAAATTTTTTGGCTTGAACTTGTAGAATTCTGTCTGTCAGAATTCCATTTTGTGAAAGAACTCTTCGCATCCAAACGTCCCTAGCATTTTCTAACTCTACGAATTTGGCAGGCCGATTAATTTTTTTTTTTCTTGAGGCTCTGTTAGCTGCATAGTCAACCACTTATCCTTTTTTTTCAAAATCTTTGAAATTGTGCTTCGATCACAGCTATATTCTTCAGAAAGTTGGTCAATACTAAGAGACAGGACTTCATTTTTTCGCTGACATATTTCTTGATTTGTTTTCATTGAAAGGGTCATTCTTTTCTTTCGTGGTTGCTCCATTTTAGTTAATTATGAGTGAGCCTAAGGCTTAAAAAATTATTTTATCTTATTAACACATACTCTTTTTATAATAGATTACTTCACTATGGCATTATTTTTGGCAGTAATAACTTCCAAATATCTAATTTTTTAGCATTTTCACACCTCCGAATTGTGGGTCCCACGGCTCATAGAAAGTTGTATCAAAGGAGCAATGTGCATACAGATGCCATGCATGGGACTTAATAAAAATAATAGTCGTAAGTATTCAAATTTTCTAGCTTTAAAGATTGTTCTCATAGAAACAATACATTAAATCAATCTTATGGGGTCTTTGCCTTGAAAACCAAGTTACGTCATTTCTTGATCGAGTTAATTCAGACAAAAATGGTCCAAAATGGAGGGCCATATTCAGCCTATTGATTTAATAGTTTATTGAATAAATATGGCCCTGCATTTTGAACCGTTTTTGACCAAATTAACTTGATCGGAAAATGTCATAAATTGATTTTCAAGGCAAAAACCCCATATGTGACTGCATTGTGCATAAAAACTTTAAGGATTTTTTTATATTCAGCTAATTTATTATTTATTTATTTATTATCATTGTTTAACGTCATATCTAATTCACTCAATTATATTTTTACTATAGGTTCTAAGCTGGAATGAGTACTAGAAAGGGAAAACGTGTAAGTAAAAACTAATATATTACTTGTGTTGAATTTTTTTTTATTTTATAACTTCCTTCAAAGATACTTACTGGCGTATTTTGTATCTGAAATTCAAATGTACAGATTCAATCAAATTTTTTTATTTCAGAAATCAAGCAATTGGATTAATCAACATATTCAAACTTTAGACGCTAGTGATAATATTAATTTTACTTATGCATTTTTTTTCTCAATCACTCAAATGCGCTCATGTGATTATCCATATTGTTGTTACATTAAAATTAACGGGTATGGTTGTTCTACTGCATTATTTATTCGTGTTGTTTGTTTGTTTTTGCCATTAGGTATTTTGCATAACCTGGTGTTTCAAAATTCCAGTCAGTGCATTGGATTTTTTTATTTTTTTTTAAAAAAAATAAAAAATATCTTTGTGTGACCTAAATTAATAGATTTATGTTCTATTCATAGCTGTTGACAACACAATTATTTTCATACATATCTTGTCACACAAGTTTAATTGAATGATGAGCCAAAAAAATGTATAAATAGATAAATGCAAAAATGCGGAAAAATTGCGTAAATAGCTTTTTTTTTTTTTTTTTTTTTNACACAATACTTATTACACCATACAGCAGAATATGCATCAAACGGGCATATTTAAAATTTTTTTTTTAATGCCGCCTACAATTAATAAAAACAGTGATTAAAACTTGCAATTTGATTGGTTTTTTGTTTTGTGTAACATGTCTGTCTATAAGTTTAATCGTTTGTCATGTGCCTTCTGTTCAATTCCTATTGGTTAAGGATATCAACAGGGTAAATATTGTTATAAAAAAATTTATATTTATGTTGATAGTGATATTAATGAAAAATTATAATAAAGTTGATATATGCGGGGGAATTTATATATTTGGAAATTTGTCTTATAGCTAATGTTGATATTAACGGGATGTTGATATTAACGGGGTTGATATTAACGGGGTCACCTGTAACAAAAACATATATTGGTATTTATTAGTATTATTTAAAATTAACTAAATAATACCCAGGCCACATGACAAGGATGTCAATACCAAAAGTGACCCAAAAACAATAACAAAAGATACAAACTATACCAAGCTTTCACAATCTGGGTGTGAAACAAAAAATATTCTCAAAGATTGAATTTACTGTAAGTAAAAATTAGTAATAAAAACAAATTTTTGAAAATAAAAGGACCTTCTCAGATAAGGAAGGAGGCAAAGTCTTCTAGTCTGTTCTTGATATTCTTCTTGTGCAGGCCAGTCAATGCACTATATAAAACTACTTAGGGGGCTTCCAAAAATTACATAATATTTTGTTACTAATAAATTTCAAAATTTTACCTCACCCACCTATATCTGATACTCAATTAGCCAATTAAATTTTATATTTTTTAAAATTTATTCATATGTTTCAATTTATAAAATTGATAATAATTATTGCTCTACTGGACAATTTGGATTATTTAATTATCAAAATGTTCATCTCACTGAGATAATTCTAATAAGCCCAAAATCGTTAAAATCTAATTACAGGATTCCAAGATCATTCAACTTTTGTATAATTTTAATAGTGATTTTTTTAAAATTACTAAGTAAAATTCTTTAATATTGAATAACTTTTGATTTACTAGCCTGTTTTGAATGATTTAACTATCAAAATGTTCGTCTCAATAAGACAATTCTAACAAGCCCAAAATCGCTAAATTCTAATCACAGGATTCCAAGATCAATAAAAATTTTATTGTTTGTTTAACAATACAAATCTTTATTGATCTTGGAATTTTGTAATCAGAATTTAGCGATTTTGGGCTTGTTAGAATCGACTCACTGAATCGAACATTTTGGTAGTTAAATCATCCAAAACGGGCTAGTGGATTAAAAGTTATTCAATATTAAAAAATTTACTTAATTATTCTAAAAATTCACTATTAAAATTACACAAAAGTTGAATGATCTTGGGACCCTATAATTAGATTTTAACGATTTTGGTCTTGTTGGAATCATCTCAGTGCAACAAACATTTTGGTAGTTAAATCATCCAAATTGGTTCAGTAGAACAATAGTTATTAATAATTTTATAATTTTATACTTTTGGCCAGAATTATAAAAATTTGACCAAAATTATAATCATAACCTGATATTTTCAAGACCCCACCCACCCACTAAAAAATTATGTAATTTCTGGAAGCCCCCTTACCTTAAGAGAACCTTTTAATAAAAAAGTTAAAATAAGGTATAGCAACTGAACACAAGTATGTAAAGAACAAATATTTATTTTAATTACAACAACAATTTCAGTTTAAAAGAAAAAATAAATGCAAAAGAAAAAAAAAGGGTTAAATATTAAAATGAATATATTAAGTAGATATATTAAAGGTAAATGTATAGCATTGTCATTATTTGTTTAGAGCTAAATATTTATAAATAAAATAATTAAAAAGTTTGCTATTTCTTACTATATAGTATATATGATAATAATTTTTGATCCACTAGTCCAGTGTTGTCACTTGGATGTGTCCATACTATGTTTTTTGTCCAACGTCCAAGATTGTCCAAAATCGTCCAAGCCTATGCCCCATGTTTAACTAATCAATAAAGTAATTTAAAAAAATATATAATTATATATTTTTTTAGGTGCTGGACTCATTAGTGAAAAAATTAAAATAGATTATCTTAATAAAATTTTAAGTAATTTTAATTTGAAAAAAT
>QKWP01000413.1:120293-155077 GCA_003550325.1 Gigaspora rosea
TTTTTTTTTTTAGGTTTAACTGAATTATATCATTCAGAGCAATATGGCTGCTGACCAGTGGGAGTTGGTAAAAGGACTTCTGCATTTCCACACTGAAAACAAACGTCGGGATAAAGACGAGAAGAAAAGTATGGCACTTCCATTGGTGTTAAGCAGGTGAGCTTGGCATTCACAAATACTTGCTTAAACAAAGTCTCTAAAGACACCTTATCTTGTTCCACGGGCGATTCATCGACATTTTCTTCTATACCATTGGTATTATTATCTTCCATACTATCGGTATCATTATCTTCCATATTATCAGTATCATTGTCACTTCCATCATTTGTAACAATATCTATCGTTTGATTATTGTCATTGTCATCATTAGTAACAATATCTATTGCCTGAATATTGTCAGTTAGAACTGATGGTGAACTGGATTTTGTAAGATCTGAAATTTTGTAGAACGTCATCCCACACGTATAATCGATCGTTTCTATGAAGTTTTTGAGAAGATTTTCTTCTTTTAGCTTTAAACGGTGCTGTGAATAGAGTACCCGTGGTCTGTTACATTCAACACACTTTACTAACACACGCACATTTGCTGCATATTGTGCTCGGGGACTAAAACCCATGCCATTGGCGCCAAGACCATCAATCGTTAATAATGATGCGGGTACATTTGCTTTTTGAAGTAAAGATGGACGGTATGTTTCGTTAGTATCCTTACCATGTATTTCGCAAAATGGTATATAATGATCTTCATTTGCTTTAGGTATAGGATCTGGAAAGGGTTGCAATTTTACGAATGTATCAGGTTTACTCTGTGGCGATCTGCAAATCATACAACAAGTTTCAGCTGCTTGACATTTTCTAATTTCAAAAAAATAAGTTCTTGATCGGCAGCAATATTTCATGAATTCGAGAACGCGGGGCTAGATATATACGCACACTTTTTAGCTCATAATATTAAATTTTTTTTATGAATGAGTGCCATCAAAGGAAAACCTTTCACTGGGCTTTCAATTATATTTCGTACCGGACACAATTCCTAATAAATTAATCAACTATATCCGGTACAAAATATAATTAAAGGCCCGATGACAGGTTTTCTCTTGATGGTACTCAAATCGAAACTGACCTTATTTTCAATATGCTTTCTAGACGTGTCTTCTGGTACCAATAAACTATCCACATCTAGTATTGCCTCTTACAGGTGTTCAATATCTTGTTCTGCCGCTAATTCAAATGTAGAAAATTTTTTTTCCTTGAGTTCTAACCGTTCAAAAATATCTTGCATAAGAATTTTAGTAGGTTTTAAACTTTCAATTATTCCTTTCTTAAGTCGAGGTACTTTTTCAGCTTTACTACGAATTTTATCTATCGTGTTGCAGCTTTTCATCAAACTTTCTAACTCTTCATCCATCTCACTTCTCATAAGGCCAATACATTGTAATCCAAGGTTTAAAATAAACATAATGCGTTCAACTGGGTTTTTCCATGAGTGTTCCAGGGGCGTTCGAACAGCAACCAACAAATCAAGATCCAACGTCAAAAAAATTGCAATTAATGCAAATTGTACGCGAAGAAAATTTACTCGATGGTCTGGCCCGCCGTTAGTATAAATAAATAGGTAAGGCTTGTCATCATCTTGGTTTTTCAAAATATTGTATAATTCTGTGATATGCCGAATTGGACTTGATGGCTCGAATATACATTCTTTTAGCCCAACGTGAACTTCTCCGGTATAAAATGACACCTCAATTGTTTTAGGTATGTTGCACAACATTGTAATGCTCGGAATAATTCCACATTTTGTAAAATCATGGTCACTAACAACGAATGTTGTATCGTGATTAACAAGTACTCTCTTTCCACGGTCTACAGCTGCGACTGAATAACCAGGTTCACTGATTTTAAAGCGATGTTTATCATCCATAAAAACAAGGTGGGCCTCATCCCGAAACATGATTGCTATTTCTTTTAAATATCGAAATAATGCTAATGCGTAATGTAAGTCAACGTGCTCACACCAGAGCTAACGAGTCTGGACCATAAATTTAATGGTCAAAATGCTAGTATACTGTAAACTATTTTTATTTGTTGGTGTAGTTGGCCAAAATTGTAAGCGAAGCCATTGATTTGATGGAATTGGTGCTTGTGTGTTAATTTTTTTTACTTTCTGTGCTATAATGTCACGAAGATCACGTACTGAAATAGCTTGTGCAAGATGCACAATTGGGTCGTATCTTCTTTCATCAACAGCAACCACTGCTTCTTGTGCAGTACCTTCTAGAAATTTTTTGCCCGCGGCCCAAAATTCATCATATTTACGTGGCCGACCTTTGTTAAGTTCTCTCAAATCACTAATTATCTTGGATCATTTAGTTCGAAGGCCAATTTGACACGCTCATCAACCTCCTTTTGATTAGTTGTTTCAGCGGCTAAAGTATCATTCGTTAATTCTTTATATATACGTCGCAATTTGGCCTTGGGTTGTTTGTTTAAATAAAGATCGCACATGTCCATGTACTCTCTATGCATACGACATGTATGATAAATAGGAAAGTTTTTTTTATTTCTGTTCTAATTTCATAATGTCGATTAGTTGTTTCTTCCTCCAACGCTTTCTCATCTATGCACCATATATATGTTGCATTGCAAACGTTTCCATGATGGTAAGTATAGATTCCAACTTTGAATGTGAATCCAACTTCTAAATTTGTTAAATATCGATGCTTTTGTCTGTATGTATTTAATACAGTACGAAGTTTTTAATTTTTAATTTTTTTTTTTGTATACTGTATAGCACATAAATACTTACACCCGTGACATTGAAAAGCAGAAATCATCAGCCAAAATCGGTTGCCAGTATCTTTTTTCTTGTAATGCCGATGAAAGGGTTCTATATTTTAAGTTATTTTCCAATTTACAGTTGTCATTGGCTTTGAATATTTTTAGCTAACCGTTATAATATTCGTCAATTACAGGTTGGTCGAATTCTTGGTTTTGTAATATTGCTATACGCTTTTGGACAAAATATTTCGCATATTTAGAAAGATCTTCACCGAGCTTTATTATTGGTCCTTTGAGAAATGATAATCTTGTCATCCACAAATGGGTAGCATATTTGAGAAGACATTCGCTATGTTCATTAAGTTCTTCAATATTAAATCTAGGTCTAGCACATTTGTAATGTTGTGGATTATTGTATCCCATGAAATCGCCGAAGACTTTTGGTGAGCTGTATCGTTGTGAGAATGTATTACTATTACATCCATCTATGTACCATAATGCATTAGTTAAATCTTGTATGAATGGTTTGCCAATTGTTTCAGCTATATTCGGTCCCATCCAACCACCATTTTTTTTTTTAATCCATGTTACTATATTATTTCGCAGTTGTTCTTTTTTAGTTGGTTTGGCACTAGGTTTCCACATTGGAAGCGTAATAGAATTTTGCGAATTAAGCATAATTTCAAAAGGATTAGTATATTGGCAACTTGGTAAGGTTGCTTGTGATGTAATTAATCGAAAAACAAAATGTTTTCCATAATCTTGTGCAACTTCCCACAAATTGTATGCGAGATCAATACGTTGATTGATCGTAGTTTTTAATTTTCCACATCGAGCCTCGACCTTTTCAATCAAATCTAAATAATCATTCGATATCTGTTTTTCTGCTAGGTTTAAAAAAAATTGTTCAACTGTAATATCGGTTCGTACTAGTATAGCCTTCCAACCAAATAATACTTTTGATTCTTGAATGATTTGTATATTTATTGTTGGCATAGTTAAAAAAATACTTTGCTTTAATTTTTTTTTACACTGAGGACTAAAATAGAGATGCTTTCTTGCATACGTGATTAAGGTATTATAACACAAATTAACGAACACAAGGTCCAGAACACCCGAAATAAGAAGCTGATCTCTGTACAATTTTGGTAAGTATGGTTATGTGTTGGGAAATATGATGTCATACCATAAGAGGTTATTCGCAAATAGACGATGTAACGATAGATATTTACTTTATATCAACATGTTAAAAAAATAACAATTGTGACAGATTAAAATAAAAATTAAATAACAGGCTGCCAAAAAATAAAAAATTTTTGGGCGCATTTTTTGGGGCAAGGGGTTAAAGTTAAAGGTTAGTTTTTTAGAGTAGAGTTTATATTAAACAAGTATAAATGGGGTTTTAGATAGTTAAATAAAAACCCACATTTTTTAATCCGATTTTATTATGATTTGCGACAATGTTTGTATTATCCCCTAAACAAAAAGCACATTTTTTAAGTACTTTCTGACCGTGGTCTTGACAAGACGAACATGTAGTACAGACATAAATAGTTTCTTAAAAAAGTCCTTCCTTCACATGGTTTTAACTACGGTACTCCTTTTCCTTTACAGGTCAAATATCGAGAAATGTACTTGTCAGAATAAGCATTGGTTTGTTTGTGATAAATTAAAATTGAAACCCTTATTGCTATAAAATTACCTGCATAAAGTGTAAAAATTTATTGGGTTAAACCAAAGAAATTCTGATACGTAAAAGTTGCTTGATTTTATACTTTTTAATTGCTAAATTATATATATTGTTATATATGCATTAAAGTTCAAAGAGGAAATTCAACCAATAATTGATAATCTAGTGCTATTGTTGAAATTTCCTTTTTATATCTACAATTATATGCACTACATCTTTTATCAAGTTCAATCTGGTCTAGTACAGGAAATATAAAGCCTCAATTACTTTATTAGAAATAGTTTTATAATAATAAATAAGCTATTGCTATTGTTTAGATTTTGTACATACATATGTACATATGCATACGTATAAATTTAATTTGTAAAAATTTATATAACATTTTTTTATATCTATACAAAAACAGCCGGGTCCCGTATGCTCATTAGTCGTAATATGTAACGAGAAACAATTAATTTTATTTGCATGGCCTAAATAAAAAAATAATAAATAAATAATAAATAAATAAATACATTAATAATAAAAATAATAATAAAATTTAAACTAATAAAATTAAAAAAAAATAAAAAATAAAAATATTATTAATAAAAAAGAATACATGGAATAGTGTATATATATACATATATGCAATATGTGGGAATAAAGTAAATTCTAATTATTCTTTATTATAAGAATAATGAAAAAATTTACTTTTTATTCTCACTATTGTTTTTATTATTATTTTGAATTTTAAAAAAATGATTAAAAAAAATGATTAAAAAAACTAAAAAGTAAAAAAATTAAAAATTAAAAAAAAATAAAAAAAAAACCAATAAAATTATTAAAAAAAATAAAAAATAATAAAAAAAAAAGTAAATAAAAAAATGCTTTTTTTACTTTATTTATTTTTTTTTGTTTATTGTTTTTCTCTTTATTTTCTTACTAGCAAGTAAATAGTTATAATTTTAGAAATTATCATAAATTATACTTTTTAAATATTTGTACAAAGAACTTTAAAAATCTAAATTTTAAAAATCATTGCAATTTTTTAAACAAAATTCTGCACTTATTTGATAAATTTTAAAATGACTACAAATTATTTATGTTTTAGTTTTAATTTTACAATATAAATTATAAATTTTAACGCTCTAGACTCACACTGGTTCCCGGTTCCTAGTATTAAATAAATTTATTAAAACTTTAGCAATTAAAAAATTAAATAGTATTTTTATACTGTTTAATAAATACTAAAAACTAACAATAATTTTTATTTGGTTTTAAAAAAACTTTGCAAACTAGCAAACAAAGTAGTACTATATTTTATTCCATCAGTAAAAATTTTAAAAACTAGTATTGTAACTAGTATTTTGAAAGAATTTAAAGCATATCTGAAAAATAATATATATTACCAAAAAAATAATATGTATTGCTAGAAAAATAACATGCATTACTAGAGAAATAAATATTATACTAGAAAATTGGTTTTCTTTACTAATTAAACTAGTGATTATAAGTCATAAAATCCTGTTATGCAATTATAGAAATGTGAAATAATATATACTTATTGGACACCGATCAAAATATAACATGTCAGAGTGAAACCCGCGCAGCTAGCTAGTAAACTCCGCTTTGATTATAGGGTTTGGGTGAAATCCGCGTTAGCATAGTGTGTTTTATAGGTTAATGTGGATTTCACCCTCATGTGATCTGCATAGTGGGTTTTACTAGCTAGCTGCGTGGGTTTCACCCTGTCATAATATAACTATTGCATATTGTATTGATTGATAATTTATTAAAGAAAAAATTCTAAAAGTAATTCTCAGAGTTGTCATTTAATTTATAATATATATATCTTTATATTATGGCTATTAACTTACTCAAAAGACTTATTTCTAATAAATTAATACACAAGATACAAAAATAAGATTTTTATTATTTAGGTTTAAACTTAATATTTATGCTTAGTTTTTTGAATATTTTAACTATTATTTTATAAATTTTCTGAATTTCAAAATAAATTTAAATGCACTTGTTCTTGCATATAAAGTTACACACAAATATGCAAATGTAATTGGTAGACAAAATAGTTATTTGGCATTTATATGATCATGTAAATTTTTTTGCTATAATATTTTTGTATAGTCATTTTTGCAAAAATATCACAAAAAAAACATCGCATGGTTATCAATATTGTGCAAAGTTTAATGTCACTTATGTGCTACTACATAGCACATAGGATGATATTAACTTTGATGAAACATTATTGTATAGTTAACTAATTAAATTTGCAATTTTTATCATATAACCTTATATGTATAAAAAAGAATATAAAAATTGCGGTTTATTGTTTTCTAATCTTTTCAAAATTTTCTAGAGGCCCTATCATTACAAAAAAACTTTCTCATATAATTTGTTACATTTTTCAAGAATAATATAATCTCAAAATTGATATATGTGTAACAATTATTATGTTTATTCTTACACCTATTTAAAAAAAGGTTTACTTGTAAAAAAACTAAATATTCATACCTATAGTTAAAAAGCTTTCTCTTGGTTTAAAGAGGTAAGCGTTGCTTGCTATGTATGAACTGTCTAAATTGTGAAGGTATAAGTGATATTTGTTTGAACGAGCCTACTTGTGGAAATTAATTGTAGAACTTTGTATTTGGAGAACTAAAAATATTAAAAAACTGTTATTAAGGTTCAAAGATATGAGCATTTCTTGCAGAGCATGAAATGTTTGAACATTATAGAGATGTAAGTTATACTAGTTGGAATAAGTTCACAGGGGCCAACTTGTAAAAATTGCCAACTATAGACCTTCATATTCCGAGAAAACATTATAGAGGTGTAAGTTATGCTGGTTGGAGTGAGTTCACAGAGGCCAACTTGTAAAAATCACCAACTGTAGACCTTTATATGGGGAATATTCAATAGAAAAAAGACAAATCATTTTTAGTAACTTTTTTTAAATTTTAAATTAAAATATTTTAAGGGCCGTGTCATTAATCACCTAATTATTTTTTATTAGAGGCCTACCCCTCTCCCTCTTCCTTAATATATATACAGTCAGGTTCTTATATATAATTTCAACTTTTTTTACCCCCTCCCCCCTAAAAAATCACCTGATTTTTGTTACTCCCTTAACAACTACTATATCAAATTTAATAAAATTTTTTTGTTTTAATTCTATAACTATATAAAATTAAAATAAAAAAAAATTTATTAAATTTGGTTAAGTAGTTGTTAAGTTATTTTAATATAAAGTTGCAAAAACTTTTACTTAGAAAAAATTTGTCCCTTTTCTATTAATGTCCCCTCATATATTCCAATACTACAGCCAATAGTAACAGAATAATGTAATGATGACATTTGCACTTATTTTTTTCTATTTTATTTTTTTTATAGATCATACTAATAATTGAGATGCCTTAGTTATTTTTTTAAAAGGTTCAAAGAGGTAAATGAGATTTCTTGCAGAGCATGAAATGTTTGAACATCATGGAGGTGTAAGTTATGCTGGTTGGAATAAGTCCACAGGGGCCAACTGTGGAAATCGTCAACTGTAAACCTTCATATTTCAAGAAAACATTATGGAGGTGTAAGTTACACTGGTTGAAGTGAGTTCACAGGGGCCAACTTGTGGAAATCGCCAACTGTAGACCTTTATATATTCCAATACTATGACCAATAGTGACAGGATGGTGTAATGATAACATTTTGTACTTATTTTTTTTCTATTTTATTTTTTTTATAGATCTGCTGATAATCGAGATGCCGTAGCTATTTTTTTGGAAGGGTTCAAAGAGGTGAGCATTTCTTGCAGAGCATGAAATGTTTGAACGTTATAGAGGTGTAAGTTACGCTAGTTGGAGTGAGTCCACAGGGGCCAACTTGTGGAAATCGCCAACTGTAGACCTTTACTTTCATATTCCGAGAAAACATTATGGAGGTGTAAGTTATGCTGGTTAGAGTGAGTCCACAGGGTAGACCTTCATATTCCGATACTATGACCAATAGTGACAGGATGGTGTAATGACATTTTGTACTTTTTATTTTTTACTTATTTTTTTTATAGATCATACTGATAATCGAGACGGAAGATCGTTGACGTATGCGCAGATTTTGAACGACTCAGTGAAGTGTGCATTTACTAGTATTAGAATGAAATTTATATATCTGGTACGCACGTACGTTTATGCTTGCATATATCAGTCGGCACATTAATATAATAAATGTATACTACTTGAGGTTGATAGTATTGTAGCGAATTCGATTGCATATTATAATATGTGTTAATTAAACTGAACCGTTATAATTTTGGAAGTTTGGGGCTTGATAATTTATTTTAAAACAATTCAATACATTAATTCTTGTAATCATAAAATTAAATATAAACAAATACCGAATACCATGACATTAGACCTCCGTACGTTTCTTGGAACTACGAAGTCATGTTTGTACGTACGTACGTAGTGATTTAGTTCTGTGATACCATCTCGTAATTTTTGCGATCTAATTTTCTAACATTTATAATTCCGTAACTCCAAGGAGAACGCGCCCGTAATTCACGTTGATTTATTATCTGCTTTTCCGGGATTGCCGGGACTGCCAAATCCTTGAGAATTCTGCGATATTCTGCGCGTTTGTTTTAGATTCTGTGACATTCTAAGGTGACTAAGGGTGATTTCTATGGTTGGTTGTGATTAAGAGAAATTCTGCTGTTTTCTATGAATCACAGAAAATCATCGGCCCCTCTTCGCGATATCGAACGTTGCGATAAATAACAAGATCCTAGCTGTCAAGTTCAAAAATTTTAAAAAATTTATTACAACTCTTAAGATATTCAAATTTTTTCAACTTGTTTATTTAAAATTCTATCAATACATAAAAAATTAAGAGATTGTCTCATCAAAATTTTAACTATTGTAATACGTACGTATGTATTTCAATAACAGATACCTGTAACTAGCTAACTGAACTCGATAAAAAAAATTGTTTGTTTAAATTCTATAGTACATATCATATTAAATAAGCATTTAATTACATGATTGAGATATTATCACTCAAAATTTTAAAAAATTTTATTATTCACGTTTTAAATTTTTTCAAGAATTTAGAAAAAAATATCGTAGAATTTTTATTGAGTTTTAGTTACATGACATCGTTTTAAAAAAAATTTTGACAATCTAAATTTTTTTAAGATATAGTTAAAAAATTATTTAAATTCTATCGCTATGTATATATATTGCTACATTATAAATTTGGGGGAACGTTAAAGCCAGGTGCGTTAGAACTATTTTTTTGATGCAGCTAGAGTTACTTTGTTGATAAAGTTAGGGTTGGCGGCTTACAAGAATATAGTATGATATATAGATCTATATGTCGATATTAAACGCACCTGCTGGTTTTAAGCTCGAGTTACACGAAATCTCGAAATTTTTTTAGATATCGCAAATCACAAGTACAGTCCCATTTACTATTGTTTAATATGAATCAGGCAAAGGACAGTAGCGAACTTGATCTTAAAGCTGGCATAAAAAAGCTCGATACCTTATTAGAAATGGTACATATAAAAGAACTTCTGATTCATTAAATAGATATAAACTTATTGACTACTTATTAGGTTGAAGAGCTTCGTGCCTCATTTATGAGTGTATGTGATTATCTCGGGGAGTTATTAAATTCAGGCCAGTTTCAAGGTTAGTAGTTTACCGAATAAGAAATTAAATTGAAAGTAATAGCAATTATTCGAGTTATTTGTTTCAATATAAAACAAAATTTAATTTTATCTAAAAATTTATGAAGATAATGCAGAAACATTGGAACGCGAAAAACGTGGAGAAAAGTCCCTTACTCAATCATTTGATGTAGATAGATTTAGTAGAATGAATGAATCATGTTTGAATACAATGGATAAGTTTCTTCAATTAATAGGGTCATGTGGAGGTAAAACAAGTGAAAACTTATCATATTCAAATTAATTATAAACCAAATAATCTGACTTAAAATTTTTTTCTTATTTGAATAAAGATGAATTGGAATATGCGAGAAAAATTTCTGCTACTTGGAAAGATAATTCATCGATTCCAGTAAAAAAGTACAGTTTATTAACTGGAATTAGTCGAATTTACGTATAAAAATTTACAAAATTTTGAGATTAATTATTTTTAGAACATTTAATAAGATTTTTGGCAATGAACATTAACGGGAAATCTGGTGAAACAATAAAAAATTATAAAGAAGATACACAGAAAAATTGTCAACAAGCAACAAAGTATTAATGATTTCATAAACTAATATACAATTATTAAAAATCAATAAACTTATGAAAATATATTTTTTATACTAGTATATACACTAAAGAGAGTGACATATATTTTAAACGACGTAAAAAGGATGGCATTTTTGGAACTATTGAAATATACGATGCTAGGTAATTAAGAATTTTTACAATCTTAAAATTTTTTCAACTTTCTAATATTATTATTTATATCAGCAAACTCAATAGTGCAATCGATGATTGGTTAGCTGAAGCAAAGCAAAGACCTTACCCTGTTGGTATTGAAAAAGTTGAATGTGATTTATCGGGAAGACCATCAGGCTTAATGGTATTTATATTATTCTTACGAGCAACATTTTAACGTTTAAACATATAATTTGAATATATTAATTTAAATGAATAGGTATTAGTAAACAATTTATTGAAAGCCGGAATAATACTAAAATATAATGATATTAATGGATCATCAGTGTCATTTGTTCGATTGACTATAATTGGATATCATGAAAAGGTATGTTTTGACTAGGGATTGTGGCATGGCAAAAAAATTTGACATACCATAGAGTATACCATTTAAAAATTTTCATGCCAGGATGCCACTCTGGCATGCCAATGGCACACCATCATATCAACTCTTCCAAATCCTGAAGTTTTCCAACCATCTTGTTCATATTTTATGTTCGTTGATTATCCATCTTTACAAAATTTCCCAACAGTAAATGTATGCATATATTGATTATATATAAGTGGCATGCCCTATATCTATTTATTTTCAAGGCATGCCCCCGTGACTGCTGTGCCACACTCCCTAGTTATGACACATCATCAAAATTAAATTGACGAAAATATATATACATATTTGTAGAAATCGATCCGAGAATTTTCAGATATTCTTGTATTTCAGCGTATAACGCAAATTGGACTTGAATTATTTAATAATTTGGATCAAAGTGATCCTATGTCGAAATTGCTTGTAAGTAAAAAAAAAAAATTAAAAATTTTTGTTCTATATATCGAAATTCAAAAAATAATTTCTTTTATCTTAAAAAAAAAAAAAAGGATTGGATATCAAGTTTCCACGATTTATATACGTCTAAATGCCATCATTGCAAAAAACTATTGTCTTTTGATTCACATGTATACAAGTATTTACCACCCGTTCGTAGGGTTTTTATTGATGGAAAGTTTTTACCTTTTCATTATAATTGCTATCGGCAATAGTAAACAATTTTAATCTTGCAAGCGAATCATACTTAGTAAGTTGTATTATATGGGAAGCGAAACTTTTAGATCGTTCCGATCTTTTATTTTTGATTAAAAATATTAAATGTTGATATATAAAACTTTCAGGTGATAAAATATCAAGGTTAAATAAATGCAAGAATTCTATTATTTATTTTATAATGTAATTAGTTGCGTTTTTTCTAAATAATACATTTCGTAGGACTACACAACTTATGAAGGATTTTTTAAAGTTGTCCCTTAATCTCTATTTAAATCTATTCTAACATATACTCTCTTAGTCTAGTGTATGAATCACATAAATAATTTGTAGATCCATATGATAAAAATTTGTGGTAATTTTTTTTAGAACCCAAAATTGGCTATAAAATCACTTGATCGATTGCTCGATTTTTATTGGTTGAGTTTTACATTTGAAATAAAAACTTTTTTTTTTACAGTATTTATTTATATAACAAAAAAAAACAAATTTTTATAATTTACAAGATTTTTCAGGTACAACAATTTTTACACAATTAACATTATTTCACAAATCAAGATTCACACTTTCATGTGTTACCTACATTTCAACATTTGAACATTTGAAATCGATTCCCAACTTAAATCATCAGTAATGATGTTCGTAATACAAAAAGGAACCATAATAGTTTAAAAAGTTCGAATTTATCTATAAATTCTACAAATCAATGTCTCACAAGTCCATATATCATCCATCCACTGTTTAATTAATGCATTACTACGTAATACACTTCCAAGTAAAATTGATACAACACTACAAAATTAATTACATTGTTTCCAAACACGTTTTTCACAATAGTTTTTTTTTTTTTGCATCGCCAATAATTATTATCTATGACCATTTTCTTATTCATCAACATAGAAGTTGATCACCACAAAAAAGTCGATAGAATCGGAGAAATCATTATATAAAAACCAACTACAAATCCTAATACACAAATATCTTCCCAAAGACTATTCCAAATAAGGTTGTATCTCAATAATATCGTTAACGCATCAGAAAGTGGGGGTGGTAAGTTCGCGGCTATTGCACCTAGAGTTGTGCCTCCAAACGTTCGATTCTATATTTTAAAATTTAAAATTGAATTTAATAATAAATCATATATATATTAATATTAATATTAATATTAATATTAATATTAATATTAATAAATTTATATATCAAATATAAATTTAAACATTTACCTTTTGTAAAAATAACCGAGAAGTTTGAAGAATCAACTCAACAGTTACAAAATACCAAAATAATGACTAAAAAAAAATAGGATAAAATTTTTAAAAAGATAAAACTTAAAATAAGAAAAGATATTAAAAAAATATAATTACCCAATTTGATACTTGATCTATATCAGACATTTCTCTCGGATGTTTATAAATCAATTTAGTAAATCGACTCCAACTACCATCCCTACGAAATACTTCGGACCAAGTCACGAGTAATCCCAATATAATCATTGTAAAAAAATGGATTAATTGCCATAATTTAGATTGAACATCTAACTGTTGTTGTTGTTGACCAGAAGGAACAGAATTCATTAAATCAGGATTAAGAAATGGCAAAAATGGGAAAGGTTGTATAGTATGTTGCTGTTGTTGTTGTTGACAATAATTATTTATCTCATCATATATCGTTAAATCTTCAGGTGAAATAGATGCTAACGAGGCTGAACTACTATTTGCTGGATCAAGATTTGTTAATTTTCTTCTTGAATGTTCATTATTTTCAAAATATCCATTACGATCATCATCAGAAGTTGAAGCGGAAAAAGAAGGATTTTCTCGATCTTGTTGAAGAAACAATTTTTGTGGATCCGTATCGTTGTTAATCCTGATGAGAGGTGTGAACGTTTGTCTATCTGGTGATGGTTGTAATGGTGAATCAGAATATAAAGGCGGTGGTAAAGACTCTGTAATGTCAATAAGTATCAAAATGTTATGGAAATACATGAAATAATAAGTAAAAAGTATAATTAAAAAAAATTTATTAATAAAAAGTTTTCAGAAACATAATACTGTATTCTGAATAATATTCTGGGATTGTTATAAAAATCATACCAAAATTTCCGGTATTTTTTCTCGATGAAAATATACTATCCGGAGCTTCATAAGTTATAGGTGAAGACGTTAGACTAGGTTGAGGAGATACACTCCTACTAGTTAAAGTTGAAGATGGTTCAGTGTTGAGAGAGCTACTTGAATGAGTTGATGTGATTCGTCCTAGTCTGTCATTTGCATTATTCAAAATTCTTTTTTGTCTTCGTAAAAGACGACGTTCTGCATCACTCAAGGAGCGACTTTTTTTAGCATTAGACGTTGATTCTTCAGACATTGAGTTTGATAAAATAAGAGGACTACACAAAAGTCAGTCTAAAATTGATTGATCGAGAATCCAAAAAAATTTTTTTCAGTTCAAATTGTACAACGTACACAATCGTTTTTATCGTTTTTGCATTTGAAAATCATTATATTTTTTCGATATAGGTTTTGCCATAAATAGTAAATATGTATCTATACAATTGTTTTTTTTTTTTTTTTTTGAATACAGGAATAACGTCCGTGGTTACACGCAAGCTCTCGTGATTGGCAATTGGCACAAGACAGTGCCAATTTACCACATAATGGTATAGCCTTTGATGATAACTCCTTATAGCGTTAGTAAAATTTAGTTTCTTTGTATTCCTGAATAAAGAATTCGCTTTAACATCGGAAAAATATACTTTTTAAAAAAACATTGAATTCACAATGAATTTATAATTCAATAATTACCATCTGCAGTATTAACGCATTTTTTTTTTACATTTAATGAAGAATGACCCAAAAATCATACAACTATATCGATATTAATTATAATCCTTCATAATTTTTTACTCTTAATAAAAAAAAGTCCTATGTTTCTAACTCCAGTATAACCTTTTCCAATTCTTTTTCATCAACATCAATAATTTCATTGTTTATTATAATTCCTTGATCTTTTTTATGTGCCATCATTAATGCAAGAATTACTGGTAAATGTACAAGACTTGCAAAAAATAAATCACGTGCCGATTTATCATTTGAATCTTTCCAAAATTTGTAAGCACTAAATAAAAGTACACAATTAATTAAACTTGAATCTAATGCAAACCACCAAGTTGTCATACCAATATAAGGTGTTATATAACTTAAAGGAAATAATGCTAAAGTATATCTTAAAGAAACTCGACTATTTAATAATGGATTTGTTATAACCATCATACGATATCCAGCTTTTGAATAATCTAATCGCATATTCCAAGCAAGTGCATTAAAATGAGGAAATTGCCATGCATAAAGAATACCACCTAATATCCAAGCTCCTAATTCCAAATTATTTGTACATGCTGCCCAACCCATCATTGGAGGTATCGCTCCAACTATTGCACCAATCCATGTGTTTGCAATGGTTTTTCGTTTCATAGGAGTATAAGCACATGTATATAATAAAATGTTAGAAGCACCTAATATAGCTGTTAAAGGATTAACCATAGTTGACAGGATTCCTACACCTGCTATTCCAGTTAAAGTACCAAATGAAAGTGCATGAATTGGTGATATTGCATTACGAACGAGAACTCTATTTCTCGTACGTGACATTTGTGCATCGTACGGGATTTCAAGTAATTGATTTATTGCATTTGCAGATGCTACACATAATCCTGTTCCCGCTGTAGTTGCGAAAAGGCATGTAAGATCAGTGGCCATAGGTGCCATAGCGTATCCACACATGGTTGTCAGTATTACAAGAGCTGCGAGTTTTGCTTTCGATAAATCCCTATATACTTTTATGAGTCTTATAAACTCTACCAATAACGTTTGTTTTTGTCTTATAGGAGTATAGTTGTTAGGTGATAAACGATCTTTAAAACTGGTGGAAGACGAAACCCCGGGTGAAAGTTTTTCAATTACTACAGCATTTTTATTAAAAAATGAATTTGTGTTTGAAGGTTTAATACTTTTATCCCAAAGATTTTGAACATTTCTTCGTTGTTGACCTTTAATTAACACAATTCTTTCTCTATGATAAAATTTTATAAAGTATTGTCGCCATATTATATTCGTGTTTTTCACTTGTTGAGTCATTTTCGATTAAAGATGAACACCCCATCGTGCTATGAATGCATATGTTCAAATGATAATCGTGATGATAATCACAAATATGGGCATCCACTTATTGAACTTTATTCACAAAATTATTGGTTAATTATCACGTGGCACACTATTGTAGCCAATTACAGAATTACAATAATAAAAATAAAACTACTACACGAGTTATTTTCAGGGTTGGCAATGGATATACTCCATTGAAAAAATTGCAAACCAATGGAGCCAATGGAACCAATGGAGCCAATGGAGCCAATGGAGGCCAACTAGCTTTTAATATAGTATTTGTTTATAACTAATATCTAATTCCATTGGCTCCATTGGCTCCATTGGTTCCATTGGCTCCATTGGTTTGCAATTTTTTCAATGGAGTATATCCATTGCCAACCCTGCTGATACTGTATATAAATTATCGATTAACCCTAACCCTAACCTAACATAAACGAACTTGAAAGAATTTTGGTTTTGGTACTGATCACGTGGGGGTGAATTTTTGATGGCGATACTGGGGTAGATACGCATTAAACGACCCCAAAATTTGTTATATTCCCAGACTGGACTACCGGTAAGTTGATTTTTAAAAAATCGACTGACTAAGCTGTACTAATGGTTTAACTATTCTGCTATGTTCTTCTAATTTCTTGCTTGTTCGTTCAAACTGTGTTTATTTAAGTCTTGATTTAAAATATGATCGTGATTTTTAGTAGAAGAAATCATGTATTACACGAATGAAAACAACTGTTACACACACTTGTACAGTATCTTAATATAGTAGATAATTAACACGTTAGTTTTACTATAACTGTTTCGAAAGATGTATGGTGCAGATCACGAAAAGCCATCAACTTTTAACTATAATATTTTTAAACTTTTATAATTTTTTTAAAATAAAATAAACTAAAAAAAAGTTTTTGTATATTTAATAGCTTTTTAATTAAACTATCAAATCCACAAAAAAAATCTTTAGTATCTTTTATTTTAAGAATTTATATTAATTTAAAGTTATATATAATTTAAAAATTTGGCGTTTATATATAAATAAACATAACAAAATTTAAATTTATTAACAAAATTTAAAAATTTATTAATAAAATTTAAATTTATATTAAAATTTTCTGCATTTTTATTGGTTAATCATGTTACACTGCAGCTAAAAAATTGGCGCCTATATATAAAATTTGTTGGTTTTAGGTGATCTCCACCATATATGGGGTGTCTTCAATTAAAAGGACCCATTTTTACATTTTTTTGAAAAATGAGTTTTCGTTAAATTCATATAAATTTTGACATGATTGACTTTTTTTAATTATAAATGAAAGTCATATTACATAATAAAAAATCAAGATAATGTAAAAAGAAAAATTACATGAGGCTGCGTAGAGCCAACACGTCACGAGTTTACCCGATAGTCACCTGCCGTCTTTAACCAATCAATATCGAGAAATTTGATTGATCCCGGATTAGTCCGAAAATCAAAACAAATAATTAAACTCAAATATCTCA
Organism: Gigaspora rosea; assembly: GCA_003550325.1. Lineage (NCBI taxonomy): Eukaryota > Fungi > Glomeromycota > Glomeromycetes > Diversisporales > Gigasporaceae > Gigaspora > Gigaspora rosea. The sequence continues at coordinate 137,906 of QKWP01000413.1, forward strand.
AAATAAAATATATGTAAAAATGGGCCCTTTTAATTGAAGACACTCCATATTATTCTTTAGAAGATATTTCAATTAAAACTATTTTATTATGAACGATAATAGGTTTGTTAATTATGAAAAGTTTAAGAATATTAATAAAGAATGTGTAACTTTTTATTAAAACTTTTTCTAATAAAGTTTTTATGCTTGTAAATTGGTTTATAAGCTGGGTGAAGGGTTTTATTCTTCTAAAACGCGACTTATTTTACTTTGAAGTTAAACTATTAAAGAAATAATAATATATAAATTACGCCTGTTGATTGGCTGAGATTATCCATCTGTTTGTATCATGTGTTGACAATGTGGTTTCTGATTGGTCAATTGCAGCGAAAGTTGCTATATAAAATTCGATTAATCGTAAAGAATTTAAGAAATTGGCAATTGTTAAAATTGATAAATATATCAGATATTTATTGTTTTACGTAACAGCTTTAAAAATGACTGGAGAGAGTTCGAGATTAGCAACGGTGAAGGCACCAGAAGAAACGCCGTCAAAACTGGTAAGTTTGTATTGTTTGTTTAGTTTGTTTTCTTTTCGATAATTAAATGTGTAAATATGTCTTTTTAAACAGTTACGTCAGTTGGCAAGAGCTCTTGCTCAGCCTGAATTAGACCAACAATTAACACCATTGAGGCAAAAAGCACCACGAAGACGAGTTTCCACCACTCCGCGTACGCCAAGAACGCGTCGAACGTCTATTATACAATTAACACCAAGCACTAGGCGTCTATCGTTAAAAAAGCAAAATAAAGATAAAGATGATAAATTAAAACCGAAGAAGGAAACCCTACAAGAGTTGCTGAGAGCATTATCTCGAGGTATTATTTCAATACCTTATTAAATAATAGTAGCCCCTAATCTTACAATATATTGAATACTCAATTCTATTAACAGCGCCGGGGTTTGTTCAAAAACCTCAGGTTATACCACATATACCAAAGAGATCGACTCATCATATTCCAAATAATGACGATTATGTTCCAGATAATGATCAAGTAGCAGAAGAGACCAATATTGAATACTCTCTATTAACATCGCCGGGGTTTGTGCAAAAACCTCAAGTTATACCACATATACCAAAGAGCTCGACTCATCATATTCCAAATAATGATAATGATGATTATATTCCAGATAATGATCAAGTAGCAGAAGAGACCAATATGGAATACTCAATTCTATTAACAGCGCCGGGGTTTGTGCAAAAAACCTCAAGTTATACCACATATACCAGAGAGCTCGATTCATCATATTCCAAATAATGATAATGATGATTATGTTCCAGATAATGATCAAGTTGCAGAAGAGAACAATATTGAATACTTAATTCTATTAACATCGCCGGAATTTGTGCAAAAACCTCAAGTTATACATCATATTTCAAATAATGATAATGATGATAATCATGATGATTATGTTCTAGATAATGATCAAGTAGCAGAAGAGACCAATATTGGTTCCTCCAAACCTAAAGAACCTAAAACAAAAGGACCACCACAGCTACCCAAATCATTAATCAAAAAGGTGTTTAATAATTTCTCAACTGCAAAAGTATCGAAGGCTGCTATGCAAGTAGTATTTGAGGGGTAAATATAATTCATATATAACATTGTGTTTATATAATATTCTTAATGTTATATTATTATATTAGTACACAATTATTTTTTGAGCAAATTGCTAAGGACTTGGCAACATATGCTGCACATGGTAAACGAAAGATTATTCAAGATAAGGATGTGTTACTATTAATGAAAAGGTAAGAATCTATTTACTAATTCTCCTTTTTTTTTTTTTTAATCATTTCATTCTTCTTTTTTTCTGGTTTAACTATAATAGTTACAATTTTCATTTAAACAGGCAAGGACTAATCAATGATAATATTAGGTTTGAATATTTGGCAGAACGATATTTGCCACGTGAATTAATGAATGAAGTTTGTGTGGTTGCTCGTGGAATTAGCCCCAAAAGTGCGGGTCAGCAATAAATTTTGGGAGATGTGATCTCAAGTTCCAGAACTCCATATTCAAGAACATGAAAAGATCTTAATTATGCGTAATGCTTTTAAAATCGTAGAGCACTATTAGACGAAGCAAATATGAAAATTAAAACAAGCCGTTTTTAAATTTTATAACAACTTATAAAAATTTTCTGAAAGCTTTCAAAAATTGACGGGTTGAATTATAAAACTTTATTTTGTATGGCCTTAATGTAATTTTATTTCAAGTTAGATTTACATAAATGGGAATCCAGTAATAGCTGACCAATCAAATTATAAAATTTTGACGTTCTTTGGCGAAGCAAAACAAGAAAGAAAAGCGAAAAACCTGAGAAATACAAAAAACGGCAGTCTAAATCTACTTTGGTGGATTAATTAAAATGACGGGAAGGCAATTTTGCTAATATATAACTACCTAAAGTCTATCTAACCCTAATCTAAGATGCCCAATTATAAAGTTAATTCGATAAAATATATATTATAAGAATCTTTAGACGTCCCCCATAAATGCAATTTTGAATACAAAATTTTAAACATAATAATTTTTGGGGATTATGCTGAAAATTTTTCATATTTAATTATGAAAATTGTAAATTTTTTTAGTGCCTTTTTTGTGGTCTTTTTTTTTATATGATAGTTAGGTTGGGGTTAGGGTAGTGATGTGAGTTAGTAGCTACCGGTAGGAATCTACCACTGGTATTTACCGTTAGATAACGGTAGATACTGTTAGGTAAATTATATGCAGGGTAGATACTAGAGGTGCAGGCGAATTGTCCCAATGATGTCCCAATGATGTTACAGCTTAAGCAGTAACTAGCTAAAGCTTATGTCGTAACTAGTTACAGCAATCATTGGGACGATTCACCTGCACCTCTAGTAGATACCAATACAATAATAGAATAAAATTTTAAAATTATATAATGTATTATAAATATCGAAAGTATATGATTTGTCAAATAAATTTTATTTATCATGTGACTAGTAGATCTACCGGTAGTGGTAGCTACCGGTACCGGTAGATACCGGTAGGTAGAATTCACATCACTAGGTTAGGGTATAGTTTTATTAATAAAAGAGTATATATGGGTTTTAGTAGGTATTATAGGTTTAAATAGAGACTCCAAATTTTCAGCATAATCCCCACAATAATTGTTCCAGCTAAGTCAATCTAACAAGCATGTTCGAAGAATTATGTTAGATTAGTTGATTCATAAGTATCCATCCGGATGATTATTATTCCTTATTACTATATTACGAGGTCTGGTTATGAATATTCGAAGGTCCAAGTACTAATGATCTTCAGCCAAATTATATTTGATGCCCGCTAAATTACTATTTTATGTTTAAAAATCTGCGATAATAGAATTTGCACAGAATTCTGTTTTTGCCGCAATTCTATTTGCTTGGCAGAAATAACAGAACAGTGTTGTGATGAAAAATCATGTGTAGTTCATCTTGTTTGGAACATCAAATTGGAAGACTAAAAGTAATAAAGAGATGAAACTCAAATAATAATATAATGGGAAGTTTCAAATTAAGCTTTAGTAATCTATTTCAGTTAAAGTACATGATTCGTTTTCGATCAAGTTCCGAATGGTCTTATTTACAAACACATTTATTGTTATTTACATTTTACATATGAAAAAAATGTTTATTTCTTGAAACATGAACTAACAACTATTTTGGACATGATAAATAATACGGAACCGAATAAATTTTGTATAACTAGTTGAGTAAAGCTTAATTGGTTGACCATACAATGTAGGGCTTGGACTCAGATATCCAGTTACTCATTTTACTCTACCTGTTTTATGAAAGCCAGATATGGATAACCGTTAGTTTTATTTTGCGAATAACCGGATAAACCTGCGGATAGCCGGATAACCCTACGGATAACCAATTGATCCATGGATATCCAGATAGATAAATAAATATATACACGCATATTCAAAGAGCATTTAATCTATATGCTATTTATTACTTATAGTTTAACAGTCTTAAATAATACTATTGGCTCGAATTTATTGCTATTACTGACTATCATGCTATATACTGTAGAGGGATCCATTAAAGCCAGATACCTTTACATGACTGATAGCCAATCCAATCGTAAATTTTTGATCTTTGCTAATGAGACAAAACAAAGAAAAAAGTGAAGAATGTCGAAAACACAAGAAACGAGTGTCTAACCCTGTTTTGAAGAATCAATAAAAAATCGAGAAGACAATTTTACCTATAAACCATGTCCTAACTATAGATGGTGGTGAAATTACTTTTCTTAATAAAAATTTTTGTTGATATTGTTGAAATTATTTGATGTTAAAATTGGTGAAATTGGTGAAATTAATTTTTTACTATTAAAAATTAATTTAAATTAGGCAAAATGTCAATGCTGACATGTCACCATGGCGACCTCTATATGATTAGCCAATCATTTTACAGATTGCCGATCATATAAATGATTTTTTTTATTTTTGATTTATTTTTTTTTCTACTGTATTTTTGTTTTATTATTTTTTTTTATTTTTATTAATGTTTAATTTTTTTTTTTAGCATTGCTAGAGCCGTCATTAGAGCCATTGCTGGAGTTGTCATTGGAGTCGTCGTTGGAGCCGTAGTAGGAGCATGAAGTCGTGGTGGATTTGGGCCATGAAGTCACGCTGGATTTTGGTGGTCATTGAAGTAGAAGCGTGAAGTTGCGTTTCGGTAGGTTGTTTTATTCCAGTTTCTTTGAAGTCGTCATTGGAGTCGTCGTTAGAGTTGCAGTAGGAGCGCAAAGTCGCGTTTAGATCAGTGATTTGGTAGGTTGATTTTTTGGTGGGTACTTCTAGTTGTTTTTCGGTAGTTAATTCAATAGGTTCGTCGTTTTTTGTGGGGTTTCAATGTGTTCTTCTCAAAAAAAGGATCTTCATTGTTTTTTGGTGAGTTTTCAGTGGGTTTTCCTAGTTGTTTTTGTTGGGTTCATTCAGGGTTCTTTGTCATTTTTCTGTGGGTTCCTTCTGTAACTTCTTCGTCAGTTTTCTGTGGGTTCTTTCAGTAAATTTGTCATTTTTCGATAGTTGTTTCTTGATGGTTTCTTTCTTTGTTCTTGGTCAAATCTTTAGTCTGTTCTTGTTCTCGTTTTCGTCTGTTTTCTTGCCATTTTCTTGCCGTTTTCTTTTTGATCTTGTTTACCGTTTTCATCCCGTTTTCTTGTTGTTTTCTTTCTTTTTTCTTGGTCGAATCTTTGTTCATTCTTGTCCTTATATTCTTGCCATTTTCTTCTTGTTTTTGTCCACATTTTCGTCCTGTTTTCTTGTCATTTTTTTAGATCTAAAAAAAAAATAATTAATAAAAATAAATTAAAAAAAATTAAAAAAATAAATTAATAAATTATAACTGGGTTTATTTTTATATATTAAACCCGGTTTTGACACATTTTTTTTTTTATTAATAAATTTTAGGGAATTGCTATTCATACTATGAATTTTTGCTATTTGCACTATAGTACATGTAAATCATCTTGATTTTGTCACTTAAATATTTTAACTTTAAAAAACTTTTATTAATATTATCTCTATGAGTTCTTGATCAAATTTAATATAATTTTTTTATTTGAATGCTATGGATTCGTAGAATTAAAATAAAGAATTTTCATCAAATTTGGTCAAGAACTCATGGAGATATCTTTGATGAAAGTTTCTGTAAACAATTTCAATGCAGCTTCTTTGTAATATGTTTTTTTGCTTTTTCAAAATAAACTACTGTTCAGCGATGATTTACAAGCAATTTTACTATTCTAGCTAAAAAGTTTTATAACACGACTTGTAGCGCATATCATGAACTAATAGAATTTCAAATTTCATAAAAAATATTAAAAACTCATGAAGATATTAACATTTTTGTAAATTTTAACATATACGTTTTTGCAAGTTTTCCTCTAAACTTCAAATGATTCCAGAAGCACTTTCTCAAAATGAAACCTTCAAAACGTGACTTAATAAGCTGATAGAATAGGTATTCAAGAGTCTTCAATTAAAATATTATCAAAAACAGATTAATATTGATGAAGTTATGGTAATTTTTCAATTTGCTTCCAGATTCAGAATTTTCTACAATTTTCAATTTTGATGAAAACAAAAAAATCACCATCACAGGCTAGATTTTTACAAGTTCAAATAAACAAGTTACTGCGCACTAATATAATCAATAGAGAATAGGCTAAAATTTTGCTTTCTAAAATTTTAATTAATTTGGTTAAATATTCATTCCATAATAGCTTTTTTCATTTGGCGCAGCTTCTTTCATTACGAAATTTTATATATAGATATTAATCGATATATAACAGTTAATCATTTTATATCGATTAAAAAATAACGATATATATCGATTAACTAGTTAAAAATCGATATATATTTATAATCAACATATATTATTTTATATATTATAATCATTATATATCTATAAATCAATTATAATCGTAATTATTTAAAACGATATATAATGATTAACAGATTTTTAATGATTACATACCCATCACGAAAATTTCAACCCAAGTCACCGGGTAAAAAAAAAACAAAAAAAAAACAAAAAAAAAAAAGTTCAAAATCTTTTAAGCCCATTTGATCCACAAGCTACCAAGAATCATAAAAATATATACTACAAAGTATGCCAAAAAACTTAAAAAAAAAAAAGCGTTTTTGAACAATTTTTACTACTTTCACCCTTTTACCCCTTACCCTTTTACCCCTTTCTTCCTTTTACCCTTCTTTTCCTTTTACCCCTCTTTTCTTTTATCCCTCTCTCCCTTTTTCTTTTTTTTTTAATATTTCGAATACTTTCGAAATATTTTAGAATGATCTGTAATCTGGATCATATCAAGAACATGGTTGTCGAAATGTTTCGATGATTTTCAATGATTGTACCACAAGATCAGATTAGATCTTTGTTTTTTTTTTGTTTATAATTTAGATCTTCTATTAATTTTACATTGTTTTTTCGTTTTTCTTTGTTTCGTTTAGTTTCGTTTAGTTTCGTTTTGTTTCATTTAGTTTTGTTTTGTTTTTTTTTTATTTATATTTTTTTTATTTTTTAATTTTTTTATTTTATTTTTACACTTTACTACTAGCACTTTGCAAGAAATCCAATAACTTTTTGGCACTTATCGCAAGCCAACTTAGATTTTTAACACTTTGCAAGAATATACAACTACTTTCTTTAGCAATTTCGAAAGTTCAAGAATGCAAGTTTTTGCAAGTTTTTGCAAGGTTTCTTTTTATTTATTTTTCATTTCATGTTTTTTGTTATTTATTTTTTTATTTTTTATTAATTTATTTTATTCCAGCACTTTGTGAAAACCGTCACTGATTTCTAAATTGCAAGATCACAAACTCTTACTTTAGGGAAATGGAGATTACAAATTTGAGCGAATATAGTCGAATATAAGCAAATATAAGCAAATATAATAGTTTATTTTTTTTTGTTTTTGTTTTTTTTTGTTATTTTTTCAGTTTTGTTTTTTGTTTTTTGTTTGTTTTTTTTATACTTATTAGGAAGTTGTGAATATGAGCGAATATTAGTGAATACAAACGAATATGATAGTTAAACAAAGAAAAAGAGAAATAATAGCTAACTACAAGGTAAGAAAAATAAGTGTATAGAGCTAGTATTATGCAACGAAGTATGAAAATAGTTTAAAATATTACTATTTTTTTTATTTTCATTTTTTTTGGGTTTATTTTTTTTTTTGTCATTTTTTTTATTTTAGAAAGTAGCAAATATAAGCGAACATAAGCGAATATAAATGAATATTATAGTTAAAACAAAGAAGAAAAAAAATAATAGCTAACTGCAGGGTGAAAAAATAAGTATATAGAGCTAGCATTATACAACAAAGTGCAAAAAAGTTCAAAATATTACTATTTTTTCGGTTTTGTTTTTTTCATTATATTATTTTTTTTTTGTTTTTATTTTTTTTTGTGATTTTTTTTATTTTTTCGTAAAAAATGTATAATAATATATAATAAAATATATAATATTGATTAAAAATATATATTTAATTAGAATACTGTATAATATATAATAATAATAAATAAAAATAAATAAAAATATCCGAAACCTTGTGAAAACATACGAAAACATGCGAAAATCTGTAAAATGTTTAAAAATAAGTATACAATATAATAGTATTGTTATTCGTGATTTTTAATCTGATATCTATCAATAATTACCGATTATTATCAATTACTATCTTAATTGTTAGTTCTCGTTATGGGGGATTTAAATCAATTACTATCCAATAATGATAAAAATTGATAGTAATCTCTGTGCAAATTTTAGTAATATTATAATATATTTTTTGGAAATAGAAGAAAATTCATTAAAGATATCTCTAAAAGTTCTTGACCAAATTTGATGAAAATTTTTTATTTGAATTTTATAGATCCATAGAATTCAAATAAAAAAATTTTCATCAAATTTGATCAAGTGGTTGCAAAGATATCTTTGATTAAAGTTTTAGAGAATTTCAAAATATGTATCACATAACAGATATGTTTAAATTTGTTAATAAAACTTTGATCAAGAATATCTCTGCAACCACCTAATCAAATTTGATGAAATTTTTTTACTTATTCTACGTATCTATAAAATTTAAATAAAAAAATTTTTATTGAATTTGATCAAGTGATTGCAAAGATATCTTTGATCAAAGTTTTGTCAAAAATTTAAACATATCTGTTATTTGATCAGGTGGTTGCAGTGATATCTTTGATTAAAGTTTTAGAGAATTTCAAAACGCATATCACATAACAGATACATTTAAATTTTTGACAAAACTTTGATCAAGGATATCTCTGCAACTACCTGATCAAATTTGATAAAAAATTTTTATTTAAATTTATAGATCTGTAGAATAAGTAAAAAAATTTTCATCAAATTTAATCAGGTAGTTGCAGAGATATCCTTGATCAAAGTTTTGTCAAAAAATTTTTTTTTTTTTTAATATTAGGGGTGTAGCTCCAGCCCCAAACTTTATTAATACTTAAGCAAATTGATATATGGCGGTGCCTTTTATACATATATATTATATACAAGTATTGAGACTAGGACTTCAGGCTGTGAAACCTTTTATCCACGGCTAAAACCCACCAGAGCCTCCCATATTCCTATTTATATAGTTGACCTGGATTTATACGACCCTTTTCAACCAACAATCAGCTTCCACATGTCCGCCACTTTACTCACATTTCCTAATTCATCACTTCCAATTAGGTGTGTGTTGCCAGGTAAGCGCTTTATGCTTCCAAGTTGGTGTACCTGAAATCTGGTTACCTAGAAAATCCCTTACTAGCATACTTCTCGGGGGTTCGTATCTCAAGCTATGCAGCTACCTCTACCACATTGGGTAAGTATCTCAAGCTTGCATGTTGCCGCAACCAACCGGTTTCCTGCGACTTAAGGACCCAGGATTTAGTGTTTCGAATTTGGAAATGTGCAAGCAACTGTACTTCCCGCTATGGTGGCAAGGACCTGGGCTTTCGCAAATGCTTCCAGTGCCGAATATAGTTGGATGGCATCATGAGGCTAGGGAGAACCCGGTCACCACTGCATGCACTTATACTAGCATATACCCGTATTGGTGGTCCCAAATCCTCTTATCGTCTGGAGACTCCCATATGGATACGCCCAAAGCTCTGTTGGGTCTTGACACGTATACGCCTCCATATTTCTGCCTCTTATTGGCCGATTAGTTCTGTCTGCCCTTGTGAAGTTCACTAGACCCCAGTACCCGGTCAGTCACTCTTTGGATCCTTTTCCCTAGTAATCCCAGACTACCAATCCAGTTGGCCCGGAAGGATCAGTCTGCCAGGCTTTAGGTGCCTAAGGTCTTCCTTTCCTTGGTTCATGCTTCTATAACACATGACTTTTCTTCCAGTACGACTCCGGCAGCCAGGTTGGTAGGCCCCCTTTTGCCATAGGGGCTCTTGCCTGTCCAGTTTCTCGGTCAGTTACCGCTAAGATCCTTTTCCTCGGTACCATTGAAAGTCCAGCTACCTTCCACTCGGGACTTGCCAAACGGGCTTCAATTGTTTTGGTCCCTTGGCTTTAACCAAGGTTACAGGTAATTTACCCGACTGATCGATGAACAAATGTTACCGTAACACAGGCCTATTTTTCAATTCGTCTCCAGTGAGATTTGAACTCTAGACCTGCCGCTTGGGGTGACAACCAGACAGCTTCTCTATGTCGCCATACCCTAGTTTTGTCAAAAATTTAAATGCATCTGTTATGTAATATGCATTTTGAAAATTCTCTAAACCTTTGATCAAAGATATCTCTGCAACCACCTGATCAAATTCGATAAAAATTTTTTTGTTTGTATTCTATAGATTTATAGGATTCAAATAAAAAAAATTTTCATTGAATTTGATTAGGTAGTTGCAGAAATATCTTTGATCAAAGTTTTAGAGAATTTCAAAACATGTATCATATGACTAGGGTTTGGAATGGGCCGGGCTAAACCCGCGAGTTTGCAGGTTGGGCGTGGTTTGGATCAAAGCCGGGTCTAATATTTTGACCTGTTATAAAGTGGGTCGGGTTTAGACCGGGTTTATTAAATACCGGGCTTGGGTCGGGGTTAGGAAATGGGCCTGCGGGTTCCCGCGGGCCCTTATATATATAATAACTTACTCGTGATTGGTCAATTTTATACAATTGAATTTATACAGTTTAGAGTACTTTTACACCCTATTATAATAAATTTTTTTTTAAAAAAAATGTAACCACGCTATTGAAGACTCTTCGCGAACAAAGCTTTGAGTATCTTGTGTATCTCTGGGATTCACCCTACCTGGGTATACTTCATTTAGAGACGGTTCGTAAGCTAGAAAAATAGTAATGTACAATAAATATATACGTTAAAGCTTTAATTAACTTACAAAGTACGACTAACTTGTTTGAAAAATGGCTTAAAGATAATGTATAGTAACTTTTAATAATATTAGATTAAAATAAATTACAACACTTGATGCTTTACTAGATATAAAGAAGTTTTTTGGTAAGTAACTTTATCTTTCGTATCTTGACATAAATCTTTTTTAGTAATATTTAAGAACATAATAAAAAACTTGGTTATTTAATTTTTTTTAAAAAAAGGTTCCACATTATTCATTCATGGTTTATATTTAAGATAGGCTTATTATGTATTACGGGAAATTATAACTATTGTTTGACATTGTTGAAAAATTTTCATATAATTTCATATAATGATTGGGATGTATGTTATAATTTTTCTGTCGAAATTAAATCGTATTAAATTGGAATTGTCGTGTATTATATGAATTCAAGGTTTTTAGTTAGTATATATACAACAATAACAGATATCATAATAGAGATTGAACCCGCTAAAGATTTTAACTCCGGGTTACAAACCGGATAACCCGGATAACCGGGTTGGCCCGGTTGACCCAGTTAATCACAATAAGAAAAATATATATTTACATCTACTACTATTCATTTTCCAATATAGTTTTTAAGACCATCATATTTTACTTTTGATTTATGTATTTATAGCTGTTTTCGTAAATTCTGGGACAGCTGATAAAAAATAGATTGGTCGAATTCGATAAGTTTTGGAATTTGGTGTTATCGAATTAATGTAATGCTGAAAATCCAATTCAAATAACACCAAATTCAAAAACTTCAAATCAATTTTTATCAGTTGTTCCAGAATTTATGAGAATAGCTGTAATCAACTACAATGTTCATTTTTAACTAACCCAGTCGCTTACTTCTATAATGTATAAAACTAATTATTCAATCTACATAAAATTGTAGAACTCATCACGCGATATATTTATGGATAATCGGGTCACCCAGGTAGCAATATCTATGACCCGATTAACACATTTTACACGGGTCACCTGGGTGGCACTTATACGGGTACAATCTATACTGTATTATTATCGTTATATCAATATCATTTATAATAAATTTTTATTGCCCAGTTGTCCATCAGGAAAATGAAAACATTAATAATCTGCAGTAATGTTCAAATTTATAAATAAATGCAGAATTTTGTTTAAAAAATTGCAAAGATCTTCAAAATTTAGATTTTTGCAGTTTTTCGCAGATTTTTTGCCAAAAATCTGTGAAAATATTTAAAAAGTATAATATTAACAGATTATAATAGAATCAGAAAATTAAAAACATTAATAATCTGTAGTGATCTTCAAATCTATCAAATAAGTGCAGAATCTTGTTTAAAAAATTGCAAAGATCTTTAAAATTTTAGATTTTTGCAGTTTTTCGCGGATTTTTTTTAGCAAAAAATCTGTGCAAAATATTTAAAAAGTATTAATCTTCGCAGATTATAATAGGCCCTGTCTATTATAATCTGTGATAATCTCCAAAATATAATTTCAATACAGTAAGAACACGAAAAAATCAATAATCAAAACAAACCAAAAATAAATAAATAAATAAAGTAAAAACATGTTTTTTTTATTCACTTTTTTTATTATTATTATTTTATTTGTTATCTTTTATTTACTTTTATTTACTGTACGTTTTTTTTTCAGGTCGATCTCATGTCGGAAGATTGGAAGAAGGTTTATAACCCTTTGGACAAAGTCCAAGAGGGTTGGTACGAATCAGCCTTGTCATATGTAGGTATAGAAGAGTGGTACCGTATATTCCCGAAAATAAGCAACCCCTTAAAATAAGCAACCTCCCAGTTTTTTTTCAAAAATCTAAAAAAATACGTTAGCAGTTGCTACATATAAAACTTTTTTTCTACTAAGTAAACTTCAAAAGATCGATTAAGTAAAGTTGTTCAGCGCATAAAAATACACTTATGTTAAAAATTTGGTATTATTTGGACAACTTTTTATTAGTACGTTTTTCGATTTTTTCAAAAAACGCAATATTTCGAAAATAAGCAACCTCTCGTTTTTTCGTGTAATTTTTTGGCCAAAAATGGTTGCTTATTTTCGGGAATATACGGTATGGCATGCTAAAGGATGTTAAAGCAGAGTCTGCAGCTGGTATATCGAGCATAGTGTATCTACTAATAGTGCAAGCAGACACAAGAGTACAAACAATCTTTGCAAACTTTGCAAACTTGTGTTTTTATTTAGGAGAAATCCCAACCAAATGGAAAGTAGCCCAAATATACACGATCCCAAAGGGGAGGATTGGGATTTTGATCTGGGCAAAGTGCGGCCAATTGCTCTTTTGGACGTTTTTCGGAAGTGTGTGAGCCAAGTTCTAACCAAGCGTCTTAGTAGGATAATGAAGAACAATAACATCTTAAAAGGACCAAATTTTGCGGGTCTGCCAGAAGATTCGACAGAAGAACCAATTTTTATGTTAAAGACATTAATCGAAGAGACAGAAGAGAAAGGGCATGAGATGTATTATTGTTCCAAGATATGAAAAAGGCATTCGATTCGGTCAGCTTACAGATGCTTGAGCTCGCTCTTAAAAGGATTAAGATGCCTGAGTTAATCAGGAAGTTCATTATTAGTCTTTTCGCAAGTAGGCGTATGAGGGTGATCACGCAGTTTGGTTTAACAAATGAGTTTTGTGCAGGAGACGGTATCGATCAAGGAGAGGTGATCTCGGCTCTTGTATGGAGGATCTTCTACGATCCCTTACTGTGTAGAATACAAAATGACTCCTCACTAGGGTATACAGCAAGATCAACAGATTTCGCATCAGATGGGTTATTAGAGATTTGTATCGAGGTAAGGCAGGCAGTAATTGCTTATGCCGATGATACTACGTGGATAGCGAGCTCAAAGGAACAATTAGAAAGGATAGTAAGCCTTGCGGAGCAGTTTTTCCAATTGAATGATATCGAAATTAATGGAGCAAAGTCGAAACTTGCAGTGATCAATGCAAAAGTCAGCCCGAGTCAAAGATCAATAACCTTCGGGGAGGCACAAATTTGTGCGGAAAGCAAGCTCAGTAACATTAAGTTTTTGGGGTCTATCTACACAAAGTAAATGAAATCACAAATATAAAGAAGCATCTCAAAAAGGTAGTAAGTCTCTTTATATATAAACTGAAAAGTAAAAAGGTAACAGTAAGCCAACTAGTGTATATAAACAATCAAGTCCTGTTACCAAAGTTAGAATACATTTTGCAAGCAACAATGTGTTCAGAAAGAGAGTTAGAAATGATACACCAACCCTTTGTAAGGTTTCTTAAAAGTAAAATGTGCATAGTACAAACGGCACCCAGCAGTGTAATTTTTCATAGTGGCACACTCAAGATTAAACCGTTGGTAGACGCAATTCTTGCAAGACAAGCTACAGCATTGCTTAAACGATCAAACAAGTATAGCAGTTTGGAGAAACTAATAGAGTTAAGAATTGTACAGGGGGCATTAAACCTAAGTATAACCAAGGACCCACGTGCAGTAGATTTTGAGGTTAGTAGGCTTAGAGAATGGGGAAGAAATCTTGTGTGTAGCATCATTGAGAAGTGCAAATATTATAATTTGCAGTTTCAAATGCAAGAAACCAGATATTATTGCAAACCATCTGCAATATCTCTGAAAGAGTTACTCGATGGCTTAGAGTCGAAGGGTGGGGCGAAAGCAAGACAAAGCCTAGAGGTCTTCTTTCTGGACCAGTTAGTAGATCATAATGGAACCAATTTAATAACATGGACACAACTCAAGAAGTTTCATGGAAAAAGTACGAAAGGACCAAAGGCAAAGTAGTTTAGACTCATAGAAGAAAAAGTCCTGAGTGACTCTTAGACAAGACAACTTAAAAGTGAATATTGCATAATGGGAGAAAATGAACTAGGTTTGCCCAGTAGTCTAAGACCAGTAAGAAGTGATAAAAGAGTCAAGGACTGGATTATCTTCAGAAAGGAAAATAAGACACCAAGAACATGCAGAGTGGGCCGTGTTATTAGAAAGGCGGTATCGAGATTTTTTGTAGAGCACTGGATCGAAGAGAAAGGGAAGAGTAAGGAATCAGTCCTGCGAAGATGCATAGAATGTAACCTAACATGCAAAAATGAAGAAAAAGAGAATGGTTGTATCGTAAGGGTAAATAAAAAGGAAATGTTAGGTAGTTTAGACAGTGTTGCAAAAAGGGACCAGAGTTGGGTAATGGAAATGCCGTAGGATTTCAAAGAAAAGAAAAACCAACAGGTCGAGCATCAAGAGAGTCGTATGACAGAATCAATTTTTATAGAGCCTTTAGAGGTAGTATTAATAAGAAGGTTAGAGTTGAATAGTGTTTTAGAAGACTTTTTAGTTAAATTAGTGCGTATCAATTTAGATAGGGAGGAATGTGGGTATATTTTTTATACGGATGGTTCATGGTACCAGGAGGTTATCGAAGAGAATGACTTGATGGGAGCTGCCTGGGTGCAAGTAGAGAATGATGAGAGTGGGGTGATTGCAACAGGCAAAGTGAGAATCGAGGATTGGCCATCATCAACTAGACCTGAGTTAGTCGCGATTATGCGTGCACTGTTGGCGGCTAGGGCAAAAACAAGCGTTTTAGTTAAGTCTGATAGTGCAATAGCAATTAGTGCAATCAATAAGGTACTGGAAAGAAGAAGCTATAAGGATATGCTTAAAGCAAAAAATAGAGCAATCCTAGACAAAATTGTGGAAATAATTGATAGCAAGGAACTAACAATTAAACTCTGTAAAGTAAAGGCACATATAGGAGATAGGTGGAACGAACTCGCAGACTCGTTAGCAAAGGAAGCTACAAAGCTAGGTGATGAGTGGATATGGTCAGTTAAAAGTCAAACCTGATGGAACACAGTTTTTTTATGGAACAACAAACAGGTTGAGACATCGCCAAGAAAGTTTGTGATGAACTTAAAGAGAAGATACTCTGAGAGCAAATGGTTTATGTCAAAAAAAAATTTAAATCGCAATTTGGCAGAACCAGAAAAGGAAGCAATTTGGGCATTTGGTTGATCGAGATTTAAAGAATTAGAAGGCAATAGGTGCATCAATCCAGCAAAGCAAAATGCTAGCTACAAGAATTAAGGGCTTTTGCAACCTGCTTCCAACATTAGAAGAGTTACATATAAAAAGGCCAGATTTGTATGTCTCTCCAAATTGTATCCTTTGTAGAGATGGTGTGAAGGAGAATATAAACCATTTGGTGAGCTGCAAATTTTTCGCAGATGATTGGAAGGCCGCAGTCGACATGGGTATTAGTACTGTTTGGGAGATTCTTGAGAAATCAACCAGAGCACTATGGAGTGTACAGGACCTACAGAAGCTTATTTTTAAGAAGTCTAAGTCAGAGAGGATTCGGGTAATACAAGATCTGTTGTTTGGCATAGTAAGAAAATCAGATTTTAATAGTGCACTGACCCAAATTCCAAGTTCGAAAGAGGTTGCAAAGATTTTTAAAACGCTAATTTTCATGGTACAAGAAAGTTTCTATTGATATATTTGGAAAAGAAGATGCGAGTTGGTGGCCGAATGGGAAATTGTTAGTTGAATATGCAGAACGCAGAAAAGGAAGCGTCCTAAAAAAGCACGAAAGGAAACCAAAGTATTAGGGAATAAGGATGGTCAGCAAAGGGCAGATAAGAGACGGGTTGTAGAAAAGCATACAAATGCATTGTCGCGCCTTGTTCAGTCTTCTTTGAACGTAAAAATTTCTAGTTTTGCCCCGGCGACATGGTGAACAAGATATTGAACTGTTATACGTATTTTATTCTATTTTTATTGTTTTTTTTTATGTACTATAGTATTATTTTATAATTAGATAGAGTTCAGGTAATTTGAATTCGAAAGGTAACTGGGTACCTTGTTATAGCCTAAGGTCTCACGCATGATCAATTGCATGGGTGGGCCTTCTGTTGACTAACACCAGTGCGACAATCATACTTGGGCGGTAGTTGAGCAAGCCGGGTATTGGCCTATTTAAAACTTTAGATAACTTTGTAGTATGTTTATATAATACAGTATTATCTAATAAAATGAAGCAAGATTGTCAAAGGAAAAAAAGAATTACTTGTAGCTGATTTGAAAATTAGTAGATCATTGATAATTATTTTTCAGTAATAAAAATGTAGTTTTCGATAAAAGTTTTGGCCAGTATAAGATTATATCAAAGTGATATACTAGCAGAAAATTATATTATCAAAAACTACATTTTTATTA
>QKWP01000413.1:161704-176586 GCA_003550325.1 Gigaspora rosea
ATAGTGATAGTAATCGATATATATCTGATATAGATATTAATCGATATAAATCTGATAAGATTTATATCGATTAATATCTATATCAGATATATATCGATTACTATCACTATCGATAGAAATCGGCAGGGGTATTTAGTATCGATATATATCTGACCGATTAGTAATCGATATATATCTATATATAAAATTTGCTGATGATACCAGGTTATGGTCACTACTCGTTATAAGATCCATGTCCTCAATATCACTTCTCACTAATCCTGACTTTAGTGAACTAGATGTCCAAATTTGGTCGATTCTTGTTTTGGTTGTACCATTTGTCCAAGTGAATTTTCGTTGAGTTGGGTTACAGTACAGGAATGCTTTTACAAAGTCTGTGCTTCTTGGCCATTCTGTTAATGGTAACTTCTTTTGCTTCTTGAGTGATGGGTTTGTCATATCCATTGCCACATCCATAATTCTATTAAAATCTCCCATTATTACAAAGGATGTATTTTTTTTAGCTGTGCAAACATCCCTTGTTATTGTCCTTTGTATCTCATTCTGTGTGCTTTTGTCGTTCGGGGGGCATATATATAACCCAACATAAAATAGCTGCTTTTTTAAACGTAAAGCTTACTTTAATTGTATATGCACTTGGTCTTTTTATTTTTGTAATATGTTCACTCCATGGGCCGTCGACTAGGAGACCGACTCCTGAGCCTTTGTGCTTATCCTGCTCTGAGTTTGACCAATAATCCCTGTACCCCTTCCTTTGAACCTCCATAAATTTAGCTTCCTTTTCCTTTACATTCGTCTCTGTTATCCCTACTATATTAAGTCCATGCTCCTTACTGAAATCAATCAACTCTTGTAACCTATGTGTATTCCTCTTAATACCGTTTATGTTATGTACCCCTAATTTCAAGAATTCTAACCTCCTTTTTCTTTCTGCTCTACCCTCCGTGGACCTGGGTTCTTTTTCTTTATGTTTTTTGACCATAGAGTCGAACTCACTCTCTATGGCTATACTCTTTGTGACAACTGTGGCGCCCAATTTAAAAGCGCTGGGGTATTCCTACCCTATTTTCATGCTATTCGAAAGTTCCCAAATCAGTTTATCTTTAATCTCTTCTACTAATCTTTGCGCTAATTCTTCTAATTTGTGTCTTTCTTGATCTACTTCTTCTTTAATGTACAATCTTCCATTTACGTCCTGCGAAGCCTTCTCCTTTTTCTTCATTTCCTTTTTTCCCTGCCATTCCCTTTTATCGTGTTTCTCTTTTTCTATTCTCACGACCTGGTTGCACTATGTCAATGAAGGCCTTCTTGTTGTTACCATGTGTGGTAATAATACATGTTCATTGTCCTTTCTATATGGTACCGTGTATTCCCAATCTATTGCATAGTTGAAATATTTCAGCTTCCTTTCTAAGGCCCTTTCTTTATCCTCTTTATTTTCGAACTCGATTACCGCTTGACTTCTCGGATTTCTGTTCTTGTTTTGGAATATATGCACTGCTTTCGCATTAATACCCCTTAGTTGTCTTAGTAATAAAACTTCTTTCATAAATCTTGAGAGGTTTCCGATTCTTGCGTGAATTCTCCGTCTCTTTTCTAACTCTATTTTTTCGCTTCTTCCGGCCGTAATTCTTGCTAATTGACCATTCCTTAATGGTAAGACCCAATTTGCTTCTATTTTTTTCCTAATACCTTCTCTCATGTACTCCACTCTACTTCTGCCCTAGTCTTGTTATTCATACTGTCCAGTATACGGATCTCACTTGGTTAACCGAATTTCTTAACCATTTCCGAAACTTGTTTTTTGGAGATTCTGTACGGTAGGTCCCAAATTGTGAAGAGGACTTTGCTGTTTTTGGGTTCCAATCTGTCTTCTTGTCTACCTTTCTCTGTAACTTTATCTCTTTTAACAGCTGCCTCCTGGATTTTTTCTGTCATTTCATTTGTGGTGTGTTTCTTTTCTTTCTTTTCTTCCTGTATCGCTTCTTCTTCTCTTGGTTTAGGTTCCTGTTTAATTATGATTCTCTCTGTCTCTTTTATATCGCTCTGATCCTCTTCCTCTATATTGTTTAAGAATGCTAAAATTTGCTGTTCAATTTCCTTATTTTCATAGTCTATTGTTCCTGTTTCTGACAGAGTTAATGCAAGTTTCCTACTAAATGTCTCTTTTGCAGAATTTTCTAGAAGATCTGGAGTAAAATGCTTCTTCTTAACCTTTTCCTTTTTTCCAATTGCTTCTTGATATCGCTCCCAGTCGTATATTTCTATTATTTGTCTGATGATATACACGGTTTCTGGATTGGTTATTCCTAAAAAATTAGCTACCTCCTTGTCTTTTTTGATAATGCGGTTTTGAAAGTCTTTCAGTGTTGCCAAAATTTCTCCCTCTTGTCGGTTAAATAATCTTCTATGTTGTACTAGATGTTCCATGATGTTCTACTTATCTATTTATATATCTAAACTTGTTACAAGTTTTATTTACAGGTTTTAATCGTATTTGTTTATTTGTTTTGATCTTTGTTTACTAATTTGATGTTTTGTTTATCTCTGTTGCTTTGTTCTACTTCCGTGTTATTCCGTCTTATGTTTCCTTATTTAGTTTGTTTATTCCTATTATGTACACACGTGTTGTTGTTTTGTTCTGTGTGATCTGCAATACAGGGTTTTTGCAAAACGCCCACTTTTTGTATTTTTGCTGATACACTATCGTTATTCTTAGCTTCTGTTGTAAAATTTAGCCTGTTTTTGGGCTTATTTTAGTTTTCTTTGTTTGTTACAATGCTTTTAGGTTCAGTCCTTCTATCTTTTTATGCTATTTACTATTAGTAACCTTGGTGTTTTGTCAGAAAATTTATTTGTTTGTTGTTTTTGTATAGAAATTAAAGATCAGCGAAAAGAGTTTTTTCGATTTTTTATTATTTTTTTTAATTAAATTTTATTTATTAGTTTTTTTAAATTATTTTTAATAAGTTTTTTAAAATTTTTTATTTTTTTACGTATTAGACTTAATATGATCAGCCAATTATAGATTGGCGATCACTATATAAATCTTTTTTTTTTTTATAATTTTTTTTCTATTATATTGTAAAGTCGTTAACATCATTGGAGCCAAATACTTTATTACCTACCTATTACGAACTAAAGGCCCAGAGAAAATAATTTATATTTATTTGCGTTGAATATAAATAATAAATTTGTTTTTTTGTATTCAAACCAGTTTATATAACCAAGATGGGCAAATCGCGGTTTCGGAGATTCTCAAACTTGTACCGAAGATAAGTTTTTAGTTTTTTTTTTTTTGTTTTATTTGTTAATTAATTTATTTATTTATAATTATTCACTTCTTTCTTTTATTTTAGAATGTGCTTCGCTGGAGTACTGAAATTGGACGCTGAGAATGCGTCGTTGAAGCCATTGTTGGAGCTATCGTTAGAGTGCGTTCGTGTCTTGTATTGGAAAATAGTTGGAATACGATAGATAGTTAGTATCTGTACGATAGTTTCCTTTTTTTTTTTTTTTTTACAGTACAGTACTAATGTTTTTTTTTCTTTAGAACGAACATAGTACAGAACATAGCATAATAGTTGAACGATGGAGCAGGTATCAAAAATCCACATAGATGGAAAATGCGAGTAAAAAAATAGTGTTGGATATTGTTATTGTCATTGAATTGGAGTTGAAAAGGATAAATATAAGGCTAGCATACGATATTATTCTTTTTTTTCTTTTTTTTTTTATTATAGTACTAATGTTTTTTTTCTTTAGAATGAAATGAATGTAGTACAGAATGTAGCATGATAGTTAAAACAGACGGAGCACGATAGTTAGTATCTGGTTAATGATAGTTTTTTTTTTTTTTTGTAATATAGTACTAACGGTAGAACAAACGTAGTACAATTGTTATTATGGGATAGTAGAACGAATGTAGTATGATAGTAGAACGTATGTAGCTTGATAGATGTAGCATGATAGTTCGGGATGTAGCAAGGTAGTTAATAGGATGTAGCATAATAGTTAGTAGCACAATAGTTAATATGGGGTGTTTAGTATGGACATAGCACGATATTGGGATGTGGCATGATAGTTGTGATATAGCATGATAGTTAGAATTGGATTTATATTATAATTTGCATTTATTTTTTGTACAGTATTTTTTTTAAATTTTTTTTTGTATTTTTTTTTAATTTTTTTGTGTAATAAATTAAATTGTTAAAATATATAAATATTCGAATTTGTTATTTTAATACAGTATATGAAAAATTAATATTTAGGCGAGCATATATGATAGTAATTTTTATTGGGTTTTGTAATTTAATGCACCTGCACTGTAGTGCACCGGTATTATGTGACTACAAATTAGTTTTAGTTTAGTACGTACATATATATATGTACTATATATATAAAGTAAAGTATAAGTGACAATGGCTTATGTATCACCAAACCAATCAGATTTCAGAAGCTTGTATAACATAATACGATTACTGTCTTTGATCAATTTGATCAGTCAGAGTTATATTAGATCGATGTTTTTCAATATCGACCATGTCAATAATTTAGTCTCGCTGCTAGATATTCACTACAACTGCATCCTGTGTGACGTGAAACTTGTTATTACTAACAGAAAATTAAAGTTCGTTTTATCACAAAAATCACTTATTACTCAAACATAAGAAACCGCCTTCTATGCTCTAACTAGTAAATGCATCGTGTTAATGCAGCGAGTTTTGATAATTATATAAAAATAATTGAGCAAAAAAAAAAAAGAAAATTGTATTTTTTAATATAATAAAAGAAGGCAAAGATTATTCAAAAGAATAGAATAGAAATTGATTAGTAAAACAAATTTTTTATTAATTACAGTTATAAAATAACATATGCAATAAAATATTTTGATCCAAAAATAAGAAATTTATAATTAATATGTTTTATTTTAAAATATCACAATAGTAAATAAACATATTATTGTTGTATTATAAAAAGTTAATGCATTGCACAAATGCAGTAAGCCTTGAGAATTATTATATTATTGCATGAGTCTAATATAAGAACTTTTTACTAATAATTTAAACCTTTTTATATTGTAATTTATAGCAATTTTTTTTACTTGTTCATAAAATTTTTTAATTATTCAACTTTATTTTTCTTTTTTAAATATCAAGCAGTAGCTTTACTACTAACAATTTTGAGGCCCAATGTTTTTATTTGTTGCAAATATAAAAAAAACTTTGAAACATTTGCAAATATAAAAAAAAATTTCAAAACAACTTGTAGAACAGTTTTAATAAAAAAAAAAAGTAATATATAAAACCTATTCGATAAACTATTATATATAAATGTATTTATTTTTTTTTTAAATTTTAAATAATTTTATAAGAAAAAAAAGAATATAGTAGTTTTGAATTTGAATTCAAGATTAAAAGAAATTTAAAAATGTTTTCTGATTCTATTAATTTTTTGAACAACAATTAAAAATTTAAAAATCTTTAAGTTAATTATTAAATATAGTCTTCGCAACTATAAAAGTTTTAAAAATAATCTAACTAAATATAGTCTTTGCATAGTTATAAAATTGGGTAATCAATTTAGTTTTCTTTCAACTGTAATAATTTTAAAATAATCTGAATAAATTAAATTTTTTATTAGCTATAAGAATTTAAAAATATTTAGCTAAAATATTGTATGAAAATCTTAAAATTAATCTAATATAGTCTTTACTCTACTATAAGAATTTAAAAAATATTAATAGACCAAACAGAGTCTTTATCTACTATTAAAATTTTAAAAAGTACTATAGAAAAAAAAATATATATATATGACATATATCAAGAAAGAAATTATACAAACCTAAGCCATTTAATGTGATTCTTTGTGTCATATTATATTCCTATAAAAATTTTGAGATAGATGCATTTAAAGTTATTTCTTATCTAGTAGCTTACTGAACTAAACCACAAAAAGCTTATCAGGTCTTCCTTTTCTTGCATATTATTATTTTTTAGAATGTAATTTGTATAGCTAAAGGTTGTATTACTTCTATAAAAAAACAAAATTTTTTTACTAATATAAAAATAAATGGATTTGAAAATCCAAAAAAAAAAAATAATAATTTATATATACCAGTACTTATTAAACTTATGTTTCAAATGTTTCAAGTAGATATGTAGCTTGCAATATTTGGTACTAGTAATAAAATATATTAGTTTTCAAAAGGCTGTTCACTAGACAAGACATAAATATTTGTAATTTTAAAAAAATTTTTTTATTTAGCACTAATAAGCCCAACATGTTGATATATTTTAATTGTTTGTCTGGGTAATACAAAACAAAAAAGGAACTCTAATTTTGTAAAAAAACTAAGTGTATAAAATAAAAATTTAGAGTTAGGGTTTTAATATTAAAGGCTATAGATGATGCTTACTATATGTAAAATTCATTCCCATTATTTTTAAGCAGTGCCCAAGATTAGGGATGTGAATCAATTCTTTTTAATCATTAATTGAATTAGAATCGATTTTTATTTCTAAAAAATGATTTATGGTGCTTTGCAAAAAGATGTGATCCCATGATTTTTGTGATAAAATTTCTGAGATTCTAAATTGCTATTAATTCATATTTTCAATCAGTTATATTTATATTTATTTGAAATTAGTAAGATTTTTAAAATCTACAAAATTTTTAATTTTTATACAACATTGTAATATGCAGAGAGCACATCATTTTGCAAAGTGTAATAATCGTTTCTACAAATAATTAAATATTTTGAAATCGATTCTGGATTTAAAATCAATTTTAAAGAATAATTGTTTTATATTATATTTATTTAGAAAACTAAAATTTTTATAAAATGTTCTCTAACATTTTTAAGAGGCTGAGTTTATTATTAAATCACGTTTTGTTATTAAAAATATTTAGCCCATAGTTTGTACGGGTTTGTATTATTTTGCCGACAATCACTTCATTGACATAACATTTTATTAACAAATACTCACTAACAAGTTCATTTTACTGACAGTTTGTTTCACCAAAGTTCATTTTACTGACAAGTTTTTTTTCAAAAAGCATCCTAACTTTAGTCCTAATTCTACTTAATTCTATCCTGATCCTAACGACAATGACCAGAATTATTTTGTTGGTGAAATGAGCTTCAGTGAAATAAACTGTTGGTAAAATAAACATGTTAGTAAATAATTGTCAGTAAAATGTTATGTTGGTAAAGTGATTATCGATTAATTGATTGCCACTCGTTTGTACTTGGCCATTTTATATAGATGTGTTTTGTTAATGCAAATTGTACTTAGCCATTTTTAATAACTGTACTTGTTAATGTGCATTATTTTAAACTTTAAATTAATAGTTTATACTTAGCCATTTTATAATGGCTATGTTTGTTATTATTAATAACATATATAATTATTTATATAATTCGGTTTAAAGTACAAAACCTGATGTAAATACTGAAGATTCTATTTAATTAAGTTCTGGTATAACTTTAAAACAACCAAAAAACTTGTAAAACTAAATTACTTACAGTATTAAATAATACAGAACAGAATCAGATTAGTTAACTCAATAAATACAAAAATTTAGATTTCGGTTATCAATTTAAAACGATTATTGAAGTTTCGATCATAATCACATCACTATTCAAGATTGATTTAAGCATTAGTTTGGCTTTTTTTTTCTTTTGTTATGTTCGGATTCTGATTTAGAATAGTCAAAATTTGCACTCTTTGATTGGTTATTTCCTTTTGACTAACATTTAATATATAGGTAATTGAAAATTTTATATAGTATGATTTGAATAACACTTAAACTTCCATTCAAACTGCTATTCAACAACATTAGCACATAATTTTGTAAACATGCATGTCTGTAAAATCATATGATAGTATTGAATAGCATTTCAAATGGCATTTTGAGTAGTATTCAAATCATGCTATTCAACACGGTAAATGCTGAAATTTTATTTGATAAGTTTAATCAGACACGCATTGACAATAGCTATTTAAATCCAAGAATCAAAAATTTTTATTGTAAATTTAAAATTTTTAATTTAAATTTGTCTTTTTATTTAATAATTTCTAAATTTCTTTACTTTGAACCTTTTAACTTAAGCTAAGATATATTTTAGCAGATTGTTTTAGTGGACTAGATAACGTTCATAATAGAGATCAGCTCATAATGCAAAATTGATATAAAAAATAAAATATAGGCAGTACTAAAGAATTTCAACTTGCAAAATAACTCTACAATTAGTGAATAAAGATATTAATAGTATTTTTACGACATGGCCAGACAATAAATTTATAAAACCATTGAATATATGTACGTACGTATAAATATATTTCTAAATTTTACGCATATTAGATGTATCATATACCTTATAAACTGATATTTGTATGATTGTACTTTTTGAGAATATTGAAGCTAGAGTTATTATCGCAAGGATTACCTTATTTGTAGCTTATATGAAATCGAGGCTTATATGAAAAAGGTAATAGTTTGCAATAGAGATTATAGATATGCATATGATAGAGATTATAAATACAACAGAGTTATGTAGAAGCATATAGTAAATCTTAGTGCTTTCTTATTTCACTTGTATATGTTGTGTCTCAGATCGATCCTTGCATCAGATTGATACAAGTCTAAATTAAATTAGGGTTAGGGTAAAATTACAGTAAAGTTAGGAGGTAGTTTAGGCCAGTTGTTGCTAATCATTTAATGCTGGTCAATTGATAGTCATCTAATGTGCATCAGATTCAATCTGACGCAAGTTTTAATCTGAGGCACAACATATATACTATATACAACTTACATCATATATAACGGGCAGTTCATATTAATTGAATAACAAATCAAATCAAATCAAATACAATTAGCTTTATATTTGATTCGATTTGATTTGATCGAATTCAAATTAACTCTATTTGATTTGAACAAATCAAATCAAATTCAAATCAATCTAATATTTGATTTGAGTTGAGTTTGCGAAACTCTAATTTCAATTCCATTTCAATAACATTTTGCAACTGACAACAATCCAACAGCATGACCCATCTTTGCAAATATTGTATAATATCCTAATGTCTTATGTTCATCCTTTTCAACCTCTAATAACAACATCTACCTATATATATTCCACTAGCGAGAATTGCATTTAGGAAGGTTTGACTGTACAGTGAATATTATTTACATGTTAATTAATGCATTTAAGGTATGTATTCAAATTCATTAAGATTTATGACTCATTGGTATTAATTCATATTAATCTTTCATGAATATGTATGATTATTTTTTAATCAGTTTATTAAGGTATAAATATTTAATATTGCATGGTATTTTTTTGATTTATTCGCTCATTCACATGGATTAGTTGGTAACATGACAATTATTTATTAATTCTGTAATTAATAGATTTAGAATACATCAGGTTCTTTTATTCACACATATTTAGCGGTAAGTATAAAGATCATTTATTAATCAGTGTATCCAAATAAACTATTCGTATTCACTATGTATTAACAAATAAGAAAAAATTTTTGGTTCAAATTTATTATTTAAATAACAGTAATTACAAATCAAACCTGTGGTGTTAAACACTAGTATGCGGTGTAACATGAAGATTAATATCAAAAAAATAAACAAAAGGTGAGGCATAGTATATAGTAAAACTGTTTAAAATGCATATAATCCCTAGTAATTAAGATAATAACCAAAAATATTACTAGCATCATTGATATTTAAATATAATAAATAAATGCATATAATTGAACTTACACCCTAGTAGTTAAGTTATTAACAATAATACTATACCATTTAGCATCGTTGATATTTAAATATAATAATTAAATGCATATAAACGAACTTACGTCCTATATTTACTACAAAAAAATTATTATTTATCATTTTTATATTCAATATAATAAACGAATATAATTGAACTTACGTTCTAGTAGTTAAGATAAAAATATTATTTAGCATCACATCATTAATATTTAAATATAATAAATAAATGCATATAATCGAACTTACTTTCTAGTAAACCAAAAATATTATTAGCAACATTGATATTTAAATATAATAAATAAATGCATATAATCAAACTTACAAACTAGTAGTTAAGATAATAGCCAAAAATACTATTTAGCATCGTTGATATTTAAATATAATAATTAAATGCATATAATCAAACTTACATCCTATATTTACAACAAAAAATTATTATTTAGCATTATTGATATTTCAATATAATAAATACATGTAATCGAACTTACGTCCTAGTAGTTAAGATAATAACCAAAAATATTATTTAGCATCATTAATATTTAAATATAATAAATAAATGCATATAATCAAACTTACTCTCTAGTAATCAAGATAATGATTCACAGGTTGTTACTATTTACATTGCATCATAAGATCACAAAATGCAGAAATTTATATACATTATGATCATATAAAGGTTTGTACTATCTAAATTTTATTATTTTTTTTTTTAGTCGTCATGTTCCAATACTGTCTGTATGCTTTGTTTTTAGAAACTAATTGGTTCATATGTTATTGGTGAAAAAACAATAGAGAAAATAATGCAAAGCAACATTACTAACTTTTTATAGAACTTAGTGACAGTAATCTCAGATTAGAAGATAAAGGCGCTAGCAAATGCGCTGTGCAAGAAAAATGGTTTTTGCAAGTGCACTTTATAGAATATCATATTTCTTTTTTAGATTCGGGATGGTAATCTTTAGATCAAGAAGGGAAAAGCATTGGCAAGTGCACTTTACTAATAGGTCAGAAATTAGATATTGGTTGGCGAATGCAGTTTATAATAACGTTATACTAATTTTTTTTGAATTTTTTCTTAGATTAGAAAGAGAACGTATTAGCAGATGCACTTTATAAAAACGTTGCGCTTAAACAAATAAAAATTTTGGGCTGAAAATGTATAGTTTTTGAGAAAAATTATTTAAACCAAGGTCTAGTCATTTTATATATATTAATGATTTAACTTTTTATATCAGTGTTCAATATTAGAAAGATTATAATTAACATTTAAAAAACCTGTTGCTGTGTAAACTAGAGGTGCAGGCGAATCGTCCCAATGATTGCCGTAACTATTTACAACATAAGCTTTAGCTAGTTACGGCTTAAGCCGTAACATCACTGGGACATCATTGGGACGATTCGCCTGCACCTCTAGTGTAAACACAGCAACCACTTTTGTTTATAAGAATTTTTTTTTAATATACTTCTAAATTTTTTTTTTGCTAGTATAAAGTATTTGAAATTTTTTGAAGGTAGCAATTCTTAAGGATAACGCAATCTGGATTTAGCAATAAAAAAGGCGTAGGCACAGTCAAGGACAAAAAAAAGTATCTGAAACCTGAAAAAGGCGGCGATTCTCGAGAACAACCCAATCTTGCCTTCGCTATAAAAATGCGGCATAGCTATAATATTTGAAGTCTGCTAAAATCAGCAATTCATTTAACTTTTTTCACACGTTTTATTCATTAAATCAATACAATTGATTCGTAATACTTTTTAATAAAAATTCACACATATTGCAATCCTTAAAAAAAACTTTCTAATGATTATCTTGAACTTCTTGTCGACTATGAAGGTTGTAAAAACAGAAAGCATCAAACATTAAAATCTTCAAGCCACATTCAGCAGTTTTAAGACATATATCTAAATACTTTCATAATGATTAGTTTGGTATAAAAAATATGTGCTTTTTAAGAAGCATAATAATTTGTTATAACAAACTTTTTTTTCCAGAGCGAGGATTCATTATAAAAAAAGTTGACATCTCCTTCTTTTGCTATACATACCCATTTGCAATTTGAATTAGATTAACACAAATAAAAATAAATAGTTTTAAATACTGTACTTATAAACGTCAAGAAACAAAGTTTTGAAAAAATGACTTACAATAACCTGTTTTTTTTACTTAGTCTTGAATATGGGTCTTAATCGTCTAAATCAGTGAGGAATTCGGTAATTAGTAGATGGTAGAGTAATTAGCAAGTGGTGGGTATTTAGCATGTGGTAGATAATTAGCGAGTGGTGGGTAATTAGCATGTGGTAGGTAATTACGATTGGTGGGTAATTAGCAAGTAGTGGGTAATTAGCATGTTTAGAGGTAATTATAGTCAGTGGGTAATTAGCGAGTATGTAGGTTGGGCGTTTAGTGGGCGGGTGTTTAGCGTGTGGTGGGTGTGTGGGTATTTAGCAGGCGGTGGGTATATTGGCGATTGTGATTAGTGTGTGGTAGGTATATAGTAGAATCACGAATTGAATTAAAGTAAGTATATGCACAGTACAAAGAGCAGGTTACCTGTATTATGTACGTATGACATGTACATATAAAAAAAATGTTATTAGTAAAAGTTTTGCGGATATTCCAAAATTACTCTGGGATCATTTGACGAGCAAAAAGTTTTTATTACTGTAAATTGGTTAAGCCGCTGTAGATTATCACCGAATAATGATTACTGTACCGCAAAAAAAAAATTTAGCAGTACTACAAAGAAGACTATGAACATCTCGTTCGTCAAAAAAGCAAGTCATTGATTATCAAAGCATCAATACGGCAAAAAAACCGAAAGCAAAAAAATCATAAAGTAAAAAACAAAGAGATCACGTATACGTATCCACGAAAAACAATTTATTTTTCCAAAAATTAATTAAATTCGCATAATTTTTCTTATAGTCCCGTAAATGCAACAATATCATCATGCTAGTAAGAGCAAGAGCATGAGCAAGAGCAGAGCAAGGGCATGAGCAAAGGCAAGAGCAAGAGCATAGACTATATACAACGGTTTCAATTTTGCGTTACTGTAAATATCCTTTTTAAAGTAGTTTTTCGCTAAATACGGACAATGCATCTTAGCTAATAAGCGCGGGAACTACCCTTATAAAAATTAAACGTATCACAAAGTTGAGATCGCTGCTTAAGGGTGTTAAAAAAATGCTAAATAGGAGAGCAACATACACGATCTAGCTTTAGCTATTGTCCTTAGTGAAGCTAAATACTAGCACCAAAGTAGGGAAAACTCGTGTTATTTTACCAGGGTATGTGCGACTCTAATTTTCTAGCATAACTTGTCAAAACTCACTTTTACTTTCTCTGTATAAGATAATTTCTAGAAAACCAAAATTTAACTTCACGAATGCAGCCTGCCTAATTTTGCAGGCTATTCCCGCAAAACTTGAATTAATTACAATAAAAATTCAAAAGGTTTATTCTAATACTTTTATTTTTACTAATCATTAATCAAGTCGTTTTTTCAAACGTTGACTCCATATTAGTATCAGTACATTAATACTAATACCTACCGGTATTTCTTTTTCATCTTTACAATATGCTTTGGTCTATTTGGAGAGATTCGATTTTGGGCTTTTGAACTTTGTAAGTTTTACATCTCATTGTAGTATTCACAAGAAAAATTTTATTTTATTTTTTTTCTTTATTTTGATTGACTAATATTAACAATATATGCATTAATACATTTCTAGTGCTTTATAGTAGTCTTCATTGGAGCCACCGGAATATTTAAAAATCTAAAGTCCAGTCGGGGTTCCAGATTCTGCAGATTCTGATAAGGCGAAATTCACGTGTTCTTCAAAGATAAATCCAAATGGTTTTGAATATGAGTATTTTTTTTACTTTTATCTTGCTTTTTTTTTTTTTTTTCTTTTTTTGAATTATTCTAAGATTTTTGACATATTAGTTTGGATTTTTATATAGTATCAACGATAAAAAAAAAACTGACTACTCAATGTCTAACTGTATCTCATGCCACTCAATAACTACTTGCAGGGTTAGTTGTACCACATCGTCAGCTTCATTGGAAATGGCTACTTGTTGGGATGGACGTCCACGTCCTAAAGAATACCTAGTTCGTTTGTGGTTATCATGTACTTGAGAGTAGAGAAGTATTTACAGCATTTGTTGTAGCATAGTCTTTGATGAAGTTCTCGGGAGATCGATGGGCAGCAACGGTCATATGGTAAGATTTTAATTTTATCATAATATTGTAAAGCATGGATGGGATTAATGAAATGCTGATCCTTAGCTTTCATAATGGGAGGAAGAAATTCAGCAGCATCTGGTGCTCTATCATCACCAAAATTTGCACAGGGATTACTATCGATTTTTATCATTATTGGATAGTAATCGATTTAAATCCCCCATAACGAGAACTAACGATTAAGATAGTAATCGATAATAATCAGTAATAATCGATAGATATCAGATTAAAAATCACAAATAACAATACTATTATACTGTATATTTATTTTTAAACATTTTACAGATTTTCGCATGTTTTCGCATGTTTTCACAAGGTTTCGCAATTTAATATAAAATTTTATATTTTATTTATTTTTATTTATTATTATTATACATTATATTTTAATTAAATATATATTTTTAATCAATATTATATATTTTATTATATATTATTATACTTTTTTACGAAAAAATAAAAAAAATAACAAAAAACATAAAAACAAAAAAATAATGAAAAAACAAAAACGAAAAAAATAGTAATATTTTGAACCTTTTTGGACTTCGTTGCATAATGCTAGCTCTATATACTTATTTTTTCACCCTGCAGTTAGCTATTATTTCTTTTCTTCTTTGTTTTAACTATAATATTCGCTTATATTCGCTTATGTTCGCTTATATTTGCTACTTCCTAAAATAAAAAAAATGACAAAAAAAAATAAACCCAAAAAAAACGGAAATAAAAAAATAGTAATATTTTAAACTACTTTCATACTTCGTCGCATAATAATAGCTCTATACACTTATTTTTCTTACCCAGATGTAGTTAGCTATTATTTCTCTTTTTCTTTGTTTAACTATCATATTC
>QKWP01000413.1:197817-215911 GCA_003550325.1 Gigaspora rosea
AAAAACCATTAAAGGCTGGATTGGAAGATACAGTGCAAACTTTAAAAAAGAAGCATCTGAAAAAGCACTAACAAAAGATAAGAGCAATAACAACGATCTTACCGTAATACATAACAATAATGATGGGAATAAACGGCAAAAATATGGTTAGAAAGTAATTAAACATAGAATTAACAGGCAAAGCTATTATGAAATCTTCCTTTCCTTCATACAAAACTTTTTTTAATGATAAAATAATAACGATCCATAAATATAGGGGGCATTGTTAAGATTCGGATCATGTATAGCAAAATATCAATCATATGACTTTCTATAAACAAATAGCTATTTTTAATTATAAATATATATGAATATATTTTTTTTATTATAAATTTTGCGCTATAGTAAAATTATCATTTATATACGGATCTGCAATTAATTAGTTTTATCAACTTTTTTATTTCTTCGTTGACGAGTTTTTCACTTGCGGTTAGTTGGATGTCATAGTTATCCTGAGATAATTAATTTCGGGTTTGGTTAGAATTATTGAGTCGTCGTTTTTTTGCTAAACGTAGCGCGCAAATAAGTGGATGCAGTTCATAGTACAGTACGTGATTCATATGATTGGTTATTTTGGTAGGTCTACCCAGGACCCCGAACAATATATATAGAGGTTACATTGAAATTTTGGCTAAAAAGGTTACTTTTTTACAAAAATGTTACATTTGAAAAGTGGATATTGGTCAAAAGGTTACATTTAAAAGTGGATAAAAGCTTTTAATGTTATATTATTAAAAGTGAATAAAATTAATAAGTTTTAAATAGGTTGTATTTAAAATTTGGATAAAGAAAAAATTTTTTAAAAAAAAGTATTGTTATATTTAATATTTGGTTAAAATTTATTAAATATTAAAGCTTATATGTAAAATATGGTTAATTAGCTCTAATAAAAAGTGGATAAAAATTTTAAAAAGTTTATATTAAAGCTAATGTAACCTCTATATGTACGATATTGTTCGGGGTCCTGTCTACCCGTAATTAGAGATGGGTACAGTTCGATTAGAGGGGCTTAGCTGACCGACTAAATTGTAGCTGATCAAAAACCATTTTGCACATCTGTGTATTTGGGTAGGTGGCTCAATTAGACAGCAATTCCCCAGAAATTAGCTGACTGTTATTGTTGTTGCTTGTGAGTGGAGAGTAAAAGAAAGTCTGTGGCAAGTGTATTTATGTGATTTTTAGCCGATGCTTGGTGTAACGCCACGTGATCAGCAGATGCGGTCCCTGTGTAACCCGTCTGATCATGTCAGTTTCCCCGTGACACGTAAAATAATGCATACGTCATTTGTTTACTTGTGCTAACAAAAATTGGCCTAAACCATATGGGCGGATTTTTAGAATTCAAACATGTCACCTGAATTTGAATGTGATGTTCATGTCTAAAAATAGATTAACCAATAAAATTATAAAACAAAGTCACGAGCATCTGCATAACCAATCAGATCAATGCAGATCAATACATAAATAATACTGTATTATTTGCAAGCGACACATTACTACGTACTATATATAAATTGAACAACTTCGTTCATATTTACTTTATTATTTAATCCAAACATATTATATTTGTCTATCTAATAATTCTATACAGTACAATCTTAGCTATCTTAATACAGTAATACGTTCCAGCCATACATTGCAACGTTCTACAATTCTAATGACTTTTAACATCGTACTATAGTAGTAAAAGTTTTGATTAAAAACTATTTTTGGGGTTTGAAAATTAAGAGCTTGCTGCGCATAAGTACAAATTTTCAAACCAAAATACAAAAAAAAGACGAAAACTTCATAAAAATATTAATAAACAAACCTCTTGCGTTGTTACTAGTAAAAGTTCTGCCCATTTTGGTATATTAAAAAACTCTTCCGGGATCCGTGAATCTAAGATCTTGTTGAGCGTAAATACGAATTTTCAGACCATAATATTAACGAAAAAAAAGCAGTAGGTTTGTAAAAGTAAATAGCTCTTTCACTGCTATACAAAAAACCGTTGTTACTAGTAAAGTTTTGCATGTTTGGGGATATTCAAAAACTATTCCGGGATCCTTGAATCTAAGGTCTCGCAGTAACTTCGTAAAAGTACTACAGCACTATAACATGTATTATTACTAAATAAATCGAAGATTGAACGATTCACTAACAATGATTTCCAATTACAAAAAAGAAAGTTGAATAATAAAGATGAATTAGATGAATTTAAATTTGAAATTAATACTATCTTTTTTAGAGTTTGACACGTGAATATGTTTCGTACAACCAGAGACCGATACTCCCAGACCCGTTATATAAATTAATACAAACTAATGCAAATTTAGATTGATAATGCAAATTAAACCAAATTTCTATGGGTAAAATTCACGTGTATTCTATAAATTTGATTGGCTAATAATGTTAGATAGTGTGCTGAATTAAGTTTTCGAAAGAGAAAATGAATGAACATAAAAGACGAGCAAGGTCAGAACAAAATTTTGAGTAAATTTCTGAAACAAATTGCAAATTAATATAAAGTTAATATCTTATTACAAATTAATACAAATTTTTGCAATAACGCAAATAAAGATTGTTTATAACACAAAAAATTTTTACGGGTCTCTGCGTACAACTTATAATTGTCCGGTCGCATCATGTGATATCTACACTCTGTTCAGAGACACGTTTAAAAATTTAAGCGTAACCTTGTTCATGCCATTAGATCAGTTACAAAAGCTGCCCTAAATATGTTATTAATTTTGCTGAAGGGCTTGAAAAACGATGTCAAGAATTAGCACCATTAAGTGATGAATTAGCAGTAATTACAGATCGCGTTTCTGATTCCAATGAAATTATTAAATTATTGTAAGAAATTGTAAAATTTTATTCAAAATATTTTTTTTATTAATGTTTGACTAATGAAACGGAAAGACATTCAAAACTTAATTTCCGTCAATCAGCGAACAATAGAAGATTTACTTGAACAATCTCGAGAGGTAAATTTATAACATATTCCTAAAAGCATAGATATTACCGAAAGTTCATCTCATACCTTTACGATTTTATTTTTGACAGACATCAAGATTTATACAGGAAAAGCTCAGTCCTTTTAAATTGCGTTTTTAATCTTTAACTAAAGATCTTGATTACTCAATGTTACAAGAGAACAAGCAATTTAAATTTAAAGTTGCAGCACAAGTCCATTTAAACAAGTAATTTTATTTATTATTATTATTATTACTTTTCGCATATATGATTAATTATTTAAATAATATGATATATAGTGATTTTCGAGCTGTTAGTTCCCTTAATATCTACAGAGTGCTTTGTGATAAGTTTTAAGAGAAATAAAGGAAGCGATGCATTGTCCTATGTATTTGGTATGCAAAATAAATTAGATTTTGAATTTCCATTTACAGTTAATACTAGAATATATAACTGACTTTGCTAATTTATACGAAGAGCATCGACTGCATTCTTAGGATTTTGGTTGTTTTGAAGCGCGAAGGTAATATTTATTATTATTTCTGCCTTATCATGAAAAAAAAATATTTATATTATTTCAAAACTCTATAGGTACTGCTTTCGAGATTATGAGAAATAATTTAATCAGGAATATGAACCTTTGCCATTACGAAATGCAAGCGATGGGTATTTAAAAAATAAAAATAACTGTCATTGTCCTGTTAAAATATAATACTTAATATACATGTAATTTAAATTAGTAAATCGATGGATGTCTTCGATACGTAGTGATATTATAGAAGAGTCGGAGTTCAATAACAATATAATATATAAACAGACTGTTAAAGATATGGAAAGTTCAGTCGAAAGTTATTGGGTACGTGGCTACCTGTTTTTATTCTTCCTTTATTTTTCAAAAAATAACGTTGACCTTTTTACGTAGATATGTTGGAGAAACAAGAAAAAGAATTCTTTGAAAAACAAATTCCAAGAATAAAAGAGGAAATTGAGAGGAGCGAAGCGATTGAAAATATTTACAAAGGAATTCAAGAAATAATTGAGGAACGGTAGGTTTATTCAATATTTGATAATATTATTTGTATATTTACTAGATTAACTATTAAATTACTATATAACAAATTAAAATCCGCTCAACTTAAAAAAAAAAAAATCAAAGTGCGAATTTTAAGACTTTTATAATTACAAACTTAACTATTTTTAGATTGTTAGCTTATATAAAAAATTATACATATAATAATTTTTTTTAAATATTATATTTTACAAATTTGTATTTAATAATAAAATTTAGTACAAGTTTGTACAAAAAATAGACATAAATTTACTATATATACTAATACAGTAATAGTTATTAAACTTTTTTTAAAAATTTAATTTTTAAAAACAATAAGGTTTTAAATATGGCCTTAATGTTAATATAAATTTTGCTAAAATTTACAATTTTATTTTAGATTAAAAATAGTTTGTAATATAATTGGCCAATTTGTATTTAGTATTAACATAATCCGCTCACTTTCATGCAGCATGTGAACAAGAATTGATTGGTTAAATGGAATAACCAAATGGCTGTAATTGTCATTTTTTTATTGTCAAAATCATAATTCGCATAATTCGCATAATTCGCATAATTGAGGAAATTTTTTGTTAGACATCAAATTGTGGCCACCTATTGGATGATTTCCATAGATCATCACGTGACAACACTACCTTATCTTTAAATACTGTAGTTTAAGGGTAGAGTCCAATGTAGATCATTTTTCATATGACCGTGATGGTAAATTTTTTTTATTTTCAATATTTTAAAAAATTTTATTAAGTTAATTATTTTAGATTTTAAGTAAAGTTTGTAGAATAGGTTTTTCTGATTCTAATAGTGGTAAAATTATTAAAATTGGTTAAATATTTAGTAAGAAATATGTATTTAAAGATTAAGTGTTATTTTTGTCATATGATAATCATGTGATATAAACCAA
Organism: Gigaspora rosea; assembly: GCA_003550325.1. Lineage (NCBI taxonomy): Eukaryota > Fungi > Glomeromycota > Glomeromycetes > Diversisporales > Gigasporaceae > Gigaspora > Gigaspora rosea. The sequence continues at coordinate 202,782 of QKWP01000413.1, forward strand.
TCAAAATTGCCGATTTTGTGTCACCACAGGGAATTTGAGGTCACCACAGGAAACTTTACAATATATATAAGTATATTTTTTTTTAATATTTTGACTATTAAATTTTATACCATTGTAAAAAGCATGTTTTAATATATATATTATAAAATTTTAATTAAAAAATTAAATATAATCATAAAAAGTTTTATTAGTAACATCTTTCAATTTTTTATAAAAATTTTAATCGGACATGCAAATCATATCAGATATGATAAAATGATCTACCGGACTCTACCCTTAAATTTGGGCGTAGCCCAAACTAAAATCTATATATACGTATATATAGCTATACATATACAGTTATACATTTGATCAAATATGTTGACGAGGCTCTGATTAGAAACATTTCTAAGAAAATCAATACAGCCAATTTTTATATAAGGTTTGATTGAATCAGAAATATGCTTTTTTTTGTGACTTTCAACGATTTATCATTTAAAATATATACTATTATATATATATATAACGTATTATAGAAAATATTAATGCAGTAAGATTCTGGATAAACTAAATTTAGTGCTTCGGTTAAACAGGGTCCACTTAAACGAGAATGTATCTTGATTGCTACTCAGTTGTACGTATATAGTTTGAATGATTGCAATATATATATTGTAATAATTGGTAAATTTTTTAAGATATAAGCACACATATATGGCAAAAAAGAAAAGTCATAATTTTAATGCAGCTATCAATAACGATAATAAAGGATTATAAGCTACTCCACAATAGCTTCATTCTGAAGTTTTGCTGTCTCTTTGGCGGATATAGTGGGGACGGGAAAATTTCGATCAGCTCTTTCCAATAATTCTAAAACTTCTTTATCTTCAGTCTATGATATAAATGGAAAATTGTTTAAATGCAACAAAATTCCCAAAAATATAGCAAAAAGGAAACCTACTTGAGTAAAATCCTGATACCACGCTCCAATGCCACCTAAATTCCTTGGCACCAAGAGGCAAATGATATCGTCAATTTCTTTACTCATTTTTGTAAGGGTGTCTGGTGCCGCAACGGGGACGGCAATAACTATTTTTTTAGGATTACTGATATGACAAAAAAATGATAAATAAATGAACTAAATACAAAGAATAAACGACTAAGATTAATATAGACGTAAATACAGTTTTCTTAGGGATGTGTAAGCAGCTCTCATTGTTGCTCCTGTTGCAATACCATCTTATAAAATAGGTTAACATAATAAATCTCGATATATATATATTGATATATAATATATACATATATTTAGATATAGATATAATAATATAAAATAAATAAATACATACCATCAACAAGGATTGCGGTCTTTCCGGTAACATCGGGGGCTGGCTTTCCTTTTCTATACTTTTCATTGCGACGTTGCAGTTCGGCACTCTGTTTATGGTAAAGAATTAAAATAAAAATATGTTTATAGTAATGATTCGTTTTTTAAACTTACCTCCCGTTTAATAACACGATTGATCGATTCTTGATTAATGTGAAGCATAGCGATAATATCTTCATTGTAGATGGTGGACGTTTCTGTGATGGCACCCATTGCCAATTCTTCATGGCTACGAAAAGGTTGCACATTAATCGAACCAGTACATCGACGATCGTCAAATGTCCAAAGAAAATTGGTCACGTGAAAACTTTGCGGAAAAGGAAGCTATACTACTATTTTCCGTGAAATACAAAAAATGCACCTTTTTTTAAAATTGCACTCTTCCACATTGAAAACCTGGAGGGAAAACGCGCAACCATAAATTCCGCAAAATATATTGTGACACGTGTTTATTATTTATAAACTCACCCTTCGACACCAATTTTTCTGACTAAAAAGACATCTAAAGGGGCTTTAATGTGTTGTGAAATCTGATAGGCAACTGGTACTCCACCTCTACATACAAAAATATTTGACAAAGATGGTTGTTTTTCTTAGTAAATGAGATTTGACTTGTAGATAGATTTAACGATAGACTTGTAGATGTACCTATGTACCTTGGTAAAGCCAAAATAATAACATCATTATTGTCATTATTATATTTTTTCGCTATTTCATCGGCCAATAGTTTACCAGCCTGTACTCGATTTTGCAGTTTTTCAAGCATTTTTATTTAAAAGTTGAAGTGAGAGAGTTTGTTTCAGATTACTTATATAGCATTCTTTTAATGTAGTCATAATATCTATAATGGTGTAATAATTATGCAATAAAAAATATGACCATTAAGGATTTTCGCACGATATTGTCACGTTATATTAGCCACTAACGCATGTAAGGGTCTTTGCTTTTTTTGAATGCCCATGCGATGAAGTTGGATCCTGAATTTAGAAAACAAAATTTCATATTTCACATATTTCGCATGTTTCGGAATTAAACGGAAGTTATCACTTCCATCTTTAAAAATTTGATGGTCATACAAAAAATTTTGTTAAAATTCGACAAATTGTAAAATAGGCTTTTTTTTTTTACCATCAACCCAGTACATTGAAGTGCATTAATTAAAATGGACGGTGAACGTAGAAAAGAAGAGTTGGCAAAGAAAAGGCAAAAGCTTGCTGAGCTTAGGCGCGCAAGGGAGGAGCGCAAGCAAGTTTTTAGCCAAACTAATCAAGCATCAGCCGTAACAGACCCTTCGGTCAAGACAGATTTGGTAATCTTTCTTCTTTGTATTATCAAGAGATCGTTTAATCCTTAACTTAACTGTCTTCTGTATAATAGGAAAGGGATCGTAAAGATAAAGAAATGGATATAGATAGTCTAGTTAAGTCGTTATTAGCTGATAAAGCTGGACGTCCCGGAACTCCGTCGAATGCGGAGGATTCTGATGGTTCTGATAAAGGCAGAGCTGAAAAAGGAAGAAACTTTTCTATTTCTATGCACTCACAATATACACCATCTCCAAGTACTTCGGTTCCTCCAAGGTTCTTTTTTGACCATTGAAACGTTACTTTCATTTTTATTCCATGATAAACTTTTCTCATTAACATCTGCTTCTATATACCACAGCCCTCAAATACCCACACTTAGTGCTCGTTATATTCCTGATTTCTCATCGTTCGATGCTGTTATATTAGATATTGCTCCTAAGGTATTAAGAAACCAAATATACCAATATTATGTTAAATTTTCAATTGTAGTCTTTAGATTTAAATTGGTTGGTTATTTTAGGAAATAGTTTTATATAGTAAAGAAGTGCAGACTTCTGAAAACTCTTTTGGTCCACCACCACGTTCAGAGGAGGAAATCCGTACAGAAATTTTAAAAGAATACGAAGAAAAAGAAAGACTCGAACGACTTGCTCAGGAAGAAGAACGGGCGAGATTAGAAGCTAAAAAGAAAGAAAATCAAAGAGTAAAACGTATGGTTTATTTTATATTCGCATTTATAGTAAATACATATATATACATATTATATACCTATATAAATATATATCTGGGTATTTTATACGTTATATGTTTTTAAATCTTTTTTTTTTCTCTTTTAAAAGAGATAACCGATGAAGAAAGGAAGAAAATCCTCAATTCAACAGAATTTTCCGAATTTGTTGATCATACTACCAAAATCGTTGAGAGAGCTCTTAATGAAAATTATGACTTTATGAAAGATTATAGTGTTAGTAAAGATGTAGAAAGGTAATATATCTAGCAAATAACTGATAATATCATTATTTCTTATTAATATTTGATATTAATATTATTTCTTTTACTATATGACGTTATAATATATAAGTGATGAGAAGACAGGAGCTCGTGTCAAATATATGTGCTCATTTTTTGATGATAGATGGAGTAAAAATCGCTCTGTCACTGATGTTAATTGGTCAAAAAAAGTAAGATTTATCCATGCATTTTGTGCTATTAATATTGATTAGGAATTATTATTCAAATATTATTTATTACTATAGAATCCCGAACTTGTTGTTGCTTCATATAATAAAAATCCAATTGCAATGAATGAACCTGATGGTGTCGTTTTAGTATGGAGTTTACGATTACTTGAACGTCCAGAATTTATTTTCCATTCACAGGTTAGTGAATTATCAAATGTATAAATACCGTTCTTTTCATATTTTCTTACTATTTTTTTTCTGTTCATATTACGTATTTAGTCGGATGTACTTACTGTTGCATTCTCAGATTTTCATCCAAAATATGTTATTGGTGGCACTTATTCTGGACAAATAGTGCTATGGGATATGAGAGCAAAATCTTTACCTGTTGTCAGAACTCCTCTTTCTGCCAATGGACATACTCATCCTGTTTATTCCATGCAAATGGTGGGTACTCAAAATGCTCACAATCTCATCACTGCAAGTACGGACGGATTAGTATGTTCTTGGGAATTAGACAAGCTACTTGAACCTCAGGTAATTTTTAATTTTTTGTGAATGGATTGTCTTTGAAGTTATTGGCCTTTCTAATTATTATTTTATTTATAGGAACATTTAGAATTGGTTCATTCTGGGCATAACAAAACTGATGAGGTTTCAGTTACTGCCCTTGGGTTTCCAGATAATGAAACTGCTGCTTTCTGGGCTGGAACGGAGGAAGGTGTTGTTTATCAAGCCAATCGATATGGTGGTGCTAGGGGGTGAGTAGAATAATTATGCTCCTTTTTTAATCATTACATAAAAACAACTTTATTCTAATTATTATTATTATTATTTGATTTTAGCAAAGCTGGCATTAATCAATACGATTCTTACAGAGGTCATTGGGGCCCAATTACCGGTCTTCATTTTCATCCTCTTTTTGGACCTGTCGACTTTTCTGACTTGTTTTTGACATCTTCTGTTGATTGGACTGTGAAACTATGGAGAGCAAAAGTACATTAAATTAATTTAAATTATTGTGAAATTAAATTCCATCAATATTGGTTATTAATGTCTATTTTTTCAAAACAAAAGTCTGTTTCAAAACCATCAACATCTACGCAAGTCATTGCTCCATTACATTCCTTTGAAGGATCAGATGATTATGTTTATGATGTTAAATGGTCACCTTGTCATCCAGCGTTGTTTGGCTCAGTCGATGGTACAGGAAAATTCTCTGTATGGAACTTGAATGTTGATACTGAGGTAAGTTTTACATTCATTATTGTACTAAGCTAATAATTATATGGAAACAAGCAATAATAATAATAATTATAATAATGGTAGGAACCTATTGTAAGTACTCAAGTTGGTCAAGGCAAAGCATTAAATAAGATTCAATGGGATAAAGATGGAAGAAAGACAGCAATTGGATCTTCTGATGGGCGTGTTCATATTTATGACATAGGCGAGGTAGACAAAATATTACTATTTTTTTTATTTTAACTTATTAATTGTATTAAACACTCTTCTACAAATCTTTAGTTATGCATCCCGAGAGAAAATGAATGGGCTCTTTTGCAAAAATCTATTTCTGAATTAATTCATACCACTGAAAGTCACAGTGGAAGATATGCACTTGCAAAATAATCTATTATAAACATTTATACATCATTTATTTGACAAAATGGTAAATAGTAAACTATTTTATTTTGGTTAATTTCACACTTCAATGATTATTTAGTTTATAGTTATTACTGTAATAAGGGTTAATTGGTTTTGAAAAGTTAAATGAGAAGTATTTAACTTACGTTTTATTGTCGAGATGTGCATTTTACGCACGTATAGCGTATCTATCGCGCTTTAACATTAAGAATATTATAAGATTAACTGTAGGTATTATAATATAGTATTTTTCTGGTTACTTTCTTCCTTTAGATGGATAAAATAAATTACATTAGGTACTATGTACAGTATTTAATGATTAATGGATGGTTTGATGAAAGATGATTATATGAGAGTTCAACGTTTATTATGTGTTTAACAACGTGTAGAAACGTAGAAACAAAATATTTATACCTAATTTTTTTTTTTTTTTTTTTTGGATACGTATTTAATCACAAATTGTAAATTACTGTATAACAGAAAATGATAATAAAAATTCGTATATATATACATATCGATATACGTAGTTGTCCGGAGCAAGACATTATATGTTTAGATAAGGTGATACAAATACAAATGCTACGTTCTTGATATATCAATATTATTAATATCAAAAATTACCTTTAAAATTTTTAAAATTTGAAACGCGTGTATAGTTATGCCCATAGCCGGGCCGACGATCGGCTCGGCTTAGCCGTTCGGCTCGCGGCTCGGCTCTAACCGTCGCATCACTAGTGTAATAGTTACGTTTCTTGATTCGTGTTGCGTCAAAAACCAAAAACTATACAGCATAACATGATATGTCCGGATACGCATTAACCTAGTTTTAGGTAAATAAGGCTGTTTGAATTTATTATTTCGTTTAACGTTCCCTTACGAAGCTTAAGGGGGGGAGGGGGTCAAATTGAGATTATAGCAGATCAGTATGGTTTTAAACCTATACCATACTGATCTGCTATAATCTCAATCAGCTATAATTCCTAACCCTAACCCTAACGCTAATATATATTACACCGGATCAGTATAGTATAGATTTAAAAATTCGGGATCTACTCACCTATACCATACTGATCTGCTATAATCTCAATCAGCTATAATTCCTAACCCTAACCCTAACGCTAATATATATTACACCGGATCAGTATAGTATAGATTTAAAAATTCGGGATCTACTCACCTATACCATACTGATCTGCGAAATACCTGGGTCAAATTAAACAAACATGTTAAATAATCGCATTATTATAGCATGACGGAAATTCTAATATGCATAAGTGTTACACAAGATTTTTATATATAAAAATCATATAAAAGGCGGATGTGTCATATGGTTACACATCAAAGGAATCGCCCAAGACCGTTTGTTAGGTGTATTGCAAGTAAATTTTAATTTGCAGGACTTTTATTAGAGGCAGTTTTTTTTATAGCAGGTAATAATATATAAATAAAATTATTATTATTATTTTTTTTTTAATATTTTAGTAACGATTCAGAAAGATAAGGTTTGCAGTTTTGTTATTCGTTCTTTAGCTGCCTTATATTTGAACTGTACGGAAGGTTTCTAAAGTTCATGGCTTTTATAAGGTGTGATTTTTGTAATAAGCATTAATATATACATACTGTATTCTTTTTTAGTGCCGATTATGAAAGGTTATTATGTAAGTATTAACAATAAAGCAATATAGCATTTTCTGTGTTTTTTATTTTATATTCTTCGCATTTACAAATCTTTTACTTTAAAATATTTAGGTTCTTTATAAGTTGTAGAAATTGTATAATTTATAGTTTATTGTAGTTCGCTAAGTTATACTATAGAGTTTGTAGATGCATATGTGTAAACGTACTTATAACTATAAAATAAGTATAATACATAGTGTATTAACTAATAACAATTGTAAAGATAGAATAAAAAAGAGTACTTTACTATTTATCGTTATATATATAATTATAATAAAATTTGCAATGAAACAAAAAAATTTACTCTTGGGTATTAAAGTTAAATATTAACAGAATTAATTTCTTAATCGAATTTAGACCTACGTTACGTACGTATGTACGACCAAATTTTAGCTATTATACATATAAATTACTGTACCATTTACAGTATTAATAAACATTAGCCAATCATATTTGATGATGATCATCTGACATAACAGCCAATAAAAAAGAACTTCTGTCATGCTCATTATTATTGGTTGACCTATAAACACGTGACTTATTGGGATCCTGAGACGCAAGGAGTTCTGATTGGCCTGTTTAATTTTAGGGGGCCGGAGGGGGGGTGGGGAGAACGTTAAACGAAATTGTATGAACCACATAACTATTTAATTTAAACCTGTAATGGTTCACAGCGAATCATGTGTGCGACAAATAAATTAAAGGTCAACCCAATTATCCAATTACGTTTGTGCTTAATTCATATTGTAAGGAAATAAGAGTTAGATTAAATTCATGACATCGAATAAGGAGAAACCTGGAGTTGGCGTAGCAGAAGGAAAAGAAAAACTGAATAAAATAAAATACCACTACTTTCTTAGTGACCTTGATTATGAGCAATCAGGCTCGAGCTTCACGTCATGCTTCTGGCATATTACCTTCTAAACAGTTTTTTGCCCCAAGAAAACCAATAACGCAAAATGCATCACGAAGAAAGTCAAACACCCTTTCGGTCATTAATTCGGTTCTAGAACCAATAGCGCCTGCCGTAGTTTTAGAGCCATCTTCATATAGGCAGATTCGTCACGAATCTGGTTCTAATATTTTATCTTGGGATTTTGCAACTGCTACATCTTTTTCGAGGCATTCTGATAGTGATTCATCAGGAACATTATCCACTCAATTACAAATGATTCCGCCAAAAAAACTTACACAAACAAAACCACCCGTTAACACCTCACCTTACGAATCTATTGCTAAATCTATGCCTCGAATTGTTTATAATCCTGCTCCAATATCACATGCAGAAAGTAAAGGACTTAAACGGCTTTATCAAGTTTGGCCTGGAAGAAACCGGTTTTTTTTTGGTGGAAGAATAATGACTAGTAGAGATTTTCCTGCTTTTTTGGTTGCTTTTTCTGCTCTTGTTGTACCATCAATCCTCTTTTTGGCATTTACGTTGGTATCTTTTATCATTCATTATATGTGTATTTATATATTTTTTTTTAATCTTTTCTAACTTAATCCTAATTTCATTTTTATCTTTATTATAAAGATGTCCATACCTTTTTTATAATATTTCACCGGCCGTGGTTTTTGTATTCGCCTACCTATTTTTGTTGGCTCTTACTAGTATGCTTAGAACTTCTTGGTCCGATCCAGGGGCAGGTGTCAATTAATTTTATTAATTAAATTTGATTATTGAAAATAATAAATTTATGAGTAATTTATATAATTTATGTTTATTTTAGATTATTCCACGTAATCTTGATCCTTCTCCCCCAACAGAAGATCTAGAGGATCCTGAGAATAATGCACAAAATAATCCAAATAGCCCTTATTATCCAACACGAAGCGTACCTCTTCCAAAAGAAGTTAATATTAATGGTCAACCTGTTAGATTAAAATATTGTGAGACCTGTAGGATATATCGACCTCCAAGATGTAGTCATTGTAGGCAGTGTGATAATTGTGTTGGTTTGTTAAATAATTTTTATGTAAATTTTTTATTATGCCCTCTAATAATTATTTACTGATTTCTTTATTCATTTATAGAAAATGAAGACCATCATTGTATATGGTTAAATAATTGCATTGGAAAACGAAACTATAGGACATTTTTTACATTTATTGCTACAGCAACAATATTATGTGTTTATGTTACAGGCTTCTGCCTAGTGCACATATTTTTATTAATGAAAGAACATGATTTGAATTTCATTTCTGCAATAACGATTGCGCCAGTCAGATATCCTTTGAGTCTACTTTTACTATGTTTCAATATATATTCTTATACATATTGTATATGCACTTGATTTTTCAATATTTCCTTAACATAAAATTACTTTTGTGTTAGCTGTTTTATCGTTTTTTCTGATGTGGTCTGTTGGAGGATTAACTATGTACCATATGTATTTAATAAGCAAGAATTTGACCACACATGAACAGGTAATTATACAACTATGAATTAGTGTTCCGCAAAATGGATCCGAAGATCCGGATTCGATCCGGATCCGCTGACGGATCCGGATCGGATCCACGATTTTTAAGATTCGTCAAATTCGGATCCACATAGAGATCCGATCCGTCATATATAAAAGCGTCAGACCTGAGCTGGATCTGAGGATCCGTCTATTTAAACACGGATCCGGATCCATACTTGGACCCGATCCGAGTTTTCGGATCGAATCCGGATCCTTGAAAATATCTGTCAGATCCGATCCGTGCGGAACACTACTATGAATATATTGCAGTCTTTTGACGTATACTGTGCGATATATTAAAAAAATTTTTATTTATTTATTAAAGATCCGTATTCCAATTCCACGAAGAAATGACACTAGAAATCCCTTTGATTATAGAAATATAAGCAGAAATTGTATGTGGGTGCTTTGCCGGCCCTTAACAAAAAGGTTTGTATATTCTTTCAAATTAATACCGTTATTATTTCTCTTTACCCACATACTTCTTTTATGTTTTTAAGCTCAGTCAGCCGGAGAGCTTATGTCGAGGAAGAATTTTTAAATTTAGGACAAGGGGAAGGTGTTTTGAACGATCAAAGAGAGTCACAGCAAACGACCATTAACAATACAGAACAGAATACAGAGCAAAATACAGAGCAAAATACAGAGTCGAACATAGAACCGAATACAAAACTTAATACTAACAATACAGAACCTAAAATAACAGAAACTCATGAACAAGAATAACTTAACGCTACTAGTCTTGTATAATAATTTTTAACTGATTGGTTGTCATTTTTAATTATCACTATAATATAATATTCTTCCACATTCTTGCAATATAACACTCAAATAGCAAATTAAAGAATTTAAATAGAATTGTGACTTCCTTATGGCAATTTGATGTACCAATGTTTATAAAATTATATTTTTAATTACAACGATAATTCATTTATTAAAACTAAACAATATGGTTAAACTAATTTTATAACACATAAACCAGGATAAAATAATGAATTTCAAAAAAAATCTCGAATCTCCATTTTAATACGAATTTCACTTTATAACTAGGGTTGCGACAAATAGTATTTACTAGTTAAACATTTCTGACATATAATTTGTATTACGGCTAGAAGTCCCAAATTTTTTACATGTAAAAATCGGGTTTGGGTCTCATCCCAAATAAGATAAGACAGTAATTACGTACGTACTAGCACCTGATTTTTGTCTCATAAAACTTTGTCCCAGCTAATTGCTCTCTTAACAATTATACAAATAACTCATCGTAGCAATACCATATTCAATATAGTAAGTTTTTGGTATCGATGACGGTCTCGCTAAAGACCCGTATTATAAAAAAAAAATTAGTGGTCACACAATCAATTGACTTTTCAGATTGATCGAATAAATTGATCATGATTATCACTGGTCAAAAAAACCTTTTTCAATTGCTTAAAAGTTTGAAACGAAGTTTTTCGCATAATATAACTCGATATTTATTATTTTCAAAGCGATAAAAGACGTTAAAAGAAAATTACTCGATCCGTGTAAATAAGGAGAGTTAAAAAATTATCTTTTTTTTTTAACTTTTATTTTATATGCTAATTCATATTTCGCGAATTTTTTTTTTTGCTTATCATAAAAGGTATTTAGAGAAATGTTCTAATTATTGGGTTGGTTTCGAAAAGGCTTTCATTTTTAACTTCTTGCCTTTGATTGAAGTAATGAACAAAGGAATTGATTCTTTAAGTTCTAGATAAAATCAATATTACCGGTAGCCCCTTTTTTTTCTTGTAGCTACGTAGCGTGATCTTTCATGTCTTTAGAACAATATTCAATTTTAATCGATCACGATAACTGTTTTAGGTGTCTCGCGTGTCTTAGGTGTCTCGCGTGTCTCAGGTGTCTCGCGTGTCTCAGGTGTCTCGCGTGTCTCAGGTGTAGCGCGTGTCTCAGGTGTAGCGTGAGCGCGTTCCTCGAACACTTTAATTTTTTTTTTTAGTCCTTCGTTCTCATGTCTGAGATCCTTAATAATTTTTATTAATTTATTCGTTTCATCCGACATGATTTTGCAACTTTGTTCCAGGTCGTCATGAGAGATCTTAATATGAAATAAAAAAAAGAAAGGAATAATTAATGAAAATATTCATTAAGTAGTGTAAATAATTGATTTCGGTTAGAATTATTGAGTCGTCGGTCGTTTTTTTGTAAACCATGATTCCGTCGTTTTTTTTTTTTTGCTTTTAATTCTAGTAATCAATGCAAGTTTCACTTGAAATAAAGAAACTACAAATCCTAATCCAGATTTATAGCTTTATTTAAGAAACTACATTAGACTTCTCCCTTCATGGTGTCGCTGACCAACATAAACCGACGGTAACCACCTCGACGATGGTCTCAAAAAGAAAAACCTTTTTGGTGTCGCCCGATTATGTGACCAACGGTAACCGCCTTTACAACCCGTTTCGCATATGGTGAACCTTTTCACTTCACCAAACAAGTTGTTCCGGCAATCTCACAAAGGGAGTCCTAAGGGAAAAGGTCCTGACTACTAAAAATTTGTTGTTGCTGCTGCTGTTGCTTGTTGTTGTTGCTGCTGCTGTTGCTTGTTGTTGTTGCTGTTGCTTGTTGTTGTTGCTGTTACTTGTTGTTGTTGCTGTTGTAAATTAAAAAAGTTTTGCTACCTGTCTTTGTCTTAAAAATTTTGCGGGTTGTGGAGTTTCTTTATTAAAATAATTTGTTAAAAGGTGGTTTTTATTTTCAAGTTTGGTTCGAAGTTTGCTGTCTCTGCGTCTGTTGGCCATTTGTGTTAAAAGTTATAAATGTAGAAGTTGTAAGCGAAGAAGTTAAGTTGTAAGCGATTAGTTTACTAGGAAAATGGGTTCCATTTTATAAATTCAATTTTTTTATATTACACCTGATCTATTGTTATGATTGTTTTTTTTTATGTTACACCTGATCTAGCTTTCGGACAATACAGTCCAAATTAGGAAATCCGGTTCTAGAATGATCGGTGTGAAAATCCATGAATTTTATTGGCTCCTTAAACTTTTTAACTCAATGTACGTTTCACGAAAAAATTGGATGCGGTGATTCATATAATTGGTTATTTACCAGTGATAATAATTTAACAGAAAGCGAAAAAAAATTTCATAAAGAAGCTTACAAACTAATAAATAAATGCAAAAAATTTATTACTACATTTAGAGAAGATAGATACACGTTCGAAAATCCCATTCGTTAAAATAGAAATATATGCCAGAAAATAAAAAAAAAAAGAGTCTAAGTGATACCGCAAGGTTTAGGTGGCATGTAAATTAAATGGATCAATTAATACGTAATAAGGTAATAAGAGGTCATGTTAAGTAAAAATTGAAAACAGTGAAATGGGTCGTAAGGCATTCTTAAATTTTCGATTATCGTTTAATTATTAGCCTGGACCTACTGAGACATGCCATTTGGCATTGTTGAAAATAAATCTTCCACCTCCAAAATGATATAATTCAGATAATTGTAT
>QKWP01000413.1:217616-227691 GCA_003550325.1 Gigaspora rosea
GGGGGTATTAGAGTTTTCAAAGTCTTGTTTACCTCCTCAATAACTGCATCTAAACCTTGATGTTGGTCATAAATACCAGATCTAGAGACAACCCAATTTTTCTCTATAATGTCTCATATTTCGGAGCGAAGCCGAATTGATTGAATTTCCTCAGAAACTTCTATAAGGCGGTATATAGGGTGATGTCTTGCAGACCAAATGGGAGAAAACACTCTTCTAGCTGCTCGTTTTAATAAAGGGTTGTTAGTTCTAATAGCTTTCCGGTAATTGATTATTGCCTGAAGATAAATGAATGTCTATTATAATGAAAGATAATTTCAGTATTTTAGAATTTTTTTTTTTAAATAAAAAATTAATTACACTAATCTGTTCATATTTTAACTTATATAGCGAATCTTGATCGTTGACCCAAGCAAAATATCCTTCGACCGATATCTCAGAATTGCTTTTTACATACGGCCATATAAGTTCCATAGAAATCGCCTGACGGTATATGTTGCAGATAGAATCCCAAGACTTATGATGATCTGCACACTTTTTGAAATATGAAAGTTGATTCTTTGTTCGATAGCCCTGGCACCTTGCAAACCGTTTTATATCTATTTCCCTAAAATAGAATTTAATTATGTAATGTTAATGCTAATTTTAAGTAATCTTCTTGGCATTTCAGAGAATATCGACCAGAGAATTTCGTGTAATTAAAATTCTTAAATTCCAAAGTTAACAATCTTTTAATTTGCCCCTGCTTACTTCTATTATCTTAAACAAAGCAGGGCGACCTTTAAAATCAGAAGTTAGATCAATGTAGCAGATCATGTGTTTTGATATCCAACAATTAAAATCATTAATTTAATAATAAAAATTCGTAGTACAGTAGTAAAAAATTTATTACTAACCAGTTTAACTCCACAAATGCTCGTAGCATATTCATTAATAAAAAAAAAGAACAAAAAAAAAAAACAAACAAAGAAAATTTTAAATAAAATTTAAAAAAAAAAAGAAAAGAAAAACAAAAAAAAATAACAACAAACAAATAAAAAAAACAAATTTAAATACCAAAAATAATTAAAAAAAAAAAAAAAAATTTTCAATATTAGCAATTGAATTGGGATTAATATTAACCGGATCAGGAATATAAATGTCAGGAATGTTAACTCCTTGATCAGTAACTCGTCGCTGAGTAATACTGATTCTAGAAATATTAGTAGAACTTGAACTTGATTTGTTATCAAAATTATATAGCCTAAAAACAAGTGAATTGTCAGTCTTACTAATTTCTTCTTCAACTGTTTTTTCCTTTTGAATTTAGGCTAAAAATGGTAATCGCGTTCCACAATCAGGGCAAACTTTTCTTCGATTTTCAATTTCTCGTTTATGGCAGCTAGGGCATACTTTCATATTGGTAATCTTAGTTCCTGTAGATGCTACAAGAGTATCGATAGTATTAATAGAGGATGATTTCTCTTGAGACAATAAATTTAATAGATTATCAAGGTAATCATATAATTCTTTGTCGACAACTTCTTGCATTTGAGAACTAATTTCAAAAAGTTCGTCATACTGTAGAATATTAAGAGAATTATATGCCCAAGGCGAATTAGTAATATGCTGAATTCTATTTTGTGATGACATATTAAAAACAACAAAACTTGTAACAATATAGTAAATCACAGTATTAAATCCTCGATCAAGATAATTTTTCTGTCCCCGCTGTTCGTTATCGAATGCAAGAAACAAAAGACCTTCAGGTAACGGTTCTTTATACTTTGATAACTCTTCTATCCACTTTTGAAACCGATAATAACTTCCTGAACTTGTAATATAGTTATCAATATTGATAATCATTTTTGACCGTGCAATTGAATACTTAATAGCCGAAAGAGCAAGCTGAATTTCCGATACGTATTTTTCATGTCGTGCACCATATAGCGAATCAACTACAGAAGCAACCTTAAAAAGCTTTTCTCGACTTAAAATATTAGTGCTTCTATCATTTTTAACAAGATTTTCAATGAATTTGACAACAACTTGATTACGTTTATTGAGCCACTCACCGGGACTATATAGTACAAGATTTTCCATAGAGAACCTATTTTTATCTTGAATCAACGCTCCCACATCATCGAAAAATGATACACGCTCTGCATTTGCTATTTCAACAATTGCATCAATACGTTTTTGTTGATTAGCAAATCTTGAATTCCACTGTTCAATAAGGACCCTATTGTACCCATATTGTTCAGAATATAAATTTTGAACTTAATAATATCATCGCGGGCTTTTTGTAATTGACCCCTTAACGCCTCAATTTCATCCTTTTGGCTTTCTATATACTGTTGCATTTGTGTGATTTGGTTATTGAGAGTCATTATCTCTTGTGATTTTTGCTGATTTTCCACTTGTACAGATTCTAAAAGCCGTTTCGTTTGATTGAGTTCAACTGTCGGATCAACATAGCTAGCATGAAGTCGACTTTCTTGAACAGAATCTATAATATGCTGATAAAACTGATTAGTATTAATTACTTGATTGTAATGTATCTGACAAATTGAATAATTTGTTAAAGAAGAATGACGTTTAGCAAGTTCAAGAATATAATCATGATATTTTAAAAGGTTCTTAGCTACATTCGCACTATTAGCATGTCGCTATGTTTGTAATTAACTGGTTTTGCAAGGTCTTAAATGAAATGTCTTATACCGCTCAATAAGATCAGCGAAAATGCACTTGAGAGTATGCGCTTTAGGCCTTTGGTAAGTAGACACTATAAGAAAAAAAAAATACAAACGTTTTAATTAGTGAAATCTGTTCTTTTGTATGTATTAACTATACGCGAATGCATAATTTGAGGTCTCATTTACTTTGGCTAATAAAGTGAAACTCAACTGATTAACTTTGATTATCGAAACTAGAGGTCGAATATTATATATTCGAAGACTTTTTAGTATTAAGCAATTACTATAAAAATTCACGTTGAAGCAATAAAAAAAAGTAAGCATAAACCAATCAAATTGTAAGAATTTTGCATAGATCTTTCTAGAACCCCGATTCCTAATTTGGGATATCCCCTGACTGTATTATAAGACAAAAAGTTTATGTTGCTTATAAGCTAAAAAAATTAAATTTTAAAGAAATTTTTTAACCAAAAAAATATTTTACAATATCTTGGCGAATTCTTTAAATATTGGTTTTAAAAATATAGTTTCTAATACAATATTGTAGTTTATATAAGGGATGACAACTTTCATTATTTGACTTTATATGATTTACTTGTAAAAATTAAGACTTGTATTAGAAGTGAAAATTTTTTTTATAAACGGGAACATATAAAATTTGAGAAAACCTAAAGAAAAATTTCTATAGTAAAAGTTCCAAACAAAAACTATAAACTTTTATTACACCAAAGTTTTTTAATAATTTTTATAATAAAGTTGATAAAACAGAACTAATATTATATTTTTTACTTAGAAAGTATATAGCTAAAATTAATATTTAAGGTTTTATTTAAAAAATTTAAAATTTTAAAATTTTCACAGGCAAATATGCCTATACGCCAAATAGACTTGATTAAACTAAGTGAGTTATTTTTATAATCATATGGGCTGATTTATGGAATTGCCAATAACTTTTGATATACTAATCTATTTTTGAATAATTTTATTACTAAAATGTTGGTCTCGATGAGACGGTTCTAATGAATCCAAAATTATCAAAATCCAATCACAGGATCCCAAGATAATTAAGATTTTGTATAATTTTATATTAATTTTTACTATGTAGACAATCAACTTGTGTTTCGGGTGAAATTATATATTTGCCCAGACGAAATTTCTGAAATAGGGTGAAATAGGTTTCGCTCAAAGACCTCAAATCCGATAATTCCGAAACTGGCGAAACTGGCGAAATGTCGGAAACTTGGCGAAAGTTCCGAAATTTAATATTAGAAATTTTATTGGAAAAAATACCTAGAGCGTAGTGAAACAGAGTATGAGTTCAATTCGGGGGATGGTGTGAACAGATCCCATGAAATATTCACTTATCCAAAATATTATATATCAGTAACATGTGAATAGCGATAACAATAAATATCATTTAAATAATTTTTGCAAATTCTAATGCTAATAATATTTATTTAGTGATGGACTGGCGGAATTATGGTATTGGCTCCGAATTATCCCACGCATCACGTGATGGATAACGCACGGGATGACAGTATTGTATAGTTATCTAATCAGGAAGATTTATTGATAGATCCTACAATGATTTTTCTTATAAGACCACGCAAAGTTAATTTTCGGTTTGCATAACCTGGGTTTCAAAATTCCGGTCAGCAGATTTTTTTTTAAAAAAAATTAACTTTGCGTGGTCTAAATTCATTCATGTTCACATCTAAGGTAATGCAAAATTAATTCTTCGGTTTGCATAACATGGAATCAGAAAATTTTGATTTTTTTTTTATTGGACCTATCGGGTAATCCCGAAAAAGTAAGGTCATTATTGGGTGACACCGGAGAAAAAATTAAATGGCAAAAATGAAATAATTGTCACGATAGGAACTTAAAAAAAATTTTTTTTGGAAAAATTGAGTTGGCGGGTTGGGTTATGCAAAACGAAAAATTAACTTCGCGTGGCCTAAATTTTCTTATATAAAATTTTTTTAAAGACATGTCTCACCAATTTGGTTCTTTAGGCTATTTGAAGTTGATTCTTTGGTTAACATCACTTTTCCAGGACTCTCAGGGGGGGAGGGGGTAAAATGAAATGAATATATAAAAATGAACAAATATGGGCTAATTTCATTGGTTGATATAAATCAGGTGACTGGCGAGAGTCATCCAGCGTTTTGATTGGCTGTTTGTTTTTGGAAGGAGGTGGGGAGACTTCAGCTAAAGGTGATGTTAACCAAAAAATTAACTTCAAACGGCCTTAATGTTGAAATAAATTGAGTTAAAGGATTAAAATACTGGAAATTTTAAATAAATAGTTTAAAGTATATAAATTGTTATTTTACCTAGTATTATTTCTTCATACTGTATGTATATTTCATATATTTCTATATTTTTGCAAGCAAATTTGCTTATTATGCACTGCATTAAGAGATAAAGAAAACCAAATATAGTAATTACAAATTAAATTATGAAGTTATAATTCTGCGTACAAGAAAAATAATAGAACAATAGAATTCCAAAAAAGTAAAAAAAAAAATCAAAAAAGTTTCAGAGATTTCGCCATTTTGGTTTCGCCAGGTTTCAGAGGTTTCGACAGGTTTCAGAAGTTTTGCCCATTTTGAAAATTTCGGATTTATTTCGCCTTTAGGAACATTTCGATTTCGCCTTTCGGATTCTGAAAATGGATTTTGTTCGAAACATTACAATCAACGTATGGATTGGTTTTCATATATAAAAACCCATCCATACTTGATTGTCTACATAGTAAAACCAATCTATACATTGATTGTCTACATAGTAAAAGTTAATAGTAAAATTATACAAAGCTTAACATATGCGCGGATTTGTAGATTACCCCAAAATTTTTGACGCACTTAAATTTAACTCTATATATTGAAGATATAGTGCGTCAGTAATTTGATACTAAGATTAACCAATCAAATTTCATAAATATATTAAAAATTTTAACGTGTAGAGTCATTTAATCATGTACAAAACGTTGACTTCTCTGGAACTTAGAATAAAAACTTGGATCAGAAATGCGAACAGATTAGCCAATACAATAACACCACATTGACTTCTCCGAATCTTAGAAGGACAAAAAGCAATTAACCAGTGCACTTTGCAAGTAAACTATGTTGACTTTTCTGGATCATTTTTGTAGGAATGATCCAGAAATCTGAACCTGGACGGGCTAGAACTAGTACTAAGATTAGTACCAGCTCTTGGTTTTATTATTATTTGTTTTTGTACTTTTTGTTTTTTTAACTGACTTCTTTTTTTCTAGATATAGTTTGCCGTTGAGGGTGAAATGGTATGGTGATCTGGAAAATTGAACCTGGACAGACAAAAATGGTGACAAGAAAGCTACTATTTAGAAATCTGAAACCCGAAAGGAACTAGTACAAGATAAGTACCAGTTCTAGTCTTTCTTTTTTCTTGTCGTGTTGTTATTTGAATTCTTTCTAATGTTAAATAAAGACGAAAAAGCCGGTTCCTTTTGTATTAGGTCCTTTTTTTTTGTTGTCAAAATGAATTTTTCTTTTCTCTTCTAGGTTCTTATATTGTGGTAGAATGCATAGTTCTTTGAGATCATATTGTGATCATTACGGCAGTTAAATTTTTATAAGAGCATAATATTACGAATTCGTGGCAGGGTCACAGCATTATCGCTGATATATAATATAGTTGTTCATAAATAAATATATTAAAATAAATTTCATATTGTAATTTTTATATAATTTTATTATTGTTAATGTTATTAAATATATATAAATCTGATTTTTATTAATGATAAATAGCATTATTGATGATTATTAATTTAATATTAACCGGCTATATATATACAATTTTCCTGACGAAGTTCATAGTCGGGTTCTCAAGCACCTCAATCGATAGATTGGAGGCAAATTTTTTTATAACTAACCAAATTTTTACCGACTAACTAAAAATTTGACTCCGATCCATTGATTGAAGTGCTTGAGAACCCCATCAGTTCTAAAAACCTTTTGTACAATTATCAATCACAATAATTTTGTTGAAAGCGAAATGTGGATATTAATTTTGGCAAATTAGCACAACTTTATGCTAAAAAAGATGGTCTCTAACTATCTTTTTTCATCGTAATAATAAACTCGCTCGACTGAATTTATTTTCCACGATCTTATTTTTTAACCAGACTAAATTAAAGTAAACATAATAAATAAGTATTTATGTTCATATTTTTGTAAAAAAATTTCTTTATACTTACCAAAATAAATTAAAGCGATTAAAATAAAGACTAATAAGCAATAAGTAGATCTAAAAAGAATGAATAAATTGTAAAAAAAAAAGAACGAATAAATTGTAAAAAAAAAAAAATATAAATATTTAAGCAAGCTGAAATTCCTGTAATCCTTATGGTCTTTACTTCACTGCACGCAATTCTGTTCATTGGTTTCTAGATGGGTTCATTGGTTTGATATATATTATTTAAACGGGAAAATAAATTTGACAGATATTTTTGGGGTGAAATTGTTATTTATAACCAATCATCATGTGATAATTTACAGATCTGGGGATCTAAAAAAAGGTCAATTTTATAAATTCGCGCATATGATTATCTTGGGATCCTGTGATTGGATTTTGATAATTTTGGATTTATTAGAACCGTCTCATCGAGACCAACATTTGGTAATAAAATTATTCAAAAATAGATTAGTATATCAAAAGTTATTGGCAATTCCATAAATCAGCTTATATAGAGCGCAAGCAATAGAAATAGTCCATTTTTACAAATTTTTTGAAATCGAGTTTTTATTAGATTTATATAAATTTTGACATGGTTGACATTTTTCAATTAAAAATGAAAGTCGATTTGCATAATAAAAAATCAAGATAATGTTAAAGAAAAATTACACGAGGCTGCATAGAGCCAACACATCACAATATTACTCGATAGTTACATGTTACATTTAACCAATCAAAATCATGAAATTTGATTAATCCCGGATTAGTCCAAAAATCAAAACAAATGATTAAACTCAATTATCTCAAAATAAAATATATGTAAAAATAGGCTGTTTCTATTGCCTGTGACCATATGATGAAAAAAATAATTCTGTTACTGGATGTTTCACATTCAATAATAGCGCATTTGGCTTTGAATTTAATGCGCTCGCAACCTGAGCCTTTTCAAGAACCAGGTTAGCACCCTAAATTCAAAGCCAGATGCTTTTTTAATTGTCCTTTAAAAACGATCATCCTGCCTGTGATCCTTTGGATCTTTCGTCCGCCAAATAAAACCACTATGTATCCATAAAGCTCGCAAAGTTGAATTTTCGTTTTGCATTACCTGCCATCCCATTTTTTCAATTTTTAATTGTTTCAATTTTTATTTTTTATTTTTTTTTTAGTTCCCAATTATGCCATTTGTTCGATTTTTACAACTATTTTTTCCCGCTATTTTTATCTGCCGTCACCTGATATAATCTGGAAAAAGGTAAATTTATGTTTTTTGAAAGAAAATTGTGATATTATCTTCTTATTAAATTTGGATTAGAAAAAATATGCGACCAAATTCCTGCTATTGTTAAAAACAAATACAGAGGTTTCTACGTGGTAAATGCAAAAATATTAAAATATATATGATGTATTCTGAAAATTTGGCTAGCATTTAATATTTAGCATTTAATATTTAGGTGAGCATATATTACTTCGTTTTTATTCGCTTATTAATTATTAAAATTTTTAATTTTTTAATTTTTTTAACGGTTTTAGAGTGATTGTTTTTATATGATACATTAAAAAATCATTTGTTTTTGAATTAATATATTAACCTGGACCATGAAGGTGCTCAGGTTGCGAGCGCATTAAATTCAAAACCCAATGCGCTGTTATTGGATACAAAACATCCAGTAACTAATTTATTTTTCACTTAGTATAATCAAGTCTATTTGGTGTATAAATAGTACTTATATAACCTATATTTATCATTAAAAAAAAAACAGATAATGTAAATAATATATTCTATTTAAAAAAAAAACTTTTACTTTTAAGATGTACTTATACATATAACGTTCCTGGTTTTAGCACAACTGCATTGTGCAGTTATCTAATTTTTTTACAATTATATCAGGTTTGATTAGGTTTTACAGGTAAATGATCAGAAACCTGAACTCGAACTGATACTTTAATAGACCTGACCCGAACCCGACCTGATTTATAACGGATCTATAATTTGAACCCAACCCGTGTCTAAACCCGACCCGCCCCACAAAATTACAGATCAAACCTGATCATCTCGCACTCTAAATAAAAGAATTAAACTTCTTGCTTATAATTAAAGTAAGAATAAGATTTAAAATTAGAACAAACCATAATTTATACCAAAATTTTGCAAAAAATTTTTTTGTTAGAAACCAAAAAGATGGGTTCATAATTAAAATTTTGAAAAATAACAATATCCTGTGTATATACACTAGTATAGTGTTGTCACTTGGACGTGTCCATACTATGTTTTTTGTCCAACGTCCAAGATTGTCCAAAATCGTCCAAGCCTATGTCTCATGTTTAACTAATTAATAAAGTAATTTAAAAAAATATATAATTATATATTTTTTTAGGTGCTGGACTTATTGGTGAAAAAATTAAAATAGATTATTTTAATAAAATTTTAAGTAATTTTAATTTGAAAAAATGTCCAAAATGTCCAAAAAGTGTCCAAGTGACAACACTGCACTAGTATACAAATAGTAATTTTTTAAAAAAAATTGGTTTTTTTTTGTTTGGCAAAAAGAAAATGGCAATCTGTTGCTATAGTGGCCTTTATATGATCAACCAATTATTTTTGAGATTGGCGATCATATATAAACAATAATTATAATTTGATATTCATTGTTTTTTTTTTGATTTTTTTTTTTTAGACCGAAATTATGCATTCTTTTTTTTTTAGGCTAAAATCGTGCCTGCATTTTTTTTTTGTTTCTTTCTTTCTCGTCTTTGACTAACTTTCCTTCTAGGTCAAGTTACAAGTATTTCACAACTTCACTAAAGCTTTGCCATTTCTCGGCATTTTGCTAATAGCAATCAAAATCACAATTAAGTAACAATCATAAGAATCAAATATCGCATTTTAAAAGTTAGATTTGGAAAGCTTTTTTTTTTATAACTTCTTTTTTTTTTTTAACCAATTTTTTTGTATTTAATTGGTGGTTAAGAACAATTTAAAATTATAGGATTGTTTTAATTATTTAAGCAATAGGACTTTGCTCAATTTTGTTTTTCTTTATTTTCAATCATTTTTTTTATTTCTTATTTTTATTTTTTTTTGATCATTTTTATTTTTTTTTATTTTTTTTATTCTTGTTTTTTATATTTTTTTTCTTTTTTTTCAGTTTTTTTATTTTTATTTTTTTCATTCGTTTGTT
>QKWP01000413.1:235745-252356 GCA_003550325.1 Gigaspora rosea
ATCCTCTCAATGAGAGGATTCTAACAAGCCCAAAATCGTTAAAATCCAATCACAGGATCCTAAGATCGAAATGAATTTGTGTTACTATAAATGGGTTATAATTATTTAATAAATTATAGAACTTTTATAGTAACACAAATTTATTCCGATCACAGGATCCTGTGATTAGATTTTAACAATTTTGGGCTCACTAGAATCCTCTCATTGAGAGGATCATTTTGGTAGTTAAATCATCAAATTTGGTCCAGTAGATCAAAAGTTATTTACTATTAAATGTTATATTTAACTTTTTAATAATCGTAAAATCTGATTGGCTAATTGGGGTATCAGGTGTGGGTGGGTGGGGGTAGACTCATAGTAAACAAAAATCAGCTGATTTCTGGAAGCTTCCTAACCCTGTTTTACTTCAAATATTTTAATAAAGAATCTAGATGGGACTGCCTAAATTGAAAAAAAACTTTTTTTCATTTTTGTAACTATGTTTTTTTTGTTGTTATTGAAGTCGTTGTTGAATAGAGTCGTTGTTAAATAAAGTCGTTGTTAAATGGAACCGTCATTGAATGGAGCTGTCATTAAATAGAGTCATCATTAAATTAATGATGCTGTCCGAAACTACTTTGAGCTAATGTCCGAAACTGAAACTCCCCGAAACTAATCCAAAACTAATCACGAAATTCTGAAACTATGCCGAAATTCCGAAACTATGCCGAAATTCCGAAACTATGTCGAAATTCTGAAACTATATTGACTCACTAACAAACTACTTACCCGATGATAATGATGCTGCCCAAAACTATATAGAGTCAATAACCGAAACCAAAACTAAGTTTTAATTAACAGAAACTAACGTCAAAACTATTTTCTCAATCCCTTTTCTAATAACCATTTTTCTGACAAACCCTTCCCGATACAACAACCTGCTTGACGGCTATTTATTTATCACTTCCCATCTTCGATACAACTACCTAGTCCACACATTTAATTAAAAATCACTCAATCATTCTGATAACCATTCTTTCCGACAATTACAACCCCTCTGATAACCATCCCTTCTCTTCTTTTAACAACCTTCTCTTTCCTAACAACTTCTCTTCCAACAACCTCTCCTTCCTTAAACTCACTCATTTCCTGATATCACTACCTACTTCTGCAATACTACCACTTCCCACTACAAAAACGTCCCCACAACCACCTTTCAAAAACCTCCGCTATTCCAATACGCTAATTATTTTGCCACAATGTATTAATAATAAATAAGTTATTTGTTTTTTGATTTTTAAAACTCCCTACGGAGATGCTCAGTGGCGTACTTTAAAAATAAGTTGTTAAAAAATAAATCGCTTAAATAAAATAAATAAAAATTTATATAAATAAATATTAATTTAAAAAAAAGAACCGTTAATAAAAAATTAAAAATTTAAATTGAGATTATAAAAAAAAAGATTTCGCCAACCAATCAAATTTTTAAATCACATGTTTGTAACTCAAATTTACAAACTTATATTATGTGATCTTAAAAACATGGTTGGCTGGCAAAATTTTTGTACAGTATTTTTTTTTATTTTTGTTCTTATTTTTTATTTTTTAATTTTTTTTTGTATTATTATTTTTTTTTATTATTATAAATTTTTTGTTTTTTTTTATATATTTATTATTTTTATTATTTATTTATTGAATTAATGTAAATGTACCCATAGGGTACACTAAATTTTTTGTACCCTTTATTTTGATCATACAATATTACAAAAACCATAATACTGATATAGGTTAGGGTTAGGGTGAGAACTATGTTAAGGTTTGGGTTTGGCTATTATATAGTAAAATCGCTCAAGAAAAACTTTTTATTAATGCACAGAAGGTGGTTTAGTATGCAATTTTTTGCAAAATAAGCAATTTTTGTCAAAATGAACGTTTGTTTTGAATTTTTCTGATCGTGTAATGTTACACCTGATCTTATATTTTATGGCGATCTATATAGGTCACATGATGGGGTACATGTACCTTAGGGTACATATAAATAAACTCTTATTTATTTATTTTTTTTTTTAAAATCTTAAGCAGTCACGCTAATACTTTATTAAGTTTCTTGAAATTACATATTTGCAACTACATAGAACTACCTAATATCTAAGCTTAGCATCACCCAGTCATCCTAATGGTACCTAAGTGCGACCTACTGCACTGCTCTCTTGGAGCAGATTGCTTGTCTGACTACCTAAAGTCCATAATAGAAGGGTTTTCCCCCTTCTATAACAAGTCCCATTACTGTCTTCCTAACTTCTTCCTTCACTCTTACTTCTTTTTCTTCTTCTTGCTTCTTTTCATTTCTTTTGCTTGTTGATTTCCCTTTTTTGGCGCTCTTGTATTTTTCCGAATTGGAGCTCTCCTTTTCATCTTACTTGTTATGCCTTGCTCCTTTTCCCATTCGCTCATTCTTTCACATCGGATCCTCCATATTTGTTCGTAAAAGATATCCCAAGCTGTTTTAACTATTGTTCTCATAAATTTTTCTCACGAATTCTTCTTTAACAGCTGTAATACTTTTTGGTAGCTCTCGTTTGAGTTTAGTCCCTTCATTAGCGCCTGCCTTGCTTGAACTTCTGCTTCTTCTGTTTCTCCATAGAGGGTTGTATACAATATATAGAGTGGTACTCAGGCTTTTTCCTCCTCCTCTAGCCCCTTCCACGCTGTCGCTATGGCCACCTTTTGTATCCTCTTCCATAGGCTCTTCTGTTTACTGCACCTGGCCAAGTGCTCTTGTGTCCCTTTGCTCTTCTCCTGGCATACTTGACACTCTGTTGTCACATATAGGTCTGGTCTTCTTTTATTGAGCTCCACTAGGGTTGGAAGCTTGTCCATCACACATTTTAAGCC
Organism: Gigaspora rosea; assembly: GCA_003550325.1. Taxonomy (NCBI): domain Eukaryota; kingdom Fungi; phylum Glomeromycota; class Glomeromycetes; order Diversisporales; family Gigasporaceae; genus Gigaspora; species Gigaspora rosea. Next base: position 238,620 of record QKWP01000413.1, read on the forward strand.
CGCACTTCTTCTTGCACTACTTCTTCTCGTAGTGCACCTTACTCCTTTCGTTGCTCTTATTTTCTTCCAGAAGTAGGTTCACCTGTACTTTGTGCTATTTAACTCAGGCTCTATATTCCTAATTGCCTGTGTCTCTTTCCATTCCGCCCCTACTCTTGCATTTATTATAAACTTACAAAGCAGCCTAGCCGGTATATCTATCTGCTTATTTCCCCATTCTAGTCTATATTCTATCTCACTACAACTATCTCTTCTGACATATTCTTCTTTTATTCCTTAAACCTTCTTTTGCAATCTTATCTGCTCTGTCGTTTCACTTGTCTGCACTATGACTCTTCACCTTTGTGAACTCAACCTGAAGCTTCTTTGTTTGGATGATATCTGCAATCTTGACCATCTATATTGCATTTTTCTTCTTCTGCGTTTTGCCTGTGCCATTCAGTTCTCTGCTAACAACCCTTATTGCAGTGCTGCTATCTGTATGTATTTCAACTTTCTTTCCTTCTGGTATTGTAAGGCTTGCTACCCATATTGCCGTTAATTCTGCAAGCATCAACGTTGGCCAACCTTCTATTCCTAAAGCTACTTCTTTTTCTGCCCAATTACATGCTTCGTTCGTCTGAACCAACCTATTTCCATGTGTTTACTTAATGGATCGTTCTCATTTCCTATGTTTAGGGGCATCCATAAATAATGTTATGTTTGAGGGGGGTCCCCCAAAATATAACGATTTTTCACTATGTAGGGGGGTCCCCCAACATAACACAATTTTTTTATTAAAATTTGTCTAAAACTTGATCCAGTGGTCCAACTTGGGTGATTTTGGTACCATTCGAATCGTCTCGAGGAGAGGATTCGAATGGTACCAATTTCATTTGATTTGAAGCACTGGGTCACGTTTTATTGACGAAATACTATTGGTTATTATGTTTTCTTATAAAATTACTATAAAATCAATAGTATTTCGTTAATAAAACGTGATCCAGTAAACCAAATGAAATGATTTTGGTACCATTGAATTCGTCTCATAGAGACGAATCGAATAGTACCAAAATCATCCAGATTGGACCACTGAATCATAATATATTCAAGTTTTTGTAAAATTATATATACAAACATACAGATTTTGAAAAATTTTTTATATAGTAGGGGGGGGGTTCAGCGCTACTATGAGAGGTACATAACGTTATTTATGGATGCCCCCTTACTGCTCCATCTGTATAAATTGTATACTCCTCTCTATTTCTCATCTGATTTCTTTTCTGTATTTCTATCAACTCTTCTTTAACACTCGTGGGCAACTTTTGCTTTTTAATCAGTTCTACTTCTAATTCTTCTAATGTTTCTATTCCCAATAGCTTACTTTCTTCTTCTCTCCATTCTTCATCTTTTATATTCTTTCTGAGTTGTTCTATCGCTACCTTGATTTTTTTGTTCTTTTTATCTACAAGTACCTCTGGTATTACTTTTACTTGGTCACTTCTCTTTATCCAATGGTAGCATCGATATGGTTCTTCATTCTCATTTCTATATTCTTCCCATTGTTTCGCATCCGCTACATTCTTCAATTTTGGTTGCCACTTCTCTGTCTATATTTTGCATTTTCCAATGCTCTACTTGTACCTTCTTTACTTTTTTCGTGCGTATTCTTTCTACTTTCTTGTCCTCCTGCGGTCCATATATTATCCGCTCCTTTCTTCTTCTATCATTTGATAACTTGCTCGAGCCTACTTCCAATGCTTGCATATTCCTCTCTTTGGTATCAAAACAACTTTGACTTTTCTGCTTTCTACTTCTTCAAGGATTTTTGCTTCTAATTCTTTGAACCACTCTGCCTTTTTACCTTTACTTAGACAGCCTCTATAGCTTTTGTACTATTGCTACGTGATTAGGCTTGTCTTATTTATATTAAGCAATTAATTTAGATACAGGATGCCGGCTTCATCTACTTTGGCACAGCACTTTTTTCATGTCTGTGCCTCAAGTAACTCCTGCAATTTGACGCTATATAGCTGTGAACTGTCCAAAGATTACTTTCTGTTCTTATGTTTATACCCAAATCTTTCACTTTTGTTATTATCAGGCAGGCTATGTTATTTCTCCAACAGCTAATATCTTCTGGCAGGCTTGTAGTTTTTCAGATATCTTGCGTTAAACCTGCCCTCTGGCAACTCTGCGTTATTCTCAGTTTTGTTAAATGCCCGAGACCATTTTGTTGATTTAATCTATTTATCAGGCAACTTATTTGTTTCATTACTATTTCTTGTTGTAGTGTTTTACAGCTGCCAAGATCTTTGTGTTTTATTACACAATTTTCCAATGTTCTTATTATATTGCACTTTTGCTTTACTAGGCCTATTATTAGTTGATGTATCTCATTCAACTCTCTCTCAGACATCTTTATTAGCTGTAACATGTAACTCAGCCTTGGTATTACTACCATGTTATTTATGTAAGCTATCTGGCTTGATATCATCTTCTTATACCGCAGGTCCATAATTATTTGTCGTACTACACCTTTTGCTTTCTTTTTGACTAGATTTTCACGGGGTCGCTTAAAGCCAGGTTCATCACGAGATCTTCCATTTCGCAGGACCAATCAAAATCGCAAGTTTTTGTTCACACGGATCATTCCGACGAAGCAAAAAAAGTAAAAAATGCGAGAAATACAAGAAACGAGAGTTTAAACCTTTCTTGGCCCATTAAGAAAAAATGTCAGGGAGACAATTTTACATATAGAGCCTTTTAACTTTAGTTTATATAGGCTCTAAACTGATCCTAACCTTAACGTTAATTTAAATTCATGATGGACCCGGCTTTAAGTGTCACCATTTTCACGCATTTTGTTGTTTAACCATACCCCCAGAGATCTTACTATCTTGTTCTTGGACTCCTCCTTTACCATACTTTTACCAAAATTTACTTCTTTTTCCTCTGCTTTGCACTTTGTGTTCATGGTCAACAACTTTGACTTGGATTCGTTTATCTCGATATCATTAGCTTGGAAGAACTCCTCTGCAATTCTAATGATTTCTATTAATTGTTCTTTGCTATTTGCGATCCAAGTTGTATCGTCCGCGTAGGCAATTGCTGCTTGACAATACTTTATAATACTATTGCATTGCGTTCCTTGGCCTGGTTTTTGTTCTACTATGTAGCCTAATTTTCTTTCTTCTTGCACTCTTGTTAGCAGAGGGTCATAGAATAGCCGCCAGATCAGGAGTGAAATTACTTCCCTCTGATCTATTCTATCCCCCGCTATTACTTCTTTTGTTAGACCATGTGCTGTGATTATTCACAGTCTTCTTTCGTGGAACAGACTTAGGATATACTTTATTATTTTCTCTGGTATTTTAACTCTTCGGAGTGCTAATTCTAGGCTTTCTAATGAGACCAAGTCAAAGGCCTTCTTCATATCTTGAAGTAATATCCATACTTCTTTCTTCTTCTCTTTTGCCTCTTCCATTATCATGTTTAAAACATGTACTGTTTGTTTAGTAGAGTTTTCTGGAAGTCCTGCATAGTTGGGTCCTCTGAGTATTTCTCTTTCTATCATTACTTTGGCCAGTCTTTTGGTTATTACTTTTGTTACAACTTTTCGGAATGTTTCAATTAGTGCTATTGGTCTAATATTATTTAGGCTGTATCCCTATTCCACATCTTTCGCTATTGGATACACTTGTGCGACTTTCCACTTAGATGGTATTTCTCCTGTCATTATGCACAAGCTTGCTATCCCTCTAAATATTCGTTGAGTTTGATTTTCTGCGCGTTTAATCATTGCATAGCTTATACTGGATAGACCAGGCGCAGTTCCTATTCTTAATTCTCCTAGTATTTCTTTCTATTCATCTTCATTTACCTCTTCCTCTACTTTGTCGTACCAATTTTCTTCTATTCATTTTTGCAGTTTATATATCTCTCACCATTTCGTTCCCATTTCCTCTAACTTCGTTTGTTTCTTTCTGAACTGCTCTTTGTAGTGCTCCGCTACTCCTATCTTTACCACTTCTGGTTCTGTCTGTAGTCAGGCCCTTTCTCCTGTTTCTTCCAGGAATCTATTGAGCACTATTTTTTTATTTTTTGTTTAGTAAACTGGTGATCATTTTCCCTTGTTCTGTGCCAATAATTGCACACCTTTTGTCAATACTTTCTTCAATCTGCTTTCTCTGTTCCCTTTCTCACTCTTTTTTTCTCTTCTCATTAAGTATTTGCTACCAGCTTTTTGTATCTTCTATCCATGCCTCAGACCATTGTCTATGTAATTTCGGAAGGTTTATACCCTTTGCATACTTATTCTTTTCAACTTTTCATTTACCTCTGCTTTCTCACAGCTTAGGACTTCTTGTCCTTTCTTCTTTTTCACATGCTTGATTAATTTTTGTAGCTCTACTATGCACGCATCTGGTTTATGTATTTTGGCGCCACCTCTTCTGTTTGCTGCTGTGTTATATATTTTCTTTTTTGGTATATTCTCGTTTGCAGCTATAAGAATTGACTTCTCTATTGTATCTCATACAAGGTTCAATCTGTTTATACATTCCTCTTCTTTGCCTACTTGGATTTGTAAGAGGTCTATTATGTTCTTTTTATCCAACAGTTTCTGCAGTGACTGGGCGTAGTCCTCCCAGTTCTCTTCTGTTGCTTTGTTGTATGGTAGACCGTTCTTGAATGTCCCTTCTTTCTTGCCTCTGCTTTACTAGTTTCTGCCGTCACATGTTCTACCCATACTTCTGCCACAATTATTTTGTAATCACTATCTGTGATGCCTTTCGCTTCTTCTACTGCTACTTCTTGAAGTCCAAAAGCTAGACAGCTGGATAACCATATGTAGTCTATTCTAGTTGCAGATTCGACCACGTAAAGGTCTGGCTTGTTGGGTACAGTTCTCTGTATGTGTCTTTAAAAGCCTGTTTTTTAAGCCATTTGAAGATTGGCAATCTTTTGTAGTTTACCGACTGTGGGTGCTGTCTATCCAATATGTTGTCCACTGTGTGGTTAAAGTTACCCATTATGACTATCTGTGTTCTCTCTTTCTTTTTATAGACTACTTCTACAATTCTCTGTTAGATTTTCTTCACCATTGCTTTATTATTCGGCGGTACATAGACAACTATTATTACAAGTTCCAACTGCTTAAAATATAGTGTAACTTCGAGCATATACTCATTTATCTTTTTCACTGTGCCTACATGCTTTTCCCATTGCTTTTCTATCAAAATTTCTACCCCTGTGCCTTTTTTCTTTTCTTTATCTGCACTTGTCCAGTGGCCAACATACTTCCTACTCAAGCTCCTCATTAGAAACTTCCCTTCTCTTTCTGTTATGTTCGTTTCTGTTACTCCTAGTATTGTGATTTCTTTCTCTTCTGCTTAAAAGAGCAAATTTTCCATTTTCAAGCCCTTTGTCTTTAATCCATTAATGTTGTGGCAAGCAAGTTTCATTTCCTTTCTACTTTTGCTCTTCCATTTTTCTCTTAGAGTCTCTTGCTCTACCTGTGCTTTTTTTGTTTTTTTTTTTCCTTTCCTGCAACTTTCCTTTGTTAGATAGAGAGACCTTTCTTCTCCTTCTTCCTCGAATATTTTTCTTTCTTCTTGCAGGAATTCTCCAATCTCTTTATCTATATCCATTTGTTTAACTTGAGCGTCCTTAGGAGCTCTGAGTGGGCTTGACCCACTCTGTGCTCATTTCATCAAGCTTTTCCATGATCTTTAGCAATGTTTCTTGATGTTTGTCTAGCCTTGCTTTGACATCTTCCGCTTCCTTATAAACCTGTCTTGTTTCTTTTGTTATTTTTCTTTTTCTTTATGATCACTGCACTCCGACAGGGGTGTTTTTGTTTCTACTTTCTTGCTTGCCATAACTTCCATCTTGACCACTTCTTTTTCTTTCACAGTCCTGCTTTTCCTTGTCTTTTCATCTAGTATTTCCTTTTCTTGAAATACTTTCTTCTTTTCCTCTGACCAATTGAGAGTCCAGTTGTTGTATTGGACTGGTTTCTCTCTTGCTCTTTCTAGTTCTTCTTGTTTTCCAAAGGTGATTACTGCACTTTGCTTCATACTTCCACTTCTTCTTTTTGGTATATATACCGCTTTTACTCCTTTCTGCTTTAAGCATCGCAGTAGTAGTGTCTCTGATGCCCCTTTGGGATTCCGTACAGTTTTGTTATGTGCCGGTATCTTGCATCTCTCTCTTTGTAGTCTTCTCTCCCAGCTGATATTCTGGCTAATTTGCCATTTGCTAACAAAGCTACCCATAGTAAGTTTGTCTCCAATATCTCTTCATTTAGTTCTACTACTGCAAGTGCTCTATTCCTGCTGCGTTTAATTCGTATACTTTGGACATTCCCCATTTTTTTACTTATACTTTCTAGCTCTTGTTTGCTTATTCTTTCTGGTAGGTCCATATTGTAAGTACTGCTCTTTTCTCTAATAGGCTTTCCTCAACTACTTTTTTGTTCAAAGCTTCCGTTGCTCCTTTTCCTTCTTTATACCCTTTTGGTTTTTCAGTACTTCCTTTTGTATTTTTTTCTTCATCTGGGATTAGCTTAAACCATCTGTCGTCTTTTCGCTCTATTCTATTTAGTGCTTCTTTTCTATCCTTTTCGTAGTCAAAGTGCAGCTCCACCCATGCATTACCTTTTTTAAAGGTTTTCTCTACTTTCGTGATATGCTTGTTGTCCTTCAATATCCACTTTATCATTTTTAATCTTTCTTCTTTCTTTTCACCTGGGACATTGCATACAGGAATTCATGCGCTTACTGGTGTCTGGTCGCTGCATGGTCGATTGCTAGGTGCCCATATACTCTGTTCTATCGGCGTACCAACTATTTCTAGTTCCCTTGTCTGACTAGCCTTAGTTCTGCTTGGGCCCTATTCTCTTCTGGTCCTTCTTTTTCTATTTTTTGCATCAGTTCTTCCTTTGAAGTTTCTTTACTTTCTTCTGTTTTCCTTGTATCTTCCCTTTGATGTATAATTCTTAGCTTCTTTATGTTTTTAGCATTATCTTCTTCTGCTTGCTGTTTAGTAATTGTGGCATCTTTTTTTTCTTCCATCGGCACAATCTCACACTATCTGTGTATCTCAGTTTTCGTATTCTTGGGACCATTCTCTATCTCTGTAATCTTTAGTGTCATCCCACCTTTTCTTTTTTTCCTGCTTCTTTCTTCATTTTCTATTACGTTCTGTGGCTCTATATCTCCTGTTCTGTATCTAAAATCTTTAAGTTTACTAGTCTTGTCAACTCTGTTTATTACTTCTCCCAAGATTCTAATTGCTGCTATATCCATTGTATCTGAAGCAAACAAAAGTGCAGTATATCTGTCGGTTCGCGTATATTCAATTTTTGTATTTTCCAATACTTTAATTAGTTCGGTATCTCCTAGCTGGCCCAAGTAATTTCTTGACCTTTCTAATACTTTTCTCAACATATATCCAGGTCCTATTTTGTACTTGTTTTTGGCCATTGGTTGATGATTCTCGCGTAGTTCGCTTGTTCTAGAAGTTTCTAGTTTAGTGTTCCTATATTTTACACTCCATTAATTTGCACGTGTTTGTTTGTATGATACACGTGTTTTTTGTCTGATATACGTGTCTGCTTCTTTGTTTGTTCGTCACATTTGTATGTGTAACTTGACTGATCTGCAGAAACACAATTGTGGGCCGCCCTTTTTTTTGACTTCGCAAGCAAATTTTTGGAGAGATTTTGGTGTTTTTTAATATAGCACATTCGCCCAACACTGGTTTTTCTGTTACTTTTAGGACCTAATGTGTCTGCCAGATAGGGTTGCTGGTACAGGGCACTTGGCGACGCCAACGGTGCACTAATGTGGGTGGTGCACCTAGCGCGCCAAACACTGGTATGGTGCAGGGTAGCAAGCCAATTAGATTTAACTCCAATAAAGTTTATTTATTGGTTGCGATCTTACTCGTGATCCGCCACATTTCCTTTAAAATTTTAGATTTTATACAGTATTTGAGATGCGCTATATGAATTGTGCACGTGGATTATCAGATCTATTTTACTAAAAAAAAAAATAAGAGCCTACTTCATGGCAAATTTGTCTAATGAGTAACGATTTATTTTCACTTTTATTTTTTTGACATTAAAAAAACTTGCATGCATTCAATTGAATCTTTGGACAAATCTTTATTATACAGTACCAGGATGACCCCAAAATTCAGGTTGATAATCGTATTATCCACAGCGATGCCGTTTTTATAAAGCTAATTCTTAAAATCAATCTGTATAAATCAATTAATATAATCATTGATTTGATTCAATCATCGATTGGATCATTTTCTACGGAAATGTTCTATGCATATTGGAAAATTTAATTATTACAGTATTGATAATAATTGCGCATTATATAATTTATTAATAACGACGATAAAAATTACGCATTTTATCAATGTCGAATTATTAATAATCACATTTGATATTTTCATTGATCTTTTTTATTGATATTTATGAAATACTATTGCTATATGCTTCACTTTTTTTTTTTATTCATTATATTCGAATCGATCTTTATCATCTTGTACTACATATTTTTTTCTTCAACACTTTATTGATTCGCAAGGATATGGCGTGAAATTCGTTATAAAAAATTCTGATCTTCAATGTAACGAGAAATCAAGCTAATACCTTTAAGGTTCTTTGTATTTGGCGTATCAGAAAAACTGTATATACCTAATCAAGATAGAAATAACTTGGAAATACAATTTAATTATGTTGAAAATTTATGAAATAATCTGCGCTACTCACTATGCTAAATATTACGGTCATGAAAAAACCTGGAAAAAGGTAAACCTATGTTATTTTTTTTTTAAAAAAAATTGTGGTAATTATCTTCTGAAACCCGCCCAGATTCCTGCCATTGCCGAAAAACAAATGCAGATGTTTCTACGCGGGAATGTAAAAACTATTAAAATATGTATGAAAATTCGAATATATACTTTTAATATATGAAAATTTAGCTAGTATTTAATATTTAGGCGATCATATATTGATTCATTTTTATTCTCTTTTTATTTATTTGTATATATATTTATTAATTTTTTAATTTATTATTATTATTTCTAAAGTTTTTTCGTTTGCTTTTTTTTAATAATTGTTAAATGGATACCGATTCTAAAATGACAATTCAGAATCAACATAAATTCAGAAATGATGCAGCAAGAATATATAAATTACTTTTTATCATTATTAGCAGATCGACTTAAGATTCAAATTGCGTTTATTGCAATTTTATTTAGATATATTAATTCAATTTATTGAGTTTTTTTTTATTTAATGGTATTAGGTTCAACCAGTCTCGATAACTCACCAATAATTACTTTACAGAAAACTTAATTCGCAGAGAATTAATTTCAGGCAAGGTTATTTTGTGGCTGATTAATTCACGGACAAGTCTGTTTCATAGGAGTTATTTTATCAACAACTAATTTCACAGGCAAATTAATTCTAGTCATTTTTATTAGAGTTAAGTTTAAAATTGGTGCAAGTTAAAGAAAATTGTTGGTTAATACATTGAATTAATGATTTGCAAAGTTAATATTTTTAATATGGTGCACTACTAGGTGCACCTATGCACCAAAAAATTTGATGGTGCACCAATGATGCACTATTAAATTTATATGCGCACCAGCAACTCTACGGCCGGAGCTCTTTCTTTTTCCTTAGTGCTTCCGGACGTGTTTCTTAGTGCACTTTAGCACTTTTCTGCAGGTTTGTTTCCTGGAATTTTTGGTCGAGAAATTTGCAGAAGAGAGTTGTTGTTTTTTTGATATGATTTATTTTTTTATTTTTATTTTTTTTTAATTAAAGTGCCCGCCTTGGGACTTAGGAATTTTATTCAAGATATTAGGACCGTCAGTATTTTCTAGGGGAAATACCGGCATTTGTTACATAGACGAGAATACATCTAGCCATACGTACACTTTTGGTGTCTAATTTAAGTGGTCCGCCCTAGGGTTCCACACTAGCTGCCATACCTGCAACCCAACTGTGGGAATTGCCTATTTAAACCCTCTGATCCATGTTCCTATAGACGAGGATACATCTAGCTACATGTACACTTTTGGTGTCTAATTTAAGTGGTCCGCCCTAGGGTTCCACACTGGCTGCCATACCTGCAACCCAACTACGAGAATTGTCTATTTAAACCCTCTGATCCATGTTCCGCCTGCCAATCCATCTTGTATCACCAGAACAGGCCCTTTACATAAATCAGTCAGCAAGTTCCGGATACTTATCCACTGCCTTAGGACCCAGCCGGGTATTCCCGGTCCTGTTATCCTCGACAGGAGACTTGGTAGAGCGGTACCTGTCCCATATTAGGTATTCACCTACACTTCGGTACTTATCGCTATGACCAAGGCCAACACTTGCAAGACAGGGTTACCTCTGTCCTCTCACCAATACCTACTTCTGCCCTTGTAAGGTTCGCTCCAACCCCGGTACCCACCATCACTTTTCTATCGGTCTTTCATCGGTTTCCCAGACTTCCAATCCAGTTGGCCAGGAAGGGTTGATCTACCTCGCATTAGGTGCCATCATGGTTTTTCTCCTCTTGGTACCTACTTCTATAACATAGGTCCTTTTTCTCCGGTACCCGATCCGGCGGCCAGGTTGGTAAACCTTGTCCCTGAGGTCGATGTCCGATATTTCGGCTTCGGTCCAATATTCTGGTTTTGGTAGCACCATCAAAAATCTTTGCTACCTCCTTACTCGGGTCTTGCCAAATGGGTTTTTATTTTCCCGGTTCCTTGGATTTGTTTGTATCACAAGATACAACTTCACCCAGCAGGTAATATACCTAACCGATTGACAGGAAACAGTTACCAGAACACAGATCTATTTTTTCAAAGCGTCATCAGTGGGATTTGAACCCTAGACCTGCCACTTGAGAGTGACAACTTACTAACTTTTCTAAGTCGCCACACCTTTGATTTATTTTTTTTTTATTATTTGTTGTTATGAATATTTGAATGTGATTTTTTTATTTGCATTTATTTGTTTATTTATTTATTTATTTTTTTTTAATTTTTTACTTTATTATTATTATTATTACTTTCGCTTTTTTTTTATTATTAATTGATAAATGGATAGTAGTTCCAAAATGACAAAAAAATTTTTTTTTTTTAACTTTACAACCATGCTCTACTTTATTAGCAGTTTACGTAAAAAAAATACATGAACTAAAAACTAACTATAATATAGGCTAATACCCGGCTTACTCCACTAGTGCCCAGGTACGGTTGTTGCATTGATGTTTGATAGTCTCACAGCGACATACGATTTTTCTTATATATTTCTACGAGAGCATGTTCAGGTCCTCAGCTACCTTCAAAACGAAATTCTACATATAAAAAGAAACTACTTTCACATCCACCAACTTACTATATGCGAACCTCTTATTTGACTTAACATTGAGTTCTCGACTAACTCATTCACTGAGTTCTCCACCTTCTGTTTCTTCTGTTTTTTCCGCTCTTTATCTTTTCTTTCAGCTTCCATGAGTTCCGGAACGCGTGGCTCCTTGTTTCAAACTTCAAAATCCTTACGTTTTTCCAAAATGACAAATAACATTCTATGATTCACGAATAACACATGCTAATTGAGAATCAACATAAATTAAGAAAGATGCAGAACATTATAATAATAAGGAGTTTCAAAGAATTAAAATTCGTAAATCTTATTTTGATAAAACAAAAAAACATATTTAATTATCAAATAAGAGATTTACAAATTTTATTTATTCTTTAATTAAAGTTCGAATAATACGCTTATTTATATGGTCATTATTATAAATTATTTTATTGTTAATCGACACTGTTTCTAATATCGTTTTATTATTATTAAATAGTTTGTTGATCTGCATAATAAAAAAATTTTTACTTATTTCGTCAAATGGGAGTCTCTAAACACTCTCATTTCATTTTTCAATTTTAAAATTTTGATACAATAGAGTTTAAAGAGGGAAAAGACCAATTATTAACTCTTAAAAAAATGAAGGTTACGAGTTTGATGTAATCATTCAGTATATTGGGGAATATTATGGTTGGTCATAATATTTTGTGGAGGTAAATTGGCCCTTTTAGTGGTTCAATAATGGGTTCAATTCATAATTTTAAGAAATATCTATTTGGGGGCTTAATTTGTCGGCATTTAGGGCAAAGTTGACCGGAGATGGCACGATCTTTTCAGTGAAAAATTATTATTCGGAACAAAGGGTTTAAATTTTTACATTGCGAATATTTAACTTGGATTAGTCAAAAAATGGAAGAGGCTAAAATTAGGCTGAGGATTATTTCTAAAATTAGGGTAAATAAAATAGTGGTTAGCATATTTAAAAATCATTATTTCCTTCTCCTTTCTCTTCTGAGAAATAAGGTTTTTTTAAACTCTTATTTTTTCTGTAATTTATCTAGATCTTTTTGTCTGGCCACTAATGACACCTGACGAATACGTAAGTTAGAATAGAATGTACAAAGTACAAACTTCATGCATAATCATTTTTTTATATTAACAATATAGAGTTACTTTATTTTGATTGATGCATTAATATAAATTTCTTATCCAGATATAACCGTTATCCTTTTATTTAAATAGTATATAATAGTGATCCAATCCTATATTTAAAAAACAATCCGAATTTAATTCGGATTCCTTAGTTAAATCCGGATTACTATCCGGATAATAATCCGGATATAATTTTATTATCCATCCTTACCAATCCGGATCTTAAATAAATAATAGTAGTAAATTTATTAAATATTGGATCTGATTAAAGGCGATAATAGTAAATTAAAAGCAAAATGCATATCAGTAATATCAGTAATATGGAATTGCAAAAAAACTATTTATTCGCATAAAAGCTACCTTATAATTCTAAGTTGAATTATGTAGATCATTGGCTAAAATTACAGGAAATTAAATAATCGATTAAATTATGTAATATTTCAATATAATATTCATTAAGATTTAATGTTATTTTTAAACTATAAACATTAATTATATTTTATAAAAATTTAAAATTGACCGATTTTTATATAGTAAAATTAAATAAATTTTTTTTAAATATGCACGACCCCTTAAAATATTACTAAATTTTTACTTTAAGTATTAATCCATATCAATATTTATATTTAAAATACATATCGGATATGTACGTATATACATGTAATATGTATATGTCGTGCGTCGGAATGGAATTATTGTGGATTTAGAATCCATCTAGATTGATTCCAAATAATCATAAGTTGTAATAAAATTCTAAAATGTGCCTGAGTCGTTAAAGAATTCCAATTCAACCTACACTAAATTTATGTGTATTCCGAATTATTTCATCAATGCTTTTGTTTTGAAATTTAAGTCATTTAATATAAGGTTTATTTTTTAAAGCATCACATGAAATTTTTACATACATATTAGTATTTCGCATGGTACAAATTTTTCATTTGCAATGATTTTTTTCACACGCGCTTTTTGTATTTGCAGTTAATATTATCTGATTGTGAGGAAGATTGCATAATAGACACTTCTTGAACGTTTACGTACGTTGAAAAAACATTCGTTATAGAAAATTTTTGTGCTCGTTATATCTGAAGGTGTTATAGGAACGTTCAAATCTCCAGGGTTGACTGTACTACAGTATTTAATTCTAGAAATTTATAAGTAATCTAATAATGTCGGAATTGTATCCAAGCAATATGTGTCATTCGAGGATCTTG
>QKWP01000413.1:272483-283150 GCA_003550325.1 Gigaspora rosea
GCAAAAATTATATATAATAAAACTGTATTAATTTAGGCCGATGATCTTCAAAATTCTTAATTTTAGCCGGAAATTAAAATTTTTTGATTTTTTAGCCACCAAAAAGAAATTTTTTTAAAAAATAGGCCTGCTCAATGGTAAAATTGGCTCAGGAACATTTTTCACTTAGTTAGCTGCTGCAGCTTCATTAATAGAATTTTGCGTAATTTTGGCTTAATTCTGCGACACCTAGGATTAATAAAATATTATGATAAAAATAGGATACAATTAGAAATATTACTATAAATAGTATATAATTAGATAGACAATCAACATTGTTTTCATTGTTTTACATTTCAATATTTTGCAACCTTGTGCACAGTTTAAACTTTAAGCAACTTCTCGATAATATTCCACCTATTTTTATTCGTTTAATATTAAAATTTTCTTTACTTCTAAAGCTTCTTATTTATTTATTATTTATTTTAGTTTTTTTTTTTAATTTACGTTTAAATTTTAAGTCTTCTGTTTATTATTTAATACTAACTACATTACTAACTTCATTTAAGTTTTTTATCATTTTTTATCTTAAAATATTTTAGAAATGTTTAAAGGAATGAAAGTCGCTGCAAAGAAAAGTTCAAAGAAGGCCTCAAGCAAGAAGTCTAATAAGGAAAAAGCATCTCTAGAAGCAACAAGAGGTTCTGAACTAACTCAAAGCTTTTCGAAAAGATTTGATAATCTTGGAATTTGTGTTTCTAATACTTACGAAAATTTGAATACTTCCGAATGTATTTAAAAGTTTTAAACATAATCCTTTTTAATTTTTTAATCTTTTATTAATTATAATATATTTAAATAAAATTACAAGCGAGAACCTTAGCTAAGATTATAGAAAACCAAGGAGAAATACTTCACCAACTTCAAGAACTTAACTTTAAAGTCGGGAGACTAGAAAATCAGTTAAAAGAGATGGAGGAAAAAATAGATAATAATTTCGATTTTACTAATGAAAAAACATTCAAAGAAGTAATTATTTAAATTTAAATTTTTTTTAATAATATTATAAATAATTTAAAGTTATTTAATATTTATAAATATTATTTAATAAATTTTATTAAAGGACACTATTAAAGGGGCGGCTAAAATATTAATCGATAAATCTATTTATCTTACAGAAGAGCAGATAAAATCAGAAGTAGATAATTATGTATGAGCAAATTATAAAGATAATTTACGAAAGTTTACATCAGCTCAATGGAATTCATACTATATGAAGAGTTTTCATGGACCAGTAAAACCTTTTTTATTTAATTTATATGTTTTTTCTTATTTTCGAATATATTCGAAATATTTAATTCGTAATTCGTCAGTAAGTGATAGAAAATTAATAGTACATTTTGGGGCAGATTTTGTCGATCTTATATTAAATTAAAACGTGATTCAGAAAAGTTGGTTCAAATTAAAGTTTCTCATATAATGCCCAAAATGGGTTTAAACAAGTACAAATTTATAAATAAAATATAAATATTTATTTTATAAATTTTTATTCGAAGTTGTTTTAATATATTATTGATTTAGCTTTGAAGAAACAGCCAGATTCCGGACTACTTTTATTATAAGATTAGGTATATTAATTGCAGTAATATTTTATGTTACAGTAATAAAGCAAAAGTTACAAAAATGAGGTCAAATATTGAAAAATTTGAAATTTATGACCTTCGAGTACTTTAAAAACATATACCTAATATATCTTTACTACGACACTTACATTCTTTATTGATATTTAATAATATATTTATGAATTTGTCTCATAGTTATAATATAAGAAAAGAGCTTCAAAGGATTTCGTTCATCCACACTTCAATTCTAACTCTGGCTTTGTCAATTAAATTGGTTTCTTCAGATAAGTTGTCAATTTTATTATTTTCAGCCTTTATTATTGAAGATTCATATAACAATATTCGATCCGCTGCTTCATGAATTACACCTTTTCTATTCTTTAATCCAAGCTAAACTAATTTTCCACCTTTTTATTTCATTCTATTTTTTCATTTCTCTTACATTTCAATATTTTGCTCAATGATTTAATTTTTGCTTTCCGGGTACTATATGAAGATTCAAGTTTTTTTTACATCATCACTATCTTTTCAGCAATTAATACTTTATTTCTTAGTATGTTGAAGTAAGTATCATCATATAAGTTTCAATATTCGACCAAAAGACTCATAATCTAGAAAATTATACTTATTATTTCATAGTATTATTGTAAGGAACAAATATGACTTATACTCTCAATACTATTGGTTTTAGTATTGTCAATCATTGTATACACGACATTACAACTATTAATCTGACAGATAAGCCTCAATACTCAAATTTTCCCTTATTCGACATTATGAAAACACAAACTTTGGCATAGTGTAATAGTCTTTTCATAAACTGGTTTATTACCAGTTCTTTGATGGACAGAATTTTCTAAAAATATATTTTTAGATAATTTTTTATGCACTTTTGTTATAACGAAGTCGGACTGAGAAAAATTTTCACTATAGCTTTATTGGAAGAAATACTATTTCACTATATCGAGTTAAGTTCAATAATTCAAACTCTTCATTATATCAACCTTTATGATATTGGGTTTACTATAATGAAAGTAAATTTTCACAATACTGATGGGTTTTAATCCCACAAATGCCAACTGACGAACTAATTTGCAAACTAAACTTAATGGTCGCAAGGTTAGTGAAATTACTACTAATTTGAATGATGTTCTGAATAAAGTGGCACAACTTGCTACTGCAGAAGCAGTGAGAGACCAGGCCAGGTAATTTGAGCTATATTTTATAGTCTTTATTTTTTTAATATCGAATATCTAGATTTAACGGTTATACCACTATGTATTAGCAAACCACTATTTTGCATTCATTTTTCATTATTTGAAGGGCCTGCTACATCTGTAGCCTTTGTCAAATGTGCTATTTCTTTTTTATTCGCAGTGGAATATCGTCCTATCCAAGATTAAATGGTTTGCTTTGATGGAACTTCTTCAGGACTAAGTGTACCCTCTTCAGCTATTTGTGATAATTTGTCAAACATTTCTTTTGCAGAATTTCGCTTGCTATGATCTTCTTGGCCTGCCATGAACATGGCTTTCAACAACTCAAGAACATAAGGTGCTATCCGTTTGCCGCTTTCTTTTTTTCCATATTTTTGATTCTCTTTTAATGCCCAACCTGCATCTTATAAGAACCATTTTGGAACAAATCTATAATAAAAAAGTAATTAGAATAAAATGATTCACTAGTCAGAATTAACAATTCGTTGCTTCAAATAATACACACTAGTCGAAATATGGCCACTCGTTATAACGAATGTTATAAGTTTACAAGCCAAATGTATAATGATTTTTATTGCCTTTATTTTAAGTCGAATGATTGCCGTTTGGCGGCAATTGCTGCCACTCGGCAATCATTCGACACTCTAAAAATAGGCATGAAATAGAATTTTCGTAACCATTTGTAAATAAATCAGTAAAAGTAACACAATACATTTGTTTTAAATCGTTAAAATAGCCATAACAGTCATTTATTTAAACATCAAAATCGATAAAAATCGAAATAGAATTTCATAACTATTCATATATAAATCGTTAAAAGTAGAACATTACATTCATTTTAAATCGTTAAAATAGCTATAACAATTATTTACTATTCGTATATAAATCGTTAAAAGTAGAACATTACATTCATTTTAAATCGTTAAAATAACCATAACAATCATTTATTTAAACATCAAAATCGATAAAAAATCGTTATAAATCAGGGTTAAAAAATATTATTGTATAAATGGTTAAAAAATACATTATTAAAAATAAATAAAACAAAAAAACTAAAAAAAAACTATTTTTAAAAAACACAAATTTCTTTAAAAAACGATTATTCACTTCTTAGGAGTCTCTTCCTCAAATACCACAGACTCATTGTCCGAACTTTCTTCGCTTGTATATTCTGCAGTGTATTTAAGTGCGCCATGAATTTCACTGATACTTGAACTTTCGCCAGTTTTGTACTCTCGTTTTCTTGAGTACAAAACTTGTTTATCATAGTCACCACTATAAAATCGGCCTCTTTTCGCTGGTCTTTCCACAGGGGCATCTTCCGGTTCTTTTCTTTTTTCCGTTGCTTTCCCTTTTTCCGTTTCTGTGCTTTTATCGGTTCGGTGCCTTTATCGGTTTCTGTACCTTTTTCCGCTGCTTTGCTTTTTTCCGCCACTTTGCTTTTTTCTGCCGCTTTGCTTTTTTCCGCTTCTATGCTTTTTAATGCTTCTTCGATTTTTCTTCTTTTTTGTTCTTTCATACGATCATGTGCAACTTCTTCTTCTTCGGAAACGTAGGCCCAATCAGGTAAATCTTCAGGTCTAGCTACATCTAAAAAGTACGCATTATTGTCATAAAATCGTTTCCTCGTTTGTTGCGATGTTGAGATCTTTTTTGCTTGTTCATCCAAAGTTTTTTTATCAAATTTCGTAACTATAAAAATATCGTTAGTATTATTATTTCTACGATTGTTGAAATTTAGCAATAATTTGATCAAAAATCAATTTACCTCGTCAGAACACCACGTATAATCATACACATTAACATTTCTTTTCTTGTTGTCTTCAGCATCGGTCTTACTTATTTCTGGCGAGTGTATTTCGGTCCTTGAAAGTAAATTTATCAATCCTTTTCGCTCATATTTAATGATTCGCTTTGCTTGTCGTTCATATAACGATTGTACGCCTTTAATTCTTCGTGCTTTTTTCTGTAAGCAAAAAATATATAAATACATTAATAAAAAATAAATATAATATAAACAGTCATGTTTCGGATTTTAGTATTTATACTTACCGAACTTAGCCTGCAGGCTAAGTTCGGTAAGTTATAAATATTAATATCCAAAAACTGGTTTTTTTAAAATAATAACATAAAATTTTCATACTTCACTCATCCTATTATTGGCATGAAGACATCGATTGTCTTCATCTAGTTTTCTTTGCTCAATTTTCAGATGCCGGCCCCTTTGGTGTCGGTGTAAAGCACCTAACCAATCCCAAATCTCTTTTCAGGTAGGAGTGAAAGTTGGCGCCAACAATCGTTCTAACTCCGGGATTAATTTGTTAAGAATTTGTTTATTGTTCGGGCTCAAAAAAACTTCATCAATTTTTAGTTGAAATTTTTTCGGGATCGTTTTTAATAAAATTTTCATTTCAGCCTATTAAAAATGAAGAAAAATAATTAAATCGAAAAAACGGAAAAAAAATTTAAATTGTCAAAAAAAACATTAAAAAATCATAAAAAAAAATTTCGAAAAATCGTAAGGTTAGAATTGTAAAAAAATTAATCAAAAGATAAAAATAAATTATTAAAAGGAAATAATTGTAAAATGGAATCGTAAAAATTTTAAAATTCGTAAAAAAAATCAATAAAGCATAATAAAAAAAAATCGTAATAAAAAATTAAAATCGAAAAAAAAGAAAATTGAAAATCGTAATAATGAAAAGATAAAAATCATAAAATAAATTAAAAATCATAAGCAAATATAAAAAAAATCAATTGTTATTAAAAAGAAAAAAATCGTAAAAAAAAAAAAGTTAATCATAAAAGATAAGAAAAAAATGAAAAATCGCAAACAAAATTAAAAATTGTAAAAATTTGTAGTAAACTTACACGAGCTTCTTTAGGATCAAAAGACCTTTTTGCACTTAGTTGAGATGGCTGTATTTCGAAACTACTTTTACCATCATCACCATCAGATAATTCACCTTCACTTTCGCTTTTGTCGCTTTCTGAAATCGTTGATCCTGCAGTTTTGGATTGCAGGTCCAATTCCTTGCCAAAACCTTTGTTGATAATAATTAGGGCCTCGATTTCTTCTTTGGCTTGTTTGTTTTCAGCCTCCAACTCGGATACTCTGCGCTTTAACTTTGCAATTTCTTCACGCAAACTTTCGTTTTCTATAAAAATAGGTAATAAAAACAAAAGATTAACAAAATAAAAAATACAAAAATAAGAAAGATAATCAACTTAATCACAACTTTTGGCTGCCATTTCCCAATATATATGTTGGGAAATAGCAGCCAAAATTTTTTATAACTGAATTGATTATAAAACCTGCTTCTGATTCTTCAAATGACTTTTGTCGTTGAATAGTTTGTTGTTTTTCTTTGTACATGCTTTCGGGTAATCGAAGTGACAGATACCTTTGATTTAAGTTGGATAAAGCAGAAGTTACTTCAGGTGATGAGATACCGTAAATTCTCGTAATAGCGGGCAGGGGCGTTAATTCGAAAATCGCGACCCCTAAAAATTTCATATCTGGTTTCGAAATAATGCCCATGCGCGCCCCGAAATAACGCGCACCCCATTATACATCACGTTATATTATTTAATTGACTACTTCTTTTATTGCTTTTTAAGCTTTATGCATACACGCATACACGCATTCATGCATTCACGCATTCACGCATTCACCATTTACACATTCACGTGTTCACATACAGTCGGATCTCCAAATGCATCCACCAAACTCTAACAACGTTCACTTAAAAAATAATACTAGTAAGAGAAGTGCATTTATAAAGATCAAGGTTTTAATAAGTGCTCATAGAAGGCACTTATAGAAAATGCATTTATTTTACTGTGCAATGTCCCTTTAGTCTTTAATGTATAGAATTTAACGTAACCGGGTAATTTAAATACTTTATATTAAGTTGCAATATCAATCGAGAGTTTTGTATTTATTAAAAGACCAATTATTTGTCTAGATATAAACTAACGTTTTTTTTACCATTTTTAATAGAAGTTTCCTCGGAAAGACAGGAATAAACTTGGATAAGTGGCAACCAATTTTTTGAAATTGAATGCAGGCATTTGCTTTTGGTTTTTTTTTTTTCACTAAAAAATTCTTTTCTTTTTTAGAAATTCGCATCAGTTTAAAGAGCCGAGAACTATCCATTTATTGTCTAGTCGTAGTATTCTAATGTGTGGATCGATTTTAATAGCGAAGTAATATTTAATGAACAGCGAAGTAATATTTTAATGGGCGTAGAATGTTTTGCATACTTACTATAACATTCATTATCTGTCATGTCCATATCTTCATTCTCATCTGCATCATCATCTGTATCATCGTATACATCTATATCCATCATATCTTCATCTTGTTTTTCACTTGATAATTCGTCCATCTCATTCATCCGGTCTCCAACAATTGCTTGTAAATGGTGCGACATTTTATTGTCTTCGCTACCATCGGGGTTTAGGGTGAGTCCAGTCGATACAAAGGATTTGATAAGAACTTCTTTACTGATTTCCTTCAAGTAAGTTAATTTGTAAATTAGAATTTCGTATAATTGTAACTTTGAAACCACGATAATTTAATGTAATATTTTATGATTTAAATACCACGATGAAGCTAAAATCAAATTAATAAAAGACGAACTAATGCAGACAATTACATGAAATGAGTGCTGCCAAGAGAAAATGGCACTTCGAGCTTTCAATTATATAATTGAAAGCTCGAAATGCTATTGTAGTACTCAAATTTGTTGATTTTTGTAATGCAATCATACCTTTCATGTTTGCGAAACCCATTCACAAACGAGCTCGTATGGTGCTTTTTTGTGATGCCGTTTTTGGTAAAGTCTTTTCTTCCTTTTTCCATCCATTTTTTCCATTGTTTTCGCACACTACTTTTAAAAGGTTTATTTACTGAGACATCGGGTGGCTGTAAGACACTTGTTGTCCCACCGGGTATCTATAAAACATCTAAACCCTCAAGATTCAAAGCTTTAACGACATCTTCACGTATATGGCTACGATGACGGTCAACAAAAATTACACCTTTATCTTTAAAAAAACCATTTGGTCGTGCTCTAATAACCTGTGGAATGTAAGTAGAAACCATCAAATCTCCTTTCATGTTCGCATGGGATGCTGTTGCTACCACAATGTCTCGCAGAAACCTTCCCTTTGGTTTGTTTTTAAGTTTGAAAATTACGGTTGGCGGAAGCTTGTTACCAGAAGCCGTATAACCTAAAACTACAGTAAATCGCACTTTATCACTTCCTGTAGTTTTAATAGGCACTTCGCGAACACCTTCAAACTCGATTGTCAAATTTCTTGGCATATCAAACCACATTGGTGTTTCGTCGAAAGAAATAATATATTTTTTTCAAAATTTTGCGTCTTTTCACGTGCAGTTTTAAGAAAATTCTTAACAATTAAGGGTGTTTCCTCCAGAAATTTCTGTGCAATTTGTGTGCGGGCCCGTTCTACTAGGTTGTGTCGATTTTTAAAACGTACAACCCAGCCATGTGAAAACTTAGCATCTTCAAGACCAAGGGTTTGTCCTAACTCTTTAGCTTTGTTCCTAATCATAAGCGTTGTAACGGCTTGCTTTTCCTCTTTTCTTTGTTTGATGTAATCCAATAGTTCATTTTCCAGTGCAAGGTACTTGGCCTTTCGGCCGCGACCCTTGAGGGCTCGTACTTGCTCTTTGTTTTTAACAGGTTCGAGTTCTTTCTTTTGTTTTCTCCATTACTGAACTCATTTTCTATCAACATTATAAAATTTTGCAGCACGACGATTAGAAGAGTCTTCTGCATATTTAATCGCCTTAAGTTTAAACGCGATAGTATAGCTTCGATTTTTGCGTTCTAAATCCATGTTTATTGTAAGAGATTCATGCACGTAAATTAAAAGTAAATTACGCTTATATGTATAGGGGTTGGTGTTACAGATAAAAAAAAATAAAGCACTAATTCCCCGAATCAATGCAAGTAAGTTTAGCATTTTTTTTCTCAAAAAAAAACCGTATATAGAGAATTCTATTTATAGTTTAAAAAAAAAGGTTGATTTCAAATATACAATTCGCGGGAATAAAACTTTTTATTAAAAATAAGTATAAAATGTGAACGGAGCCAGTGTTAAATATAAATTGGTGCAATAAAAGAAGGTATTTTAATAATAAGTCTGTGCAAACGGAAATTATATGTTTTTTATTTTTTTTATTTTACATTTTTTTTTATTATTTTATTTTTTTATAAGCGATGGGTCTATTTTATTAGAGTAGGTAACTTTAGCGTTTAGTATTTCTAGAATGGAAGTCGTTTCTTGAGCGAAGGTTGTTCAAAAGACGAATCAAATATATTAATATATTCGAATTGTGGAGAGAACCTGCCTATTTATTGGAAATTTTTTTTATTTAATTTAATTTTTATTAATAAAATAAAAAAAAAGTACAGTATGCAGATTATACGCCATTCAAAAAAAATATATATATATTTGGCTATAACTTGTTATACGGTACTACTTGGTTATTGTTGGGCTTTGATATTACGTATGCATGTATGTATGCATCCAAACGTTGTGAGAATAACCATGGGCGTTATTTTGAAAAACTCTATCTACCGGTATATTGTATTAACAAATACCGGTAATTATGCACAATCAAAATACCGCTCATGGGCGTTATTTTTAACAAATCCAGTTTCAAAAAATCGATCTACATATTCGAAATAACGCCCATGCGCGTACCTGAAATAGCGCGTACGTAGTCAAAATAGCACGCCTCTGCTCGCTATTTCGAGAATTTATGGTAATAACAGGTTAAGTTGGATAACTGAAAGTTGATTTTGTAGGAGAAGTAGTCGAATGAACAGCAGGTGTTGAAGGTCTAGCAAGTGGTGAAGATCGAACAGGAGAATGTGATAAAGATCGAATGGGCGAATGTGGTGTAGATCAAACGGGAGAATGTGGTACAGATCAAACGGGGGAATTTCGAGTTGTAGAAGTGCCAGTTTGACAAAGTCCAGTTGGTAAAGTTTCGGATAAAGGTAAAGTTTCGGATGAAGGTAAAGGATTTTCAATTAAAGGTTCGATTATAATGATAGGTTCTTGTTGTTGACTTTCGGATGTATCGCATTTTAAAGGTTTTCGTGGTTTTTTTGAGCGTTTTGACATTGTAAAAAAAAATTAATATTGAAGAAATATTTGAGAAGTGTAAAGAAAAAAAAATATATCGAAAGAAATATTTGAGGAGAAAAAAGGTAGGTTATAAGTATTCAAAAGAAAAAAAAAGAGTTTGGTTTAGTAACGAAAAAAAAGAGTTTGGTTTAGTGACGAAAAAAAAGAGTTTGGTTTAGTGACGAAAAAAAATTGAAGTTGCAGAAAAAAAAATTCGTAGAGAAAAGTCTTAACTTTTATAGATTTCATTCGATCTCCGATTTTATATGCAACTGTATTGTTTACAATTTGTTTAAATCTTTGACATAATTGAAACTTATGGCGGAGGTATAATACAGTCATTATATTTGTGATCAATTCTTGATCACGGGATAGACATTCGAATGGCCTGATTTTATACATTCTACAGTAATCGATCGGGTCTATGATTAATTAAGTTCATCTTATGCAATCGATCAAATCTTATACAATCAAGACAATCAAGTTAGACAAATCATGTAAAAAAAATTAAACAATTAACAAAATTTAATTTAATCCTGCATAATACTGTAATAGTTCTAATGTTATTGAATTTTTTATTAAATTTTTAATATGCCGAAAACAATGGTTTTTTTTTATTTGCTGAAACAAGTGATTTAATTATGTATTGTTCGCAAATAAGAATTAAATTATTTTAATA
>QKWP01000413.1:289050-300410 GCA_003550325.1 Gigaspora rosea
CATTATTCCGGTACATAACATTTTTAGTCGATTTATACCATTCAAGTATAAAATATCAGATAAACAAAATTCTCGAGAATATTTAGCTGTAATTCCTTTAAATCGTAAATTTAATATTTAATATATTTAATTAATCTAAATTTAGTAATTAATAATGCGATTTTTAACTGATTTTTTAATTTACATTGACTTATATTGTTTACAATCGATTGCAATCATTCAAGTTCATATCGATAAAATCATATCAATATCCATCTTATTAAAAAATTTCTTGATATATGCGAATTATATGTTTTATTTGACGAAACTTATACGAATTGTTAAAATAGCTGAAATTATACGATTTATATAATTTATAAAACGATAAGATTCAGCTGTCGATTTTTTCTATTTTTGCCGATTTTTGCTGATTTTTATTTATAAAAATCGGTAAACAAACGGATATTATATCAAATTTGCTTTTTAAACATTCGGCTATAGCCGAATGTTAATCGATTTCTCTCTTTTAATGCCGATTTGTATACGAACCTTGTAGTGCCGAATTTTGATATTTCGACTAGTGACATCATTTGAGTGATTTTGTGGACGTGCATATTCACAAAATCATGTGATATATAGAGTAGCAAATCTAATTTTGAAGTTTTTTAGTTTTGACAGGCATGCTCAAATACTTACGATTGTTCAGTAGTATACGTGAAAACTATATCGTTAACAGGTAAATTATTTTTTCGTTCATTCAATTCTTTCGTTGTCTTAAAAAACATTTCTTTTTGTAATAGATTAAGAAGATCAAGACGTTATGCATTAACTGAATAGCTAATTCTACGGGAATTTAGCTCATCTTTTATATGGTTTGATTGCTATCTTCGTGGATCCCAGTCGACATTGTCACTGACTTAAGTGCAAATAACAAAATTAGTAATTTTAATTTTTACCTATTATAATTGACAAATAGTTTTTCAACTATTTACTTGTTGTTCGATAAAAAGGTACTTTCTATGAACTTTTCAGAATAGAATGTTCAGATATTTGTGGTGCAGGTTGAATTAAAATTATTTTAGTAACTTTTGCAATTTGAGCTGGAGTAAAATTTTTCCATGTCCCGAAATTAGGTAATGCTCGTGCTCGAATATGACTAGTATAAGGGCCATTATTTGGCCATTGCCATTCTCCCCAATTTGATACTCCTGACAAAGTTCCAAATCTATGATCTTTTTTTTCACGATTAGATTCGATTTTGCTATGGGAAGCTGAGATTTTAAATTAGCAAATATTTCAAAAATTTTAGAACATTCATCGCATTCAACATTATGGGGCTGAATACAATTGCCAAAAGCATACGGCAAACAGTGATTTATACATGTATCATGTTCCACATTTCCAGCTATATCTACTTTTATATGATTTTGATAGTCATGTTTTAAGTATCGTTGAATGCCTTCTAATTTTTTTGTCCAAAATTCCTAGTAATAGATTGTGAACTTAATATCAAAAATGAATGTTTTTTTACATTGCTATCAAGGTTTCGATAGATTAAAAGATTGTACAAGCAATAATTCTTATAAGACTTCATTGCAATTACTTATAATATTAAAGGTAATTACCTGTTTTTCAGAGTTATTCAGTTCTTGAATAATTAGATTTTTCAAATCTTTAAAAACCTTATATCCGTATTGATTACATATAGCACATAATCCTCCTAAATTTTGCGATATTGGAATGGTTCTTTTTTCAATCGAGTCATAAAGGCTGTTCTTTTCATTCCATCTGGGAATGTTTGAGAAAAGCGTTCCCAAAGGCGTTCTTTATTATCATTCAAATATTTAATAGCACGTCACTCTTTATCTGTTTGGTATGAGCTCATATTCACATTATTTTTAATGTTTCTAACTCTTCTTCTAATTTTTTTGGCAATATTTGTCTTTTTATTTTAGGCTTAGATGATGACAGACTACCATGTCCATTTATATTACTATAAATTTTTGCTTCACTAATTGAATTTGGGGATATCTAAGATAAGTATAAAATATAATATTATTTGAATTTGATATTTAATTTAAAGCAATCTCTAATACTTTCAGATTTTTTTGCAGGTTTCATATTTGAAACTATTGGCAATTATAGATAATATACGTCTTTGTCCATTTGATCCACATGGGTTCTCTGCAAGAGCCTGAGCAAAACAATTCCAAAATGTCTCAGTTGCATTGAAAACATGGTCAAGTATAAATCGCAAAAACCCTTGTTTATATAAGAATTGCAAATTATTTTTGTCTATATTTGAGTTTTCTGAACGTGTCCAAAATTCGTACTAACAAAAGTTTAATAAATATTATTATTTGCTAGATTATACAAAGATTATAGATACAAATATACTGATGTAACTTTAAGTCATGTTTTTGCAAATATATGCATAATATAAGATGCAACTAAGTTATATCAATTAATTTGCATCTATAGTTAAGATAGCATCAGAAGTCTATATCTACAGTAGTAATGAATTCGAATTGTTTAGACAATTGAGATTAGCTTATAATATGTTTGTGATTTGGATGTAAAATTTCACTTAATTTGAATACAAAAAATAATAAATATTAGATTATGTTTTTTTTTTGAAATTATTCATGAAGCATATACATTGTATCTAGAATATGAAGTAATAATATCTATGTAAAATTAATAGATAAAAAAACATAAAATTGAAATAAATAGAAATTATACTATCAAACAAATTACGTGCTTGATCTAAGATAACAAAGGCATATATAAAGTAGAATAAAATAGAATAGTATTTTGTTTATATAATTATTAGATTATAGACTTTTGAAGCTTTTATATATGAGTGACGAAAAAGGAAAGCCAGTAAATTGATTCATTACTTTCACTTTATAAACTTTGCATAAAATGGATCTATTAAAGAAAAAATAATATCAAAAGCCAATTATTACGTAGATTATATTTTAGGAGTAGAGCAGTAAGACAAAAAGTAATAAATTAATCTACAGGTTTTCCTTTTTTATCACTCACATATATATATTTTTTTTTTACCTGAGATTCATTATGAGAAAATAATGTAATTGGACTGCAACCCGTAGCTTTAAACATAGCATGCCAAGCTCGAATTTCTCGTTTAGAAAACTTATAATTGCAAGGGTATATCTTTTCTAATATGCTATATAATTCCATAATTGTGCTTTGATCCAACCAATTAATAAAAACACTATACCAGTTAATAGCTGAAATTGTACGCTTATGAAGATGGTGATCATATAATTTTGTCATTTGTAATTCATTTTTCTAGTCTTTGGGTAAACACTTCAAGTTACGCATTTTATTTAATTGATCTTGAGTAATATTATTTCTTAGTCCAAAAAGTCCAATCCCGTCTGTGTTAGCTAAAAAATCAGCATTTTTCCAGACCGTGCTAGGAGTTTTATTATGAAATTTGCCTAATAGTTCATTATCACAATAAATTTCTATATGACAACCATTTTCATCAATAGTTTGCCAAATTAAAACTCGTTGTTTTTTTTTGTTTTTTGTATAAAAATAAAGAAATGAAGATGAATAACCCGGTCCAGCTCCAGGTAAGTCTGAGTTTTCTGAAGTTCCAAGACTATAAATCCAAATTTGACATTTATCATAATCAATTTTAAAAGGATGAAAAGGAATATCCCAAAGTAGCTCTTGCATAATTGATTGTTTATTATGACCTAGCATTAAAGAACCGGAAAATTTAGAGTTAACGTGAAATATGTCTTGATAAAGTTTAGATACTGCATTGGTAGCTGAATTTTCTACAGATCCCAAAACTTCGTGTAACTCATAACAATAATTAGGAATATTGTTTTCTTGAATAATTTGAGTAATAAATTGTCTTCCATTTAGTTCAACTGCAATTTTTTGTCTAACTCGAAGTGGAAAAAAACCAGTATCTACCAAATCTGTACCAGTTATAGGAATCCACCATTCGCGTGCATGTAGTCCATAATGTAATTCAGGTATTAAAACTCCTAATGTTAGAAGTTGTATATTATAGTCTTTACGTTTAGACATATAAGTCAGAACAGCTAGATTCTAAAGCCTATATATAAAGATATATTTATCTTATTCCCAAAATTTATTATTTGATAATTAATGTAGATCTATCATTGATCGACGAATCACGAATTAAAATATTTCGAAATTATTTGCTTTTTTTTAATTATTGCATTTTACTAAATTAATATATTTAGCTTTTGGAAAAGATTAGAGCTTTGTGGGTACTTTGACAACAAAGATTAAATCCTCTACATTTTTCATATTTGGAAAACTTTTAGAACCAATTAACAATAGTGCTCACCTAAAACGGTTCTAAAGTAGAAAAAATCAGACAAAACAAAAGCATGCTACTGGCGGTTATTTGATAAGGTAGAAGATTCGGAAATGACCTATATGGTTAAAATTTTAAAAAAAGTTTTTCCTTCCGGAGATGGCTCTCAATAAAATGTAGCATATGCTATAGCCATAGCCCAAGCAATGCTAAATCTGAAATTAATAAGATAATGATGTCCGATACTGCAATTAAATTTAAGATTGCAAAAAATGTAGTAAGTATTTATATCCATTACTTTTAATATTTTTATTAATATTTTTATTAATATTTTTTTTTTAAATTAATTTAAATAATTTGAATTGTTTCGAAACAAATAGGAGATCTTAAAACACAATACAGGATTTTTATTATCAAGCTCCGAAGATGAAACAGAAGAAGAAAAATCTAATGAAGAATCAGATAATGCCGAAAAAGTATAAATAGTTTTTAATTAACTTTGAAATATTATTTTCGAATGATATAAATTATTCTAATTATTTAGGAACCTATTAGGAAACATAAAAATATTTCGAAGAAAAACAGCAAGGTTTTATATTTAATATAATTGCAATTATATTGAAATTATTTGTGACAGATCATAATGAAATCCAGATTAAAATGAAATGATAGTATAAAATCTCGAAAACTAAATTTTTTTGAGACACATTTTTTAGGGTTAGGGGTTTAGGGTTAGGGTTAGTTTTAAAAAAAATTATAATAAACAAGTATTAATAGGTTTTAGAAGGCTAGCAGGTTAAGTATAGAATATAGATTTCATTTTAAATTATGATCTGTGACATTATTTAATATTTATAAGTATTTTTTAGACATATAAAAAACCAAGAGTGAGTAAGAAAAAAAGATTTATAAGATATTTTGATTTATTTCAAATACATTTGAATTTTTGCAAAACTATTAAGAAAATTTAGAAACCTCCGAAAAAGAGCGGGAAGATCAGAAAGAATTGCCAGAAGATTCAAAAGAAGATAATGATTCTAATAATATTGGAAAAGTATAAATAGTTTTTAATTAATTTAATTAACTTTGAATTATTATTTTCTAATTATATAAATTATTCTAATTATTTAGGAGCCAGTTAGAAAAAATAAAAATATTTCGAAGAAATACAGCAAGGTTTGAATATTTAATATAGTTGTAATTATGTCAAAATTATTTAATATTTATAAATACTTTTTAGATATATAAAAGGCCAAGAGTAGGTAAGAAAAAAGATTTATAAGTTATTTCGAATTATTCAAACACATTCGAATATTTTCAAAACTATTAAATTAATTTAAAAATTTAGAAACCTCCGAAATAGAGCAGGATGATCAGAAAAATTTGTTAGTTAATTCGAAAGAAGCTGAAAACGAACCGCAAGATAATAATTCTAGAGCTCCCAGTTTCTTATCCTCGAATGATGATAATGATTCGAAAAGAGAAAAGGATAGTGATTCGAAAAAAGAAACGGATGATGATTTGAAAAAAGAAACAGATGAAAGTGATGAGTAAAAGTTTTTTGTTTTTAGTTTTGTTTTTTTTTTATACAAATAATGCTGCGTTTTATTTTTATAATTTGTTATTTGGTTATATAAATTTAGTAAATTTCGCAAATGCAAAATAAATNATAAATTTAGTAAATTTCGCAAATGCAAAATAAATCGAAATAAATTAAATAAATAAAAATTATTTTAATTGTTATTGCTTTAAATTATCACTATTCCGTAATATTTAATTTATATAATTTGTTTAGACTGATTTTTTCGAAATAGTTCGAAATAGTTCAATGATGTTCAAATTCTGTACTACTAGATCAGATTAGATCTTTGGTTTATAATTAGATCTTCTATTTTGGATTTTTTTCGCTTTTTTGTTTTTATTTTTTTGTTTTATTTTTTTGTTTTCATTTGTTTTTTTTCATTTTTTTTTATTATTTATTTTTAATTTTTTTAATTTTATTTTTATTTCGGCACTTTACAAGAACATCTTTTCAAGAAAACAATGTTTCGAAACCATGCGCAAGCCAACCCACACTTCTGACACTTTGCAAGAACGTCTCCGGCAATTTCTAAATTTCCTTTAAAGAAATAAAGGACTTTATTTATTTTTTGTTTGACATAATTTGTTTTTGTATTTTGTTTTTTGTTTTTTTAATTTCTTTTATTAATTTATTTATTCTGGCACTTTGCGAGAAAAGAACCCTTACTTCCTGGCACTTTGCAAGAAAACCAACCCAGACTTTTTCGGCACTTCGCGACTTCTTTCGCAATTTCTGAATTTGCAAAAACGCGAACTCTTACTTCAGAAAAATGATGTTTGCTTCATTTATTTTTTTATTTCGTGTTTTTTGTTTTTGTTTTTTTGGTTTATTTTTAAAATTTTTTTTATTAATTTATTTTTTATTTCGGCACTTTGCAAGAAAACAAACAACTTTTTGAAACATTGCGCATGCCAACTACGACTTCGACACTTTCAAGAACACATGGGGTGAGGTTAATAGAAATGGGACAAATTTATTAGATAAATTTGTCCCATTTCTGTTGATGTCCCCCCACATTCCTAACAATTTCTAAATTTTCAAGAACACTTTTTTAGAGAAATAGGCGCAAGTTTTCGCAAGTTTTCGCATTTATTTTTTCGTTTTGTGTTTTTTGTTTTTGTTTTTTTGGTTTATTTTTAAAATTTTTTTATTAATTTATTTTATTTTAGTACTTTGCGAAAAAAACAAAAACTTTTCGAAACATTGCGCATGCCAACTAAGACTTTTGATACTTCAAAAACACACTCCTACAATTTCTAAATTTTCAAGACCACTTTTTTAGAGAAATGGACGCAAGTTTTTGCAAGTTCTTGCAAGGTTTCACTTCATTTATTTTTTCATTTCGTGTTTTTTGTTTTTGGTTTATTTTTAAAATTTTTTTATTAATTTATTTTATTTCGGCACTTTGCGAGATAATTAAACAATACTCGAAACCTTGTGCATACCAACTATGACTTCTGACACTTTCAAGAATGATAGAAAACAAAGAAGCGAAGATAATAGCTAACTGTGGGGTAAGCGAAAATAAGTGTATAGGGCTAGTTTTTTGTATATAGTAATAGAATTAGATGCGACGAATTGCGAAATTAGTTTAAAATATTTGTAATAATGTAAAAATAATATGTAATATATAATAAAAAAATGTATATTTAATAAATATAAAATATAATGTATAATAATAATAAATAAAAAAATAAAATTTTATATTAAATTGCGAACCCGTGCGAAATATTACAAAATCCTGTAAAAAAGCATGATTATGTAAATATGTATATCATTTATTTATTTTTTAAAAAACATATCCACCAATATGGTTTTTAGGGATAAATTTTTATTAGGAAAGGACCCCAATTTTAATATTACCTGATCAAAACAACACCCTAAAATTAAAGTCAAATCAATTGACGCACATCATTTTACTATATCTTATTCACGTCCAACCGATCGTTCGTGGGGTCAACCGATCAAAAAACTATGGGTATGTATTATAGCTAGCATTTACTACTAAAGAAATCCTTTAAAACTAACTTGGTATATAAAACTTATATTTTTATTATAATACTGATTTTCATGTTTAAAATGTCAGCAACAAACATTTTAACACGATATCGGTGCTCAATTTGCAATAGTAAGAAAACTTATAAGTCAAAAGCTGGTTTGTAGCGGCATGAAAACCTGAAACATAGTAATTATAAAGAGATTCCTGCACATATTTCACTGGTTCCAGAATATGAATTATGACACATCAAAAATGTTATAGTTAAAGAACTACAAAAATGGATAAAAAACCATTACTCAAAAGTTGGAAAACAGGTTTTTCAATTTATTGTAGTAAAAATAGTTTCGTTAGAATTTTTGGTCAATATTTAACCCGGTATTCTGTTTGTGGAGGCTGGTATCAATGTTTTTTTAATGAAGAAGAAGCAATTGATCAGTTAACAGAAATATTCAAAGATAGTTAATGGGCAGAAAGAAATTATGGAAATGGACAATTATCATGAGTCAAACTATACGAAAATAAATCAGATAAAATTAAAGAAACAGACCATGCTACATTAGAGCCAAAAAAAAAAATCATTTTGAAAAGGGATTATTAATTGAATAGCGAATAAAAGGATTTAGTGACAAGGCAGAACACCGTTGTAAAGGTGGAGAAATAATGTTTAAAATTCGTAGTCAGTCAAGGTCAGTTTTAGAATAGGTTTTTTTGTACCCTCGTTACCATATTGGGTACATACCAAGTTCTTTGTATATAAATAATTTTTACTTATATTCAAAACGCTTAGTGCTTTAATTGTCTGGAGTGTAGTAACAGACTCATACTTTTACGCCCTTTGATGACCATAACTACGTTATTGATACATTTTTAATAAAAATATCAAAAACGTAGTTGTTGCATTTTCCGGATGTAACACCGCATGTCTATATTTGCTCATTTAGTGCAGCAACAACACAGGTTTTACGCGTTTGTATTATGGGCTGATTCGAATCAATTACCCGGGTAACTAATTTATACATATCTAATATTGTAATTGTCCGTAGCATACATTTTTTGTGTTTTTTTTTAAAAATTTTTAATTTAACCTTCGCTTAAATTATTTTTTTTATATTACTTCTAAGCCTTCGCTCAAATTACTTTACTGGCCTTCACTCAAATTATTTACTAAACCTTTACTCAAATTACTTACTGAGCCTTTGCTCAAGTATGTTTTTTTAATTTTTTTAAAAGGGTCGACATTTTTTTTCAAGAACTACATACATACGCGCGTACATGTACATACTTGTTAGCATAGATTCAAGTGGGCTTAAAGTAAATTATACGGGTAAGATGTGTAATAAATTTTAATGAAAAAATTTTCCCGTAATTCTATTACTATTCAAGCAGCAACCAGGAATCAACAATTGGATGATAATTTAATTGATTTATTCGTGGAAAACATGAATTCTGTTGTAGCTTTATAGAGTGACCCTGCTATTAAAAAATATTATAATTCTGCAAGTGAAATTGGATTACAAGATTCTGCAAAATAGTAAGTGGTTTTTTTTTATATGAAATTTAAATAATTTACATATATACATCATGAAATCTAATTATATGATGTTTCATTTTATCAAGCTTTTTGGATAATGTAAGCCGATTTGGTAAAGATGACTATTTACCAACTGATGAAAATATTCTTCAAGCTCGCATAAGAACAGTTGGTGTCGCTGAACTAAATTTGAAATAGCAGATGTAAGATATAAGTAAGGGAACTTATGTTTCAGTTTTGTTTTTGAAATAAATCATGATCACTGATGGTATCCTGGTATCCTTGAATTTTCAGGATTTATGATGTTGGTGGCCATCGTTTTCAACGTCACTTTTGGGCATAAGTTATTTTTGTAAATTTTTTATCTTGGTTTATATATAATTTTTCAATTTGAAATTTATCGTCTAATTCTTTATTTATATAACACTAGTTCTTATTTTGATGATGTTAGCGCCATTATTTTCATGGCTGCTATATCAGCTTTTGATCAAACATTAGAAGATTCTGATATAAACCGCATGGTAAAAAAAAATTTTTTTTAAAGATCCTAATGATTATGAAGTTGTTGTAGCCAATTCCTTTACAATGCAGATTATTTTACTTTGAAATTAAAATTATAAATGAAGGAAAAAATGAGTAATATTAAATAAATATTTTTATGTATTAAGTCAATATTATTATAATCACTTTAATTCTATTTATTAATAGAATAATTGGAATTGGATACTGTACAAAACAAAATAACATAAGCGATTTCATGCCTGGTAATAATGGACTATTTTTATTTAATTTTTATTATTACAATCCACATATAATACAATACTCTAAATTTTTATTTTTTTTTCAGATAAAATTTTTTTGTTATTAATTATTATATACAAATAATTTTTTTTTTTGTGTAGCATTTTCTTCGACTTTTGGTCTTTTTCCTTCGCCGCCTGTTGGAGTCGTCGCATATTGCAGTCGTCGCATGTATCTTTTTTCGATCGTTGTCTTGTATTTTCTGGATTTATGTAAAATCGAATTTAAAATTTAAATTTACATTCATCAAATTTAGAATCAACTTAAGGTGCTTTTAAGTTTCGTACCAACTTGGGTTGTATTTAGAATTCCACTCCAACCTAAGTCCACAATAATTCCATTTCTACGTACGATAATACGGAATTGTATCCAAGCAATATATGTCACTCGAGGATCTTATAGCAGAATGCCTTTCGATCGTTGTCTTGTATTTTCTGGATCTATGTAAAATCGAATTTAAAATCAACATGATATTAAATTTATATTCATCAAATTTAGAATCAACTTAAATTGCTTTTAAGTTTCGTACCAACTTGGGTTGCATTTAGAATTCCACTCCAACCTAAGTCCGCAATAATTCCATTTCTACATACGACATATATACTTTGTAGTACAACACTATAAAGAATCAAAAAAGTATTAGTATAAGTTTTAACGAAGCTAACAAAAAAAAACAAAAAAAAAAATAAAAAAATTACTTATCTTTATAATAAATAAATTTAAAACTTATAATACATTACTTTATTAAGATGATCTAAAATAGATCGTTAACGATCTATTTTAGATCATGATCTTGTGATTATCACCACTGACGCTATTTAATAAAAAAAAATTTAGTAAATAATTAAAAAAATAAAAGAAAAACAAAAAAAAATAAATTTAAAAAAAATAAAAAAAAAATATATATATATAAAATTCGTAAAAAAATATAAATAAATAAATAAAAAAAAAATGAAAATATAAATTAATTAAAATAAACTAAAAAAAAACGTTAAAAAAAGAATGTAATAAAAAAAAAATAAAAAAATATAAAAAATATAAATAAATAAATAAATAAATAAAATCGAAATTATAAATTAAAATAAACTAAAAAAATAAAAAAATATAAATAAATAAATAAAAAAAAAATCAAAAA
>QKWP01000413.1:301327-316063 GCA_003550325.1 Gigaspora rosea
AAAAAAAAAAAATAAAATAAATAAAAAAATATAAAAAAAAATAAATAAATAAAAAAATAAAAATAAAAATAAAAAATAAAAGAAAATACAAATAAAAAAATAAAAAAATAAAAAATAAATAAAAACAAATAAAAAATAAAAAATAAAAAAAATAAAAAATAAAAAAAAATAAAAAATAATAAAAATAATAAAAATAATAAAAATAAGGATTTATTTATATGTACCCTAAGGTACATGTACCCTATTTAATTTTATAATGCATATTTAAATTTTGTGTAATAACCATATTTTATATATAATTATAATTATATATGTACGTACGTTCTGATGTAATTTATAAGTCAATAATCTAAAACCAAGCTTACACAAGTGATACTAAGTTATATATATGAAAACCCCCATCCCAAAGCTTAATATAATGAGATTGACCCTAACCCTAAACTTTAGGACTCATGGTTATTTTAGGCCTTATGATTTGGCGCAGTCTCACAAAATATGCACAGCACTTACGGGTTTGTCTGTGCAATATACGGGACGATATTAATACATGTATTTGTCATGTTCTATATGTGTTGAATTAAAATACGTCATATGTATGTACATACGTACTACTAACAGTTAATTTAGTCAACGCGAATATATAGTAAAATAGCATAGTATGGAAATACACATTAGAACGGACGTGTAAAAACCTAATATGAACATACTATCAAAAATTTGGGACAATTTTTGCACGTCAGTTCGAATCTGTATTGCTATACAGTACAACATATTTGGCCCATATTACTAAGAGTATCTTAGAAGCTCTATATATATGAGTATTAAGGGGAGTAACAAAAATCAGGTGATTTTTTAGAGGGGGAGGAGGTAAAAAAGTTAAAATTATATATAAGAACCTGACTATTTATATATTAAGGAAGAGGGAGGGGAGGTAGGCCTCTGATAAAAAATAATCAGGTGATTAATGACACTGCCCTAAATAATCGAATAAGTTGAATATTCAAACATTCCTACTTTATTAGCCCATGAATTTTGAAAATTTGAAACTACTTACCACGAGGCTCTAGCCAAAATCAGGGAAGCAAGGGCCTTTCATTATTTAATATTTTTAATAGCCACAATGCGGCCTTGACCAGCACTTTTTACTATCTGAAAATTATTTTCTAATTCGATAATTAAATTGGTTTTTGGACTAATAAACAATTGTTTGTAAACTTCGTGCAAAAGTTTTTCTTTCGTTAGTGGAGAATTCTACCCGTGGTTACAAAATGATCCAGTAATTTTCAAAATTGATTTACTGAAATTCACGGTTAGTATGTGTTTAAATTTAAAGTTGCAATATTCTCAATTCACTTTAGCACAATTAACAACTATACAACAATTTTGGACATATGAATATTATTTGGATATCACCAAGAAAACCTGAAAATAATATCAGGTAAAATTTTCAAGCTTTCTTTGTGTTCAATATGAATATGAAATACCTTGTCGCTTGTGCTATGCTTCGCAACCAGCTTTGTTGTGACTGGTATTTTGACATTGTTGGCATTGAGTTTGCTTCCTAGTCTTTTGTGCATTTGAATGCTCTTTGGCACTAGACTTTTTTTTACTAACTAATTCATGGGACCCCTTAAACCGTTTTTTCTTTGGAGCACCTCTTTTTGAATGAAATACTGGGTTTTCGATTTCTATAAAATTTTCTTTGTCGCTAGAACTACAACTCGAAGTAGTCTCTTCTTCTTCTTCCTGTTGCAGTTTACTTTTCTTTGAATGACTTTTTCTTCTTTTTTTTGGTGCATACTTGTTGATAAAGCCATTCATGAAATCTTGAAGTTCTTTTATCGCATTAGCACTAGCGTCTAACCCAGTTTGGATGGCTTTTTTCGACAACTTATTGACTGTAACGTAGGTTTTGCAGTAATTAATTTTAGAATGAACATCACTAAAAGAAATATTCGGCACATGAAATGACAAATTAGGAAAAGATTGTTCAGTTTGAGTTGAATTATTTGTACTATCCAATCCAATAATGAAAGGATGTTGAGATGTTTGGGATTCTGATTCAACTTGTTTTTCATTAATGTACCATCTTTTCGAAATAAGCATGATGTGGAATGCGGCATAATTTGAAACGGTCATGACTTGAAAGAAATGTCTGTAGACAAATCCACATTGAATTAAACCTAGACATGTACACAAATGTGAATTGTCTTTGAACAATACAATATAAGTTTTAGCTTTACGTCTGTGTCTTGTAACCTCCCAAATTTCAATAATAGAATTGACTTTTGTTGGTGGTATTAATTCACTAAGTAAAATTGCAGGTGCATCAATAGTATCTTTAATAAACGTATCAAACACCTCAGTTGAATTAGACTGTTTAATTAAATCGGATAGTTCAGTTGAATCAGATTGTTCAGTTAAATACGATCGTTTAGTTGAATCGGATAGCCCAGCCGAATTAGATGATTGAGGCAAATTAGATAATTTAGTAGAATTGGATTGCAATCCTAAATCTTCAAAATCGTCAATGAGGCGTGATGTGTACCAGATGGCTTGAGCAATCTCCTGTTGTTGCATAGACAAGGAGGATGGTATTAAATAGCTAGTAATCCATTGATCGATTTCAGGTAAAAATTCAAAACTAGCGTGAATAAGCGTAGATCCCATGATAGAGTGATTCCAGTTTTTATATTAAATGTAAGTGGATGCTTGATCAATTTGTTTGTCAATATATTTAACAAGATTTATTAAAGATGTGCTGCTATTTACTGAATTTTTTATTATAGCATTTTGGCCTTCAACTCTCTGTATAGATTGCATTCCGGCATTAAAGACTCTAGAGGTATAACAAATAGCCCAATGCTCTTTTTCATTAAAAAGTGCTCGATTAAGGTATGAAACGGCTTCAGGAAATTCTACTATAAATTTATTCCATAAATAATAAAACTGTTGATGCGAAGGAGAATTACGCATTTGATACCATTTTTTGGAAAAGTCACTATATCGTTCTCCCATTTTACCTTTCAGATTTTTTATTAAATTCTGACCTATGTGATATATGCAATGAATGTGATACGTATTAGGTAATACATTGGCAATGGCAGCATTAACTGCGAGGCCGTTGTTAGTAATTATTGTTAAAGGCGCGGCATTTGTATTTGAAATTAAGATTTGCAATACCCATTCATAACTTTCAACGGTCTCGTCATTCA
Source organism: Gigaspora rosea (assembly GCA_003550325.1). Lineage (NCBI taxonomy): Eukaryota > Fungi > Glomeromycota > Glomeromycetes > Diversisporales > Gigasporaceae > Gigaspora > Gigaspora rosea. The sequence goes on from QKWP01000413.1 coordinate 304,543, forward strand.
TAAGGGCCTGCCCCACCAAACGAGACCGGTTGTTATTATCCACTATTACAAAGAAGCCCAGTGCTATTTTAAAACAGTTTTTGAATAGGTGTTATTGTGTTGGACAACATCTATATATCGAATATACAAGTCATATTGGTCTGGTGATATCCAGAATAAGGACGTAAGAGAGTTGTTTGTAGAATCAACCTTCCAATTTATAATTCATCTGGAATCTTCAGCTTTACGCTCTAAAAGATCATTAAGTAAGACAGCCGCTTCACCTTCAACATGGTTTTGTCGTTTAAAGGTTTGAATAACATTCGAAAGGTCTTGAGGTAAAAAAAAGACATCCGGATATTGATTTGTCAGCATTTGATACTGTGTCCTCATATTAATATTTCCAATTTCAGTTCAGAATTTAATATTTTTTAACATGCACTTAGAAAACACCCGATATTTTAATGCGAACTTATTGGTTTTATCCTTTATTGAATGATCATTATAATTCAGACAAAGGGAACTGATGCTTAATATGCCTGTTGTCTTTGGACAACTAGCACGAACATGCCAATTACATCCAGTCCATTTACTTCGAGTCTGTCGTTGGTTTTCAACGATGTTAGTCTTGTTCTTTGTACCGTTATGACCTTGATGTTCACAAGCGTATCGACGAATTCGACAAACTCCCTTATCATATTCGGATCCACGTATAACGCTAACAAAGTTTTGAGACTTCGCATAAAAAGAAATAAAGCTATCTATTTCTTCCCAATTACAAAATGTTTGACCAACTACTGGAGCATCGATTGCTTTGTCCAAACTTTGATCGTTTATTATTTGAATTTTTAATTAGTTGTTAAAACGAATACAAAGTTTTACTAAGTTAAAAGTAGAATAAAGAAGTGTTAACGTGCCTTTGTAAAATATTAACAGGCTGTTCTTCAACTAGCCCTGAATTATCATCGCTTTCTTGCCAATTACGAGATGTTTGTCCAACTTCTGGAATGTTGGTTGCTTCGTCCAAATCTTGATCGCTTATTATTTAAATTTGAATTTTAATTAGTTATGAAAATGACTACAATATTTTACTAAGTTAAAATTAGGATAAAGAAGGTTTAATATACCTTGGTGAAATATTGATAGGCTGCTCTTCAACTAGCCATGAATTATCATCACTTTCCATTTTGTAACCGGCAACTCAATGTACAACACCTAAAATCAGTAAGTATTACGATATTAAAATACTACCTTGCAAAATAACGTGTTATACAATACATTTTTTACTGGTAGGCGCAAGCCAAATTTTGGTGGCGTACCACTAAAATTTGGTTTACGCTGACAACCCTAATTATACAAGCTTCCAATACCAACGTACATACCCGCAAAATATATATTTCCTTTCAGCACCTATTGCGTTCCTTATGTGCATTTTTTTTTCTACAAGGGAGAAAAGAGAGAAAAGCTTTTTGCGTTCATTATGTGCTTTTTTTTCTACAAGGGAGAAAAGAGAAAAGCTTTTTTTAGTATCGTCTTTTATTCGTATTTATAGTTAATGACAAATTACGTCATCTGTTTACTTACGTGCATTAAATTATTATCTCGATTTAATCTCCGATGCATACGATCGTAATTGTTCGTTATTGTTAGACATGTTGTACAACATACGATCAACAAATCTGTGACAGGGTACATAATATTTTAACATACCCTAAGGTACAAATATATTAATTCTAAAAATAATAAAAAAATTAAAAAAATATAAGAAATTTAATAAAATTAAAAAAAATCTAATAAAATTATTTAAGTTTTTAGGTTTAATTAATTTTACAATATAAATTATAAATTCTAACGCTCCAGACTCATACCGGTTTCCAGTTCCTAGTTGTTGTAAATTGGTTTGAATATATGCGATAATCTTGTTTTAATAAATTTTGATGAGCTGCATATACTTTTAATTTTATATCAGCAGATTTTCAGACTTGTGTTCTTTTTATTACATGGATGCATATAAAAACAATTTAAGGAGTAATTAACAATAACGATATGAATTAAATTTTAATTCAATTTTATATCATTCTTGTCAAAAATTCCTTAAATTATTTTTATATACATCCATCAGTAAAAGCTTTTCTAATACGTTGTTTATTATTAACCTAAAATTTTTTTACCTTTATAGCTAAAGACAGATTACTTTGGTACAGAGGTAAACCTTCTCAAGGCAAAAACTATACGGTTGGTTTATAACGAATGGCTTGTTTGTTTTTTTTTTTTATGAAGATTTATTGTACTGACGTGTCATAATTTCTTATTTAATAGTTACCGAATTTCTAAATCACGATTCATTAACTGATCATTCAAAAAATCTATTACCACCAAATAGATCTTACAGATCTTGAAGATTTAGAAAATTCTCTGAAAATCAAACAAGATTCTGCTCTTAAATTTCGAGTAAAATTTAATTTCATCATGGCAAGATATAAAGAAGCAATTATTGATATAACAAAATTGCTTAATATTGAGTCAAACAACAAATTTGCACTAAGATATCGAGCAGAAGCCTAACAGATAGTTATGGGCTTAATTAAAGGGTCTGAGCAAGATTATTAAAGAATATAATAGTGTGAAGTATAATGTTTTGGGAAGGAATCATGCCTTTGAAGAGGAAATCACTGGAATGATAGCGTCGATTAAATATTCAGGAAATTGGTAATAAGGATTTATATTTAACTTTTATATGATAAAGTTCAAAATCTTATGCTTTCATTGATTTTTTTTAGCAGCTAAAAGTCTGGTTAGTTCGATGTTTGATAAATTCTAGTAGAATTTGAAGCTGCTAGTTCAAGTGTGATAGCGATAAAATTTTGTCTTCCAGGTTTGATATATTGGCTTTTTAAGTTCTATTCACTTTATTTGATTATTCTAAGATGGAAGTAACATTATGCAATGTTTTGATAGATCGACCCTGCACAATACTTATTCGAATTCGGCAAGGTGCCAGTTCCTGAAGCACAAGAAAAGACACCCGAAGTATGTATATGTTAATTTATGAAATCTATTTCATTATAGTATTTTAATATATGGTAATGTATAATTTTTTAATTAAAAATTAGAATAGCATTATACTGAAATCAATTTTATTAATGACCAGAATAATTTTTAATCCTTGTTGACGAGCAATGTCATAATATTTTACTTTTGATAGTAATATGAATTTCCAAACTGATTAATATTTGGCTCTTATCTTTGTTCATTACTTATAAATAGTTTTTTCAAATCAGCCAAAAATTAACTATATATCGTGGCATAGAGTAGAAGACCAACTCGGCGGGCTTATAATTCGCAGATTGTTGGCGCAAATCTGACCCTCCCGCCACCAAGATTTACAATTCGAAAAAGATAAAATTTGTCATTTTGATAAGATTCCTTTAGAAATTAAAGTTAAAATTTTTAAATGTTTGGAAATCGATGAAATTGTTAGGTTATCCCTAGTAAGTAACGAATAAAAACAATTATTTATAATTAATGCTGAATAATTTAATCGATTATTTTAAATTTTTTTTATTTTTTTTTATTTATAGGTTTGTCATGGTTGGCGTGAACTCGCTTATGATGGTTCATTATGGTCGGAAATAAATTTGATGCCTTTTATCGAACTATAACTGTAGATCAAATCGTTCGATTGAGTAAAGCTGCTGGAGGTTTTTTAAAAGTTTCTCCTATCCGAAACCCATTTCTTTTTTTTAGAAAATAGTAGAACTTTTCATAAGGATTAAGATATATAGAATGTTATTGAAGCTCGTAAAGTTTTTTTTGTATATTTTTAATTAATTTATTTTATTTATTTTATATTTAATTTGTATGATTTAAGATGTTCTTAAGTAACTCCTTTAATACGATTGGCTAGTGATCGAGACATTGCTAAAACTATTGTGGCAGATCAAAGAATAACATGTTAAAATTCATTGAGTAAAAATTCAAATTCTAAATTTTAGTTTATTAGAATCATTCTATAAAAAAAGAATAAGTTGTGTCTTTAAATCTTATTTATCAAAATGGGAAATAACACAAATATAGTAGTTAAAATTACTTGATCTATTGAATAAGATGCTTTAGAGCGACCTTATTCTATAGTATTTGTTTTCTTTTTATTCAACAATGTATTTAAAATTCATAATAAATTAAAAAATTACTTTAAATAATTATTTATCTGTTACATATTATTAAAATTTATGTTTAATTTAAAAACTCGACTTAGGTTTTACAACTACCAAAATCATATAGGCACATAATAATGCATACGGACATTATTTCGAAACTTCTATTTTTTTTAAAGAACGCAAAATAATGCCCATATGCATCCCAAAATAATGTGCCTTATATACAATAGTCTTAGAAAAATTTTTAGTATTCGTACAAAATTAAGATGATTCGAATTATTGCACATGTGTGTTCTGAGATAATACGCAATGTCTTAAAATAATATACAGATGCGCATTATTATGCACATATACAGAAAATCTTTCGTTAGTTAACATTTCTAACCAGGTTACTACAAAACTTCTAGAGCAACGTATAGTTAATATAAAATCCTGATTATATTAATGCATCTCCTAAATGGAATACCTTATGCTCACCCTTTTCAACTCTAGTTCCATTTCAATAACAATATCAACATTGTATGTTCTGACTCCATCTTGGTTGATTTTTGGTAACAAATGGAATGCCTTATATTTATCCTTTTCCATTTCGATAGCAATATATAATACTTCAATTAACGTTACCTATCTTGGCTACTTTTTGATATTAGATGAATGCCCTCAGGTTCATCTTTTTAACTCCATTATATAATGATAACAATATCCAATGTTATACATTTCACTAACATTCGTATTTTGATAATTTTATTTGGTAATAAATAGAATATCTTGTGTTTGTTCTTTTCAACTCCAATTCGATTTTGATAACAATATTCAATATCGTATTAGAGTGATAAATCAATTAAGTAATCAAACCTATGTCAGCAAATTATAGAATTTTATATATTGCAGATTTTTATATTATACGATAATGATTATACTATATACATATATTTTATTTGATATACAATATGACTATTACGACTAACGTTTTAAAATGTTCTATTACATTATTATTAAACGATGATTCTAAATGTTTTAACTCATTATTGAGACATGGAATTATCTTGAAATAATTTAAAATATTTACCTTGAAATACTTTATAAAGATTCATACTTAAAGGCACTATAAAATTACCAGATCTACTATATTCCGCCAAATTTAACTAATCTATACCTTGCGATTTTGATAGTAACTAGGGTATAAAGGCTATATAATAGACTTTGGTAATAAAAGAATCAAGTAGTACTGTAATATAATATCTAGTGGGCACGGTAAGTCTATATTGATTAAATTTAATTGGTTGATCTCAGTGTCAAATTACTAACACACTATTATGATAGATGTTGCTGATCTGCTGATATGAAAATTTACTTTATTTCGTATGTTCACGTATGTAAGTCTAAGACTAATATGATTTTTGTAAAATCCTTATAGCTACTAACAAATTAATTTTCCAGTCTATACGATTTACTTTTTTGAAATAGTTCAGCACTTCAGAAAGTTGGAAAAATAATTCACGGTTTTCGTGTTTTAAAATTTCGAAAATACATAACCGTCTATAATTTTCATGCCTGCCATTCTTAAGTGTAGACTAAAAGTAGAGACAGACTTGAAGGTAGTTCTTTTTCTCGATAGCTGAACAATCAAAAGCAGCTTTTCCAAATTCTTGATGAATATTAATTAATTCATGAACATGACATACTAACACATGCATATAAGGTGTAATGTCAGTTACCTTTTTGTTATCGTTATATAAAAAAAAAATTAATATTATAAATATTTATGTTTAGAAGTTTAAAAAGGCAAAAAAATAGATTATACTTACTCTATACATTTTACGAATAAAATTGGGTCAATTTGGTTGTCCCTTGGACGGTATTAAAAATAGCTTTAACCTTAATTTTAAATTCTGCTCCTGCTATATTTGCTAGGGTCATCATCTTGTATAGTTTAAAAAAACCGGTCCAGAGTTGGCGAAGTTGATTAGCACGTTTTTGAGAAAATTTTTTTGAAATGAAACTAGTAAAACTAAAATTTTCCAAAATATTAAATTTATCGGGACCCATCAATGATGTATAAGATGAACTTTGTGTTGATCTTTCAATCCAAAAATGAAAATGATTAATTCGTAATCTTTTCATTTCAGCTAAAATTAAGTTTTGTATATTTTCATTTAACTTTAAATGGCCACGCTGAAGATCCGATAAAAATAATTCCCAGAGTCAATCACTTATTCTTAACATAGTGTGTAAACTATCATATACCCAATGTTTAATTGGAATCATATCAAAGAGAGGAGGTCAAATATTTCCATTAAGTGATGAGTAAGATTCTTTAATCTCTTGCATGTCTTTAGAAATTGTATTATATTCAACAATATTGGTTAAATTTTCTTTATTACAAGAACACCATGGGCAGAAGTACTTGGAGTTTGCTGCATTCATTCCTAAACATATAGCTAGGAACTTCCAGTCTGAACTAAAATATAACTTGACATTCCAATGTCTCCCTTCAATCTCATAAAATCTACATTCATTTAAAAATCGTAAATCTGATATTAAAGGTGCTAGTGCATTTTGAAGTGAATGATAATTTTCCATACCAGGAAATAAAACTAATGAATAGTGTAATTCTGGTTTATACAATTTGTCTAAATTATTTAAAAGTGCAACAGTTATCATTACGTGCTTCACCTTTTTGCCAACATTTCAACCATCTTCCAATATACATAAATGTAAAGTATTTCTAGGTTTTAAAATCCCTTTTTGAATATAGAATAGAATTATATAATTAAGTATGTCTGTAATTCGTCGTTGTCCACCTTTTCAAATAGATGCAATAACATTAGAAACTGTAATTGGATTAGTAATATTAGACTCTTCAGTAATTGGTTCAAAACTGGCTAGCTGATCAATATCGACTAAACTAATAGGGATTATTTTGTTTACTCTATTTGTTATTTCTTGTCTCATATCATAAATTGCTCCAGCTTTAATTAACGATTCATCAAGTCTAGCTAAAGACCTATATGCATCCTGTGAAATTCGACCACGATTTATTGACTTTACGATAGCTTGTATTTGTAATTCTATTGATTTTTTATCGATCTTTCTATAATTAATAATATGCATACAACCATTGACTTCAAACTTTGCCTGTTTAAGAATGATGTTATCATTTAGATGAAAAAATTTTCTTTTTCTTCTTCTACAAATTCTAATACCCGTTTTTCTAAATCTAATATGTGTTTACACTGTATTGATATACTATATTCATTAAATGGTTTTATTTGTATTAACTCATTTGATGGTAATGTTTTACGAACTGCCTCTATACTTTTCATTGTAGACCAAAAAGAAGTGGTCCAGAGAGCCTGCTTGTAGATTCGGCTTGTTCATCATTTTTAATATCTTTGGTCAAAGCCTAATAAAAATTAAAATTAAGCCTGTATATATATTAATCTTTAATAGATTTATTATTTTACCTCACAATATAATTGTGCAGTATGAGAAGTTGACTTTTCTGATTTTACAAGTTTTTTAAAATACTTCCCGAAGCGTATTTGATACAGTGGTATATTATCAATATAATCTATCGAGTACTCAACAATGTAATTTTTTTGAGTACATTGTTTGAACAATATAACTATGTGGTATAGGATACTTTGCAGGACGCCGAGTATATTTAAGCTTATGTTTTGGCGGGTATACCCCTTCTTTAATTATGAGATATTTGAATATTTGATGCTTATCCTTTAGAACAATCCTGGGGTTTTCCGGATAGCTACTTTCTTCTTTTCATACCATTTTGGTACATCAAGTTTCTAACGCAAATACTAAACGTGTTTTATAACCTGTTAATTTTTAAATTCAACGCCACATGATTGCATCATCGTATTTATAGATAATCAATTTATCGTTTTGTATAACAGTATATTTAATTATTGTCAAATCCATTTTTCATATTCGAGTTTTTTTTAAATATGCATTTCTCACGGTCAGACAATAAATACTACCAGGATAAGGTAATGTGTCATACATAATACTCATATTGACCTTCTATCAAGTAAGATTATTTAATAATATGTCGCTTCTTACCTATGCAGCAAAAATATGCATAATAGAATTTTTACTAAGACCCCATATGTTGAAGTAATTTATTTCCTATATTGATTCTTTCATACTAATAAATTTATATTATCTCACAAGAGCAGATATAGAGATTTACAGATCAGGTTTGCCATGTTTTCAACTAGTATACACGTCTGTTTGAATTGTCTTGTATACTTATACTTGTTTCGTCAATAGTGGAACTGGAGAGAAATTTGGATCAATGGGTCCTTTTCTGTTGGAATCTTTGTCTGAACTTGGAAATAAATTGAAGAATTTGCTGCTAATATTGACACTGATTTGCTCTATCAAAGCCACCCACGACAAATAATCAACCCTGATTTTGCTGTAGAAAAACCCCTAGAACTTGCTTTTTGCTCTTTCCTTTACTTTTTATTTGATTTTCGCTTTATTTACTAATACCTTAACTTTATAATCGTAAACTCTTTCAACTTTCTTACTGGTTAGATCAGAATAAAAAGCAAATTAGTAACAAATCCCAGACTATAATAAATGAGATAATAACTAGTTCAACCAATATTGTTACGACCAACTATTAATTTAGAACCAGCTTGCAACAGACCATTTAATCCGCTATTATAGAGCCCATTCGGATCAATCAAATATATCAAAATGAAACAATGGTGTCTGCACTTCAAAAAGGTTATACTACAATACCGAATGTTATGGTGTTAATATTGGGAGATTTAATCAGATGGTGAATGGTAGGATGCATTTTCTAAGAATATTAATTTTAATTCATCATGAATTAAAATTAATATTCTCAGAACTTTTTTTTTAAACATTTATGAGATGAAAGTTTCATCTCATAAATGTTTAAAAAAAAAAGTTCTGGCAAGTTATCTATTATCAAAAGCCTACTAACATGGGTTATTGTGATAGAACATTTCAAACTGGTTCTTGTTATCGAAATATATTTGGAGCTAAAAAGGATGAAAATAAATATTTATCAAAAATATTTCAAATGAAAGTAAACAACCAAAAAAACATACCAATCACATAAATTAAAATTCGAAGCATATTGTATCATTCTCAGTTCCATTCTTCTTTAAAAAACATAATCCCCTTTTGTAAAAAGAAAAAATTATAGAAAGTCAGGCTATCCTTTTTTAAGAACATGTCAAGATTAGCTACGTTCTTAGAAATCATTATTATACAAATAGACTCAAGCCCGAATATCAACACAGGGCATCCGTTTACTTCAAAAATCCAAGAAATCATGACTTGTAGGTTCTATTTTTTACTTTTATTTAGTACTAGAATTTATTATTAACATTATTCATGTGTACACCAAAATGACGAATGTATAAGCTTTTACTTTCATTATTTTTATATAGCTTTTTACATTTAACATTTTTTTAAAATAAAACTTATTTTATTATATAAATAGGTTTATTACATCGAAATTATATATATATTAGGTAATCAAAAATTTCTGGTACAACAAATATGGACATGAGAAAAGGTTTCATACCTAATAAATGAACTAAAGCGATTTGTACAATTGTAATTATTATGATTTCTTTCTGATTTACTAAAAGAATTCATTACAAAACTTACCAACTATTGCGGTGACAAATTTCATGATTGATTCATTATACTTTTTATCATATAATTAATTTCTTAATGTTGCATTATCCGGTTCAATCTCTAACAATCTAGTTAAATTCAAATGCTTATCATATTCTCTCTTATCATAATAATATATAATTTTTCTTAATAGCTTAATTCAAATGCATTATTTGGTATGTTCAACGATTTGGTTAATTCACCTGTTAAAATTAAAATAAACTTTCTTGGCATTTCAATACTAAATGAATTATTGAATACATATTAATAAGTTCAAATTTTAAAAAAGTCAAAATGATTAAACTTACCAGAATATTTGGCCAAAATTCGTTCTTACAGGCAGCTAAATCCAACATAAGGATAATGACTTTGAAATCATTATATAAATAGCACTTAATTCCTTAAAATATATTATCGTATTTTCGCGAAATAACGGGCATGGGCGTTATTTAGAAAATTGCGACCCTCTAAAATAGTATGCAAGGCTTCAAAATAATGCCCATGTGCGTTCCCGAATAACGCCCACCACATATATTTAGTATCTGTGATATAAGTACCAGCTTTCTCTTGGCACAGCTACTTATATATAATGGTTGTTACTTGGAAAACAGGTTTATTAAAAAAATCAATAAATCAATCCTTGTCTCAATATAACGTCCATGCGCGTACTATAATTAACGTGCATATACTCAAAATAATGCGTTATTTCACGAAAATACGAATATAATAGCTGAATGTCTATATGTTTATAATATAATATATAATATGAAATAAACAACATACCCATTCTTTCATTTATAATTTTATCAAACTAGCAAGACAATAATGGCGAGTCATTATTATTTGGCAAGCTTTTAACTTGCTAGTCTAATTGGCTAAGCGTCGCTCTTGAATCTCAGAATCTTGGAACCTTGAAAATATTTTTCGTATTACTTACACAATTTCACTTAGTTCTCGCTAACGAGTAAAAATATAATAATAGAATAGACATATAAACTGTATAAATAAATTGTATACAGTATATAGTATTCGAATGCTACAATCACATGCTCTAAATTTTATTGGTGTTAACACTGTGTCAACCAGCTGATTCACCCTGCATATTGTGTAACTATAATTTTGGGGTGCGTCAAAATAAACAAAAAAACCATATCGGTGGATATGATTTTGAAAATTTTGAAAATTTGCAAAATATTGCGAAACAATGCAAAAATATTAAAATATTACCTCCTGCGTGCATTAGTTTATTGATTTGTATGAGTACACGACCCCTGTAGAGGAGGTAATTTGCATTTTTTATTTGGTCTATTTCGCAATATTTCGCAAAATATTTCGAAATATTTCGAAATAATAACCGTAATATTACTGTAATATAACGTAATATATTATGTAATATACCATATCAATCATAAGATTTTTGTAATATTACGGGCTGTAATATTTTACGTAAAATTATGTATATATAATTCGCTAATGTATTATATAAATATTAAAGCGTTTTGTTAAAAATATATATCGCATTTAAAATGAAACATTGTCATTATTATAAAGCGTAATAATAATGACATATTGAACACTAGGGTTCCTCAAATTCAAATCAAATCAAATATTGGATCAATTTGAATTTGATCAAATCAAATTGACCCTGATTTGAATTTGATTTGATTCAAATATTTGAATTTGAATTTGATTTGAATTTG
>QKWP01000414.1:4278-26617 GCA_003550325.1 Gigaspora rosea
TATTAAATTCTTCATAAGTAGTTTCTTCACTAATATCTAATTCTATATCTTCACACATATCAAAATCATCATCATTATTTTCTACTATATTTTCTTTCGCTTTCAATGATTTTTGATAATTTTGTTGAATTTCAAGTTGCTGTTGATCAATAATATATTGTTTTTGTTTATCTTGAATTTTTATTTTTTTTGTATATTCAGAATCATCTGAATAATAACTAGATACAGAAAAATCATATTCAATAGAATTATCAATTTCAGATTTACTAATTGATAGTTTTCTTTTTTTATTTGATTTATTAATTACTAAACAAGATTTTTCAGTTTTACTTGATTCTTCTTGAGGGTCTTGATATGTTTGATTTTTTTTTTCTTTTTTCACTTGGCGATACTAAAATTCGTTCACCAGGATCAGATTTTGGAATATTTTTAACTACTCTATCTGTTTTATTATTAATATTTTCTATAATAGAATATTTGTTAATAATATTATCCCAAGATTGTCTCTAGTAAAATAATCCTGTCTTAACATCTTGATATATTTCTCCTTCAATTCCAAGATCTATTGTAACTTTTTCTACTTCTTCTAAAGTTGTTCCTTTATTAAATTCAATATCAAATATTCTTTCATTAAATTCTTTCTTGTTTCCTTTTTCAAAAATACGGATAATTTCACCTTTACCATTTTCATCAATTGATTCTCCCTCATATTTAATTATAAATTTAACTCTTCAAATAAATGCATCAATATCAATAGAAGAATTATTTTTTCGTAATCTTGTATAAAGATTTTCTATATGACCATTAGAGGTTATACATATATAAATAGCTACAATATATGTTTTTCCATATTTTACATTTATTTCACAGTGATTTCTGTCGGTTAACCTTAATAAATTTGTCCACGAACAAGATCCATAAAAATCATCTAATAATAATGATGTATCTTGATTGTAGTTAAATTCTTCATCATTATATTTTTCCCACCATTCATTATTGGCTTTTTCATATATTTCAGGAAATAAATCTTTACAAATTTCACTTTTACCTGTTCCAGAATCACTATAAATATAAATAATTATTGGTTTCCAATATATTTTCATATTGTATAATGGATTTAATGTTTTACTTTTCATTGCTTTTGCAATTTCTCTTAAACCTTGAGGGGTGTAAGCCCATTTTTTACATTTTGGTGTGAATTTAACAATTGTTTCATTAACATCTTTTCCATTTAAAATATCACTAACAGTCTCAAGATAAGCATTATCATCATTATCATTATCTTCTTTTTGGTTTTTGAATTTAGATTCATCATATATAAAAACAAACGGTCCAGCAATATTTGGATCTTTGCTTATTCGGGCAAATAGTCTTTTACAATTTTCATTACAAAATTTACATTTTTTAGTAAGATCAAAAAAAATTGCATTTACATTTTTCACCTTTTTAGGATTGGGATTATATAAAGGATTCTTACAATGATCGAAATCTTTACCACAATAATCTAAACACTGTTCTTCTGTTCCATTTGCATGTTCAATATAAGGATTTGCTTGAAAATTTTCTTTAATACCAGAGCCTTTTTTAGTTTTTGAATTGTAAGTTCCAAGAGCTATTTGTTGTTTTTCTTTTCTAACTTTCACATAGCCTTGAGCATGATATTTATTGGGTTCTTCTGATTTACGATTTAATTCAAATTGAAATTTTAATAAAGTGAATAGACATGATTCTTTATTAAATAATTGTATAATATAAGAATAAAATGTATCAAGTCGTTCATATAATGTAAAATTAAAACTTCGAAATCGAGATTTTGATGTTATTGTCATTTTAATAAATATACTATAAATAGAAATTATGTAAATCAATTTATATGTGTTTTTTTTTGAGAATAACTCATGTACAAAATAAGTTTTTATACTTTTTTTTATATTAATAATTAATAAAAATTATATAATATTATTGCTAAGTTCAACTTACTTTAATATTTTTTTATATAGTAAAACATAGTAGTGAGTGTTTTTTATTAGACTTTTTTATTTTTTTCTATATTAAAATACAATTTAATATCATTTTTTGTTAATAATATTGCGTTAAATTGCAATAAAAATTATGCGCTTTGTAGATCAATTTTTGTTTGCTTTTCAAAGACTAAAAAGTGAATAAAAATTATGCACTTTGTAGATCAATTTTCATTTTTAGTTTTTTTTTATTTGTCACATAGGTAAATTGTCACTTTTTTATATTTTCAAGTAATATGCTAAGTTGAACTCAGCAGGTTAATTAGTAAAAATATAGTAGTAAGTCGTAAGTGATTTATTTGGACTTTTTTATTTTTTATTTGTCACAACTACTCATCACACCCTTACAATATTTGCTACGATGTGAAATATAAAAATTATGCACTTTGTAGATCAATTTTCATTTTTAGTTTTTTTATTTGTCACATGGGTAAATTGTCACTTTTTGATATTTTTCAAGTAATATGCTGAATTGAACTCAGCAGGTTAATTAGTAAAAACATAGTAATGAGTCGTGAGTGATTTATTGGACTTTTTTTATTTTTTATTTGTCACAACTACTCATCACACCCCTACAATATTTGCTGCGATTTGAAATATAAAAATTATGCGCTTTGTATATCAATTTTCAATTTAGTTTTTTTTTATTTGTCACATGGGTAAATTGTCACTTTTTGATATTTTTCAAGTAATATGCTGAGTTGAACTCAGCAGGTTAATTAGTAAAAACATAGTAGTGAGTCGTGAGTGATTTATTTGGACTTTTTTTATTTTTTATTTGTCACAACTACTCATCACACCCCTACAATATTTACTGCGATTTGAAATATAAAAATTATGCGCTTTGTAGATCAATTTTCATTTTTAGTTTTTTTTATTTGTCACATGGGTAAATTGTCACTTTTTGATATTTTTCAAGTAATATGCTGAGTTGAACTCAGCAGGTTAATTAGTAAAAACATAGTAGTGAGTCATGAGCGATTTATTTGGACTTTTTTTATTTTTTATTTGTCACAACTACTTATCATACCCTACAATATTTACTGTGATTTGAAATATAAAAATTATGCGCTTTGTAGATTAATTTTTCATTTTGGATAATACTCATATCATGTGATCCAGATGTACTTATTTTTAGTATTAACTATTAATTTTGTTAGTAATTTTATAGTTGGGTGGTAATACTAAAAAAAAAGGCTTTAAAAAATCTTGGCACAGCTTTTATTTTGATAGACGTTTTGATTTTTCTCTAACTTTGAGCAAAGATATCTTGACAACTATCTGACTAAAATCAATGAACTTTTTTTTATTTGAATTCTATGAATTCATAAAATTCAAATAAAAAAAACTTCATTGAATTTAGTTAGATGGTTGTCAAGATATCTTCGCTCAAATTAGAGAAAAATCAAAATGTCTATCAAAATAAAAGCTGCACCAAGCTTTTTTAAAAGTTCGAGCAAAGATATTTTGACAACCATTTGACCAAATTTGATGAATTTTTTTTATTTTAATTCTATAAAGGCATAGAATTCAAATAAAAAAAAGTTTATCGAATTTGGTCAAATGGTTGTCAAGATATCTTTGCTCAAAGTTTTAAAAAATTTTGGTACAGCTTTTATTTTGATAGACATTTTAATTTTTCTCTAATTTTGAGCGAAGATATCTTGACAACCATTTGACAAAATTCAATGAACTTTTTTATTTTAATTCTATAAATTCATAGAATTAAAATAAAAAAAAGTTCATTAAATTTTGTCAAATGGTTGTCAAGATAACTTTGCTCAAAATTAGAAAAAAATCAAAATGTCTATCAAAATAAAAGCACTATAAAAGCTGCACCAAAATTTTTTAAAACTTTGAGCAAAGATATCTTAACAACCATCTGACCAAATTCAATGAACTTTTTTTTTTTTGAATTCCATGCCTTTATAGAATTAAAATAAAAAAAATTCATCGAATTTTGTCAGTTGGTCGTCAAGATATCTTTGCTCAAAGTTGAGTGAATCTATGGACCATCTTGTTAAATGCCATCCTCCCAATCAAAATAAAAAATTTTAAAATTTTTATCGAAAATATCTTGACAACCATCTGACTAAATACAATGAACTTTTTTTTATTTGAATACTATACTTCATAGAATTCAATAAAAAAATTTTTATTGAATTTAGTCAGATAGTTGTCAAGATATCTTTGCACAAAGTTAGAGAAAAATCAAAACGTCTATTAAAATAAAAGCTGTACCAAGATTTTTTTTAAAACTTTAAGCAAAGATATCTTGACAACCATCTAACCAAATTTGATGAACTTTTTTTATTTTAATTCTATGCCTTTATAGAATTAAAATAAAAAAAAATTCATCAAATTTGGTCAGATGGTTGTCAAAATATCTTTGCTCAAACTTTTAAAAAAATCCTGGCACAGCTTTTATTTTGATAGACATTTTGATTTTTTTCTAACTTTGAATGAAGATATCTTGACAACTATCTAACTAAATTCAATGAACTTTTTTTTATTTGAATTTTATGAATTCATAGAATTCAAATAAAAAATAGTTCATTGAATTTAGTCAGATGGTTGTCAAGATATCTTCTCTCAAAGTTAGAGAAAAATCAAAATGTCTATCAAAATAAGAACTGTGCCAAGATTTTTTTAAAAGTTCAAACAAAGATTTCTTGACAACCATCTGACCAAATTTGATGATTTTTTTTATTTTAATTCTATAAAGGCATAGAATTAAAATAAAAAAAGTTCATCAAATTTGGTTAGATGGTTGTCAAGATTTCTTTGCTCAAAGTTTTAAAAAAATCTTTGCGCAGCTTTTATTTTAATAGACGTTTTGATTTTTCTCTAACTTTGTGCGAAGATATCTTGACAACTATTTGACTAAACTTTTACTGGCAAAAAATATCTTTTTAAATTTGAAAAAAGAGTTAGAGGGTGAAGGTTGAGGGGGATGGAGGAGATAAAATAAATTTAGTAAATTATGCCAAAGTTAAGTATAAATAGTAACAAAAATCTTCTAATTCTGCATCTTCGGTTATTCGGTTTTTTTTTTATTTATTTTATTTTTTTTTATTTTTTTGGAATTTATAATTTATTACTAGTGCAATATATTCACCCCTATTATAACTATATGAATAATTAAATTTGTATAACAAATAATTAAAGAAATTTTTATCAAAGCAAAAAATAAAATTTAATTAATATTAGAATTAGGATTAAGGCCTAGAATAAAGCAAAGATATAGTTTATACCAAAATTTTATGCAGAGAATTTTTATTAGAACTCCAAAGGTTTTATAAACAAAATTTTTAATTAATAGAAGGAGTACAATATATTGCAGGTACAATAAATTATAAAACTTTATTTATTTTATTTATTTTTTTATTTATTTTTTTATTTATTTTTTGGCAAAAAGACAATGGCGACCCTTATATGATCGACCAATCATTTTTGAGATTGACAATCATATATAAATCTGATAATTGCGCCAATATTTTTTTTTACCATAGGCGATATAGGCGACTTTTTTTTAGGCTTTCGGTTGTGTCGTTGAAGCGGAATGGACTTTTTGGTACCAGTAAGTACTATTTCTCTACTCTTTACTCTTTCTTTTTCTTTTTTAATATTTTTTCAATATTGTTTAGATTTTTGCGTATGTCGTCACTTTTGGAATCATAGTTAGAATGGAAGGGCTTTTCGGATAAGTACTGTACAGTACTTTCCTTTCTATTTCTTTCTTTCTTTCTTTCTTTTTTTCTTACTAATGCTTTCTTCATGTGAATCTTTTGGTGAAATTCTGGTACCTTCGTTCGGGTTAAGGGAAGTCTTTGTTGCTTTGTTCAGCTCTTGTCATTCGGGAACGGAGATTGTTAATGCCACCAGAGAAGTTTTTTTTCTTGATTTTTTTTTCTCACACTCTTACTAATGTTTTTTTGTTTAGGTTATTGTGTGAATCTTTCGGCGAACTTCGTTCGGGTTACTAGGGAAGTTTTTTCTTTTTTCAATTTTTTATTTCTCCTTTGTCATTCGTTCTTCTAAAGTTTTCTTCGGGTTATCGTGTAAATCTTTCGGCGAAATTCTGGTCGGATTAGGAGAGTAACAAAAATCAGGTGATTTTATAGAGAGGGAGTAAAAAAAGTTAAAAATATATATAAGAACCTGACTATTTATATATTAAGGAAGAGAGGGTGTAGGTCTCTGATAAAAAATAATTAGATGATTAATGACATTGCCCTTAAAGGGAAGTCTTTCAATAAAATTTGTGGTTCTTGTTTAGAAATGGGGATCGTTAAAGCCAAAGAAGTTTTTTTTTGATTTTTTTTTCTCGCACTTTTACTAACGCTTTCTTCATGTAAATTTTTCGATGAAGGGTGTAGCGCCTTAGAGAAGTGGTCAAGGTGTCACCCCCAAGCGGCAGGTTGACAGTTCAAATCCCACTGGCGACGTTTTGGAGTTAAATCTGCGTTCGATGATTGTGACTTATGAGCGGTTGGGCGCTAAACCTGTAACCTTGGTTCCACCATCTTGAATGGGAGCCTGCGGGCACAATGATGTATGTGTTACATCGCAAATCCAGGGAACCGGAAAAAACCCACAAGAACCCGTTTGGCAAGACCCGAGTTAGGAGGTAGTGAAAATTGGTCCTTATAGTATGCACCAGAGAAGGCGGATACTTCGATCGGAACGAACCTAATAAAGGGCAGATAGCCTCGGTTACCAATCCGGGCAATGGTACATGTATGGGACATGGAATTTGTTCCGGTAGGCTCTTGTGCGAGGGTAAAGTAGCCCTTAGGTTGTCGATATCTAAAAGGGTTGTGGCCTACAATATCTGCATTAAATGTAGTGCGTCGGTAGTAATAGGAGGACCATGAACCAGAGGGTTTAAATAGACAATTCCCGTAGTTGGGTTGTAGGTATGGCAGCTAGTGTAGAACCTGCGGGCGGACTACTTAAATTAGGCACCAAAAGTGCATGTGTAGCTAGTTGTATCCTCATTCATGTAACAAATATTACGTCACTATAACTCATAATAAAATCCTGGCCATAGCACACGGCCTCTAAACTTAAAAAAAAAAGTAAATCTTTTGACGAAATTCTGGTGTCTTCGTTTGGGTTACTAGGAAATTTTTTTTTTCCGGATTTTTTTTCTTCATTCTAATGTTTTCTTCAGGTTATCATGTAAATCTTTTGGCGAAATTCTGGTGTCTTCATTCAGGCTAAAGGTAAGTCTTTCAATGAAATTTGTGGTTCTTGTTTGGAAACGGAGATCATTGAAGCCAGGGAAGTTTTTTTTTCTTGATTTTTTTTCTCATACTCTTACTAACGCTTTCTTTATGTAAATCTTTTGACGAAATTATAGTATCTTCATTCGAGTTACTAGGTAAGCTTTTTTTTCTAGATTTTTTTTCTCCTATCATCATTCGTTTTAATGTTTTCTTGGAGTTAGGGCACCTACTTTTATCACCTGATTTCAGTTTATTAGTAGCCCTTACCCCCCCCCCGATATGAAAATTATCATGTGTTATATATAATTTCCAAAATTTTTGACCCCCCCTAAAAATCAGGTTGATAAAAATAGGGTGCCTTCATTCAGGAAGTCTTTCGATAAAATTTGATGCTTGTTTAGCTCTTGTTCGGAAATGGTTTTTTCAGTTTGTTTATTTTTTTCAATTTCGTTTTTTTTTTCTGTTTTCATTTTTTAATCTTTTTAGTTTTTTTTTCTTATTTACATATGAATTTTCGGCGAAATTTTAGAGCCTTGGTTCTGCAGTTTGAAAGTGCTTGACATTCGACTTTGCCATTTGGGACAGGAAATGTCAGTTCAGGAATGTTTTTTTTCTTGTTTTTTTTTTCTTTTTTTATTATTATTAACGCTTTTTTGCTCAAATTACTATGTGAATCTTTTGGCAGCTTTAGTTTTTGTCGTTCGAGAATGGAATGATCCATACATTTGCGCTAGACTCTTTGTAAATCAATGGGTTTGAATGGGTCAGGCCCCAAGAATTAATGGATAAAACGTTTTTGACGATTAGATGTTCATTTAGGTTGTCAATTTTGGTGGTTTTTTTTTGATATGTATTAAGAACGCAAGTATTACAGACGCGTTGATTTTTTTTTGATACATATGTATTAAATACGCAATGATTTTTTTTTATTAATTTAAAGAAAAAAAATTGATTATATAATTAAATATGTAATTTTTGTTATATTTTTTTAATTTAATAAACTTTATGTCGTTTATGATTTTGTGTTCGTTTATTTTTTTTTTAATACAGTAATAAATTAATTAATTAATTAATATATGTTTATTAAGTGATGAATCGACCAATAAAAATCGATCACGTGATCACGTGATCGATTTTTATTGGTTGATCACGGGATCTCTATGCCGATAGGTCACCATAAAATAACACCTTTATTTTTTTATTTATTTTTTATTTATTAATTTTTTTTATTTTTTTTATTTTTTTTATTTTTTTTATTTTTTTTATTTTTTTATTTTTTTTTTTTTTTTATTTTTTTATTTNATTTTTTTTTATTTTTTTATTTTTTTTTATTTTTTATTTTTTTATTTTTTTTATTTTTTTTTAGAAAATAACTAATAATAACTCTAGGTGATTATCATCTGTGATCTACAATGCATAAAAAATAAATAAAACAAACAACTTTTATTAAATAAAAATTAAATTCTTTAATATTAGGGTAAGGGTAACTAATTCTATTATACAATTCACTGCTAACACATGTAAAAAAAGTAGTTTTATGGACAAAATTTTAGGCTAAAAGCAATTTTAGCAATTTTTTAAAATTTTTTTTTTTGTTACACAAAATTGTTTACATGTTACACCTGATCCTGAATTTTAATTGGCAAATTGACTACAGGTAATAATCACCTGTGGTGTAAATTAGTAATTTCCTTTTTTTTATTTTTATTTTATTTATTTTATTTTTGAATATTTCTAATTTACACCACAGGTGATTATCACCTATAGTCAATTTACCAATTAAAATTCAGGATCAGGTGTAACATATAAATCAATCTTTGTATAACAAAAACAAAAAAATTTTTAAAAAATTGCTAAAATTGCTTCTAGCCTAAAAACTTGCCTATAAAACTACTTTTTTTTATGCAAAAAAAAAAAATTTCTTGTAAAATTTTGGTATAAACTATGCCCCCCTGCCCTATCCCAGTTCTTATCCTTACCTTAATATTAAAAAAATTTAACTTTTATTTAATAAAAATTGTTTGTTTTTATTTATTTATTTATTATAGGTGATAATCACCTGTAGTGAACATTAGTTAATTTCTTTATTTTTATTTATTTTTTTTTATTTATTTTATTTTTTGGATATTATTTTATAGTGACCTGTCGCTATGGTAATCCTATAATTGACCAATAAAAATTAATTATGTGATCATATGCTCGATTGATCAAAAACAATTGAGCACATGATCTTGTGATCAATTTTTATTGGTCAATTATATCGTTACTTTCTTTGCACAGATAAAAGTGAAAATATACAAAAACTAATATTTAGTGCATTAATTAAAAAGCTAGAAATAGAATTTTACATATAGGGCCTTTGGGGGCATCCATAAATAACATTATACCCCCTCATAGTATCGCTAGACCCCCCTCTACTATATAAAAAAATTTTTCAAAATCCGTATATTTATATATAAAATTTTACAAAAACTTGAATATATTGTGACACAGTGATCTGATTTGGATGATTTAGATACCATTCGATTTGTCTCAGTAAGACGAATCCAATGATACCAAAATCATTTTATTTGGATTACTGGATTAATAGTTATTCACAAAAAACCATTGATTTTTTAGTAATTTTATAAGAAACCACAATAACCAATAGTATTTGGCCAATAAAATTTGATCCAGTAATCCAAATAAAATGAAATTGGTACCATTCGACTCCTCTTACCGAGACGAATCGAATGGTACCAAAATCATTAAATTTTGACTACTGGTTCAATTTTTAGCCAATTTTTTATAAAAAAATTATGTTATATTTTTTTGACCCCCTACTTATTGAGAAAAACGTTATTGTTCGTCCAACCCCCTTGCATAACGTTATTTATGGATGCCCCCTTTGCAGTAGAAAGGGCTGATACTGGTTTATATATGATTTTGAGAAAATCATGTTTGTTTTGTTTTTACTGTTCCGGGTTAATCAAAATTTTCGTGATTTGATTAGTCCATTATATCGGGTAATCCCGTGATTTATGAAACTCCCAAGAAAATTTTTTTTAAATATCTCAATTTTTGATTATGCAAATCAATTACCACTTATAATTGAATAATGTAGCGCATATCAAAATTTATTCAAATATAACAAAAATCTGATTTTTATTTTTGGGCAGTATTGGCCCTTTCTATTGCAATGGCCCCATATATAATAAGTATCATCATATCAGCAGATCGGCATAGTTGGGTAAATTGACCAATCATAATCGAGGATTATCAAAAAAATTTTGCTCGAAAATTTATTATAGAGCGAATTTATACAAAAACGGCCTTTTTAACCAGCTTTGCATTTATAATTAAGTACGTAGAACATTATGAAATTCATGTATTTAATTATAAGCCAAAAGTAGATTAAAAAGGCCATTTTTTTGAAAATTAGCATCCGAATTTACCCTTGATAGTTACCAACCCATCTTACAATGCCCAACCCATCCTAAAACACCTGAGTATTTCAACAAATAGTAAAAGTACTTCTTTCTACAGCTTAGCATAGCTCTTTTATTAGATTTTTTTGGTTTTTTAACTTGTCTAGACATCGAAGAAGCCCTTTTGTTAGTTGTAGCAAGTGCTTCATTTGTTAGTTTTTCAATGTCACTTAGGAGCAAATTTTTGTGTAACAGTTTATTGAAAAAAGGCCCAATTATGCCGATCTGCTGATATGTTCCAACTCCATAGCATCTAATATTAAGGCCCTAACTCTAAATTTTTATCTCACACACTTCGTTTATTTACAAAATCAGATTTTGCGCAAGAAATCGAACATGTATAAAAGAAGAAAAAAGCAAATATATACAAAAGCTAATATTTAAATCAACTTTGGTACACTAATTAAAAATGACAAAAATGGAATTTTATATATAATAAATTTATTTTAAGTTTATAGCCTCTAACATTAAGGCCTAATCCTAAATTTTTATCTCATACTTTACAAATCCGATTTTGTATTACTCGCACAAGAATCTGAACACACATAAAAGAAAATATACAAAAGCTATATTTAAATTGACTTGGTGTACTAATTAAAAATAACAGAAATAGAATTTTAAATATAATAAGTATTGTTCTAACCCATAGCTCTAACATTAAGGCTCTAACCCTAAATTTTTATCTTACGCTTTACAAAATCAGATTTTGTATTACCTGCACAAGAATTTGAATATAAATAAAAAGAAAAAAAATTGAAATATGCAAAACTAATATTTAAATCGACTTCAGTGCACTAATTAAAAATGATAACATTAGAATTTATATGTAATAATTATTATTTTAACTCTATAGCATTTAACATTAAGGCTTTAACCCTAAATTTTTATTTAACACACTTAGTTTATTTGCAAAATCAGATTTTGTACAAAAGCTAATATTTAAAAAAACTTCAGTACACTAATTAAAAATGACAAAAATAGAAATTTATATATAATAAATATCATTTTAACCTCATAGCCTATAATATGATGGGCCCTAACTCTAAATTTTTATCTCATACTTTACAAAATCAGATTATGTATTATTTGTATAAGAATCTGAACAAGCACAAAAGAAAAAAAAATTGAAAATATACAAAAACTAATGTTTAAATCGATTTTGGTATACTAATTAAAAATGACAGAAATGGAATTTTATATATAATAAATATTAGTCTCCAATGTTAAGACCCTAACTCTAAATTTTTATTTCATACTTTACAAAATCGAATTTTGTATTACTTGTACAAAAAGCAAAAATATACAAAACTAATCTTTAAATTGACTTCGATGCACTAATTAAAAATGATCAGAATAGAATTTTACATAATAATTCTTATTCTAATCCAATAACCTCTAATGATGTTAAAACTCTAACTTTATATTTTAATTTCTTGCACTTAGTTTATTTACAACATCAGATTTTGTATTACCTGCACAAGAATCCAAACAAGAGTAAATGAAGAAAAAAGCAAAAATATGCAAAAACTAATAACGAGAATGGAATTTATATATAATAAACATTATTCTAACACTATAGCCTCTAATATTAAAGCCCTAACCCTAAATTTTTATCTCACTCAAGCTTATTCATCAAAGTAACATTCTTAAATAAATTTAAAACTCTTTATTAAAGATTTTTTATTATTTTTAATACTTATAATAATTAAATGAATCTATTATTAAAAAAATATATATATGATATATTGAAATGAAATTAACTGGTTTATTCCAACTGATAGATAACCATCAAGAATTTCATCAGTGCCTTACATTGGGAGAATTTTTTAGATTCAGATCTGTGCAAATTTCTAAAAAAAAAACAATAATTAAAAATCTGCGAAGATTTGCGACCCCACAACTATACTTAAAGAAATTTTTTTTATAAATTCTGCGAAGATTTTTAAAAATTCATAAATCTGCGCAGACCAGGGGTGTAATAACCAAAAGCGAATAAAAATAAATTACTATATGCCCATCTAAAGATTAAATACTAGCTAAATTTTCATAAATTAAAAGAATTTATTCGAATATTTATACTATATTTTAACAATGTAATTATAAATATTTTATTACAAATATATAATAAAATAATAATACATGTAAAAACAATAACTAAATAAAAAGCGAATAAAAATAAATAACAATAACTATTAAATACTATACAAATAAATTTTATAAAAATAATAAAAAAAAAATATTTTTATTAAAAAAAAAAAAAAAAACTACAAAACATATTACAAGAGATACTAGGATACCACAAAAACGTCTAAGAAACATCACACAAATACTATAAAGACACCACAGAAACACCACATAAATACTATAAAGACACCACTGCACAAACGCTGTAAAGACACTACTGCACACTACACAAATGCCGTAAAGACACCGTTGAAAGCCGTATAGACACAATACAAAAAAAAAGTTACTGATAAGCCAAAAAAGAACCAAACAAAAAAAAATGAAATTCAAAGCCTAACATGTACCAAGAAAGAGACAGAAATACAAATGACGGAAAGAGTTCCACCAAACAGACTGAACAAAAGAAGCGCCAACAACAAAGGAAGCACCACGAAAGGAAGTACACCGATTGGACGACACCAACGATGAAAGAAACACTAACAAAGAAAAGGACGACTCCAACAGTGAAGTACCGAAATGGGCAGCTCCAGTGACGAAAAACCCATGAAACAAATTCCTGCATACTTATCCGAAAATCCAAAGCCCCACTGTGAACTGAAAAAACACTTTCCCCCTTTTTTTGATTCCCTTCGACCGATCCACGTTCACGCTCATTTTGCCACAATATTTAACCGTATATTTCGACATTAGCTTTACAAGCACCGAAAAACTATACGACTCCAACAACGAAAAAAGTACCAAAGTGAATGCTCCAACGACGAGAACCCAAAATCAAAAAAAAATTAGTATATATAAAAAATAAAAAGAATAAAGAATTTTTAAAAAAAAAATACTTAACTTATATACCGTACTGATCTTGTACAACTGGTGATTATCATCACCAAACGATAATATGAAAAAAAACTATTAAATAAAAAAAAGAAAATAAATATTTTAAATAGAAAAAAAAATTTAATACTGTAAAATAAAAAAATGTAACCAAAATACTTATTTTAGAGATCATGTTAGCCCGTTATCCATTGTTATTTAAAAAGTGAATAAGTTGTATTATAAAATGATTAAACTTTGAAATGTGACGATCTCATGATCTATCCAGGGTACTGTTATCCTATATCCACTTCTTCAAAGATATTAGGTAACTAGAGCGATCTTAGACAGTGAACACTTTGTGTAACCTCACTTTGTTACTGTGATATATCTAAGTCGGAAGGCGTTTTTTAATAAAACTTAACAAAGAAGATTTAAGGCAATTTGCAATTACGAAAGAGGCTACAATTAGAAGTATATGAGGATACTAATAATTGTTTAATTTGTGTAGTTAATAGTTGTTTTTATTAGTGAAAGAGTATGAAGACTCGATGTTGAACTTGGGGTCCACATCGGCCGCTTTTATACATTTTTGTTTTTCACAAATGTAACGGACTATATCTATTACATGTGCAATAAATGCTATATCTATTACTAATAAAATAGATAGTATAAATGATATAAATGTAATATATGAAATAAATGATATATGTGTTATAAATAAAATATAGAGTATATATGCTATAAATATGACATGTTTTATAAATGCCATATATGCGTTTTGGCGCGCAGTAGATCGCCTAGCCAATCAAATTGTAGATCCGATACTTGATCATCTATTGGTTCCGATCTTGGTAACCAATGGTCGTACAGGGATGATCTATAGCTCATTCGAACCGTCTCGTCGAGCTGAGTCGAATGGTGGTTGTTTCATCGAATTCTAATTACTGGATCGAGAGTTATGCCCGTTTTTGTGTAATTTTTTATAGGTCAACAGTACGAACAGAAAATAAATAAAATAAATAATAATAATAATAAGAAAAATAAAAAAATAAAAATAAAAAAAAATTAACAATAAAAGAAAAGTATAAAAAAAATAAACGATAATTTAATGAAAAAATAAAAAAATAAAAAAAATAATAAAAAACAAAATAAATAAATAAATAATTTTTTTAAAAAAAAATAAAAAAACGAAATAATGATAAAAAAAAATAAAAATAAAAAAATAAAAATAAATAAAAAAAAATAAATAATATATAAAAAAAAAGTAAATACAAAAAAAAAAAATTTATTAAATAAAAAAAAAAAGTTTAATAAAATAAATAAAAAAACGTAATAAAAAGTTTTAAAAAAAATAAAAATAATTTTAAACCGAATTATAAAAGTAGTTATAAAAAAAAAATTAAAAAATAATTTAAAAAATTAAAAAAAAGATAAAAACCCATTAAAAAAATTAATTAATTAAAAAAAAAAACTGTTAAAAAAAGTTTAAAAAAAAATTAAATTATTTTAAAAAAACTGATAAAAAAATAAATTAAAAAATTAAAAAAAATCATTAAAAAAAATTAAAAGGAAAAAAAAATATGTATAGAGAAAAATAAAAAAAAACGTATAAAGAAAAAAAAAACGTATAAAGAAAAAAAAATGTATAAAGAAAAAAAACGTACAAAGAAAAAAAAATAAAAAAATAGAAAAAAATAAAAAAATAAAAAAATAAAAATAAAAAAAAAAACTTGTTAAAAAAAATAATAATACAAAAAAAAAGAAAAAATTAAAAATATCGTTAAATAAAAAATATTATTTAAAAAAAAATCGTTAAATAAAAAATAATAAAGTAAATAAAAAAACGTGCTTTGTTTATTTATTTATTTATTTATTTATTAGTTTGCTTTGTTTATTGATTTTCCCCTTGTATTCTTACCGGTGGGTAAGTAGTTACTATAATTTTGGAGATTATCACAGATTATAATAGGCGGCGTCTATTATAATCTGCAAAGATTATACTTTTTAAATATTTGCACAGATTTTTGGCAAAAAATCTGTGAAGAACTGCAAAAATCTAAATTTTGAAGATCTTTGCAATTTTTTAAACAAGAATCTGCACTTATTTGATAAATTTGAAGATCACTACAGATTATTAATGTTTTTAATTTCCCGATGTAATCTTCATAGCTACAACAAGATGTGTTTGCATATTACATAATTTCCAAAATAAATCTTTGGTAAAACCATCTCTAGTTTTGTGAAGAAATAATTTTCTTAAAGCAAACTACAAGGTAATAAATATATAATATTGCAGAAACTACAAAAATTTGATTTTAATGCACCAGAGGCACTACAAAAAACTTGGAAGAACCTACTAACAAACTTACAGAAGAAACCCACCAAAAAATAACAACCAAACCTATCAAAAAGAGTTCACCGAAAATAACGAATATTTGCAAAAAAAAATATGAACTTACCAAGAATCAATAAGTAATATGATGAAAGAACACACTAAAGAAAAATAACAAATTAGTGAACTTAAAAAAACCCTTCAGACACCAAAATAAAAAAGCTTAAGTAAAAATAAAAATGGTACCTGAATTGTATGACTTTGTAACCCTAATCCAAGGCTTCAATGATGGCTCCAATGATGGCTCTAATGGCAACTCTGACGACAACTCCCAAGGCTTCAACAATAGTTCCAATAATGACTCCAATGATAGCTCTAGCAATAACTACTAAAGAGAAGAAAAAAAACTAATTATTAATAAATCAAAATAAAAAAAACACAAGCACAAAAAAAAACAAATGATTATCAAAAGGATAATTATTGTTTATATATGATCACTGATCTTAAAAATGATTGGTCGATCATATAAGGGTCATCATGGTGATGGGTTGCCATTTCCTGTTTGGCTTATTTTTTTTATTTTTTTTATTTTTTTTATATTTTTTATATTTTTTTTTATTTTTTTTTATTTTTTTTATTTTTTTTATTATTTGTTATGTGATTGATATTTTTAAAAATAAGTGCACTTGATCGAATTTGATTGGCTGATCACAGGTCGTCATAACCAAGTGATTTGATTGGATGATTACTGGGTGGCAAAAATAATTTGCCACCCGGGTGGCACCAAGACAACACCTTTTATTAAAAGTGTAATAACTTTGCCAAAATTAAAGATAAAGTAATAAAATTTAAATTTATTACAGTCACCTCTTTCTAATCTGAACCTCTCTAAACCGAGCACTATTAAACTTTCTCTAAACCAAACAAAATCTCTTAGAACATTTGTAAATTTTATTATAAAGTTCGGATAAGCCATATATAACTTTTTGAAAACTAAACCTTTTCAAATTTTTACATAGTAAAAAAAAGCAGTCCAAGCAGTTCGGATTAGAGAGAGTTGACTGTATTTATAAAATTAATTTTATTCAATAAATAGAAAGGAACAACTTAAATAAATTTAGAAAACTTAAAAAAACTTTAAAAATTATTTTAGTGAGCAAATTTACCTATTAGACAGTAATATAAAATAGCTTTTAATATTTTTAATATTTTTATTATATGGGTTATACCAAAATCAATAACTTAACTATATCAGCCAAAAATCATTCAGCAAATTTTATCAGGAATTATAATAATAGTCATAAAAAAATATACAAATTCAAGTAATTTCAAGTAGTAATTTTGGCCAATCAAAATTTATCAGCTAAGCTTAGCCGATAAATTTTGGTCAGCTTAGTCAGCTTAGCTGATTTCCTAATTGGGTCTCAATTACTAGATCATTACACAACTAATTGATTTTTTTACTTTTTTTAGGGGTCGTCTAAAGCCATGTACCCACGTGATCAATTACATAGATCAATAATCATATTGTGATTATTAAAAATTCAAATCTTTTTAGAAATTTTAGTGAAGATATCTTAGCAACCGCTCAACCAAATTCGATGAACTTTTTTTTATTTTAATTCTATAGATATATAGAATTAAAATGAAAAAGTTCATCGAATTTTGTTGGGTGGTTACTAAGATATCTTTGCTCAAAATTTTTAAAAAATTCAAACACCTATTAAAATAATAGCTGCGGCAAATAGTGGCTGCCGCTTCAAAGTTTGTATTTGATAGGCGTTTTTTTAAAAATTTGAGCGAAGATATCTTAGCAACCACCAACAAAATTCAATAAATTTTTTTTTTATGATTAATTCTATAGATCTATCTGTAGTATTAAAACAAACGTTGTTGGGTTGCTGAGATATTTTTGCTCAAAGCTATTAATATACGGTTTGAATTTTTTGAAGTTTTGGGCGGCAACTGCACAATCAAATTTGAATTTTTTTTTATTTTAATTCTATATATCTATAGAATCAAATTGAAAAAAATTCATTGAGTTCGCGGTTGGCTGCCAAGATATCTTCATTTGAAATTATAAAAAAAAAAAGAATTTTAAAAATTAATAATCCTTAAAAATTTATTTATTCTTTAAATAAAATTGACAAGCCAATAAAAATTTTTTGGGCGCATTTTTTTAGGGTTAGGGGCTAAGATTAGAGGTTAGTTTAGAGTAGAGATTATATTAAACAAGTATAAGGGGTTAGATAATTCCACATTTCATTTTAATCCGATTTCATTACGATCCGCAACAATAAACTTTTGAATCATTTTAACCAGATTATTTTTTAGTTCTGTGCGTATGTATGTAATAAAAATGTACTTGGTGAACACCTGACCATACCAATGATAAGTATTTTATTTTTTATCTTTATTTTTTTTTAATATATACATACCTATCTAAATTAATAAAAATTTTTTGGGCACATTTTTTAGGGTTAGGGACTAAGGTTAGAGGTTGGTTTAAAGTAGTGATTATATCAGACAAGTATAAGTGGGTCTTAGAGGGTTAAATAGATTTCCATATTTCATTTTTAATCCGATTTTATTACGATCTGCAACAATAAACTTTTTATATCAAATACTTTACAAATTTAATTATCGAATTCTAAAAAATTTCATTGCACGACCATACCAATGATAAGTATTTTATTATTTATTATTATTTTTTTTAATACCTATCTAACCTAATTCTAATAAGACAAACTAAATTAACATAATATTAAAACTTTTTGAACGCATTTTTAGGGTTAGGGGCTATAGAGATTATATTAAACAAGTATAAGTAGGTCTTAGAGGGTTAAATTGGATTCCACATTTCATTTTAATCCGATTTCATCACGATCCGCAACAATAAACTTTTGAATCATTTTAATATCAAATATTTTACAAAAATTATCGAATTCTAAAAAAATTTCATTGCAGCCATACCAATGATAAGTATTTTATTATTTATTATTTTTTTTAATACCTATCTAACCTAATTCTAATAAGACAAACTAAATTGACATAATATTAAAATTTTTTGAGAACATTTTTTAGGGTTATGGGCTAAGGTTAGAGGTTAGTTTAGAGTAGAGATTATATTAAACAAGTATTAGTGGGTCTTAGAAGGTTAAATAGAATTCCACATTTCATTTTAATCCGATTTCATTATGATCCACAGCAATAATAAATGTGACTGATTAAAAATATACGTACAGTATAAAAAATTTTGTCAAGCCAATAATTAGGGTTAGGGGCTAAGGTTAGAGGTTAGTTTTAGCGTAAAGATTATATTAAACAAGTACAAGTGGGTCTTAGAGGGTTAAATAGAATTCCACATTCATTTTAAATCGATTTCATTACGATCCACAGCAATATTAAATGTGACGGATTAAAATGAAATATGTACAGTATAAAAAAATTGACAAGCCAATAAAAATTTTTTGGGCACATTTTTTAGAGTTAGGGGCTAAGGTTGTGGGTCTTAGAGAGTTAAATAGAATTCTACATTTCATTTTAATCCAATAATAAAGTGACGGATTAAAATGAAATATGTACAGTATAAAAAACTTGACAAGCCAATAATTAGGGTTAGGGGCTAAGGTTAGAGATTAGTTTAGAGGAGAGATTATATAAGTGGGTCTTAGAGGATTAAATAGAATTCCACATTTCATTTAATCCGATTTCATTATGATCCGCAACAATAAACTTTTGAATCATTTTAATATCAAATACTTTACAAATTTAATTATCGAATTCTAAAAAATTTCATTGCACAACCATACCAATGATAAGTATTTATTATTTATTATTATTACTATTTAATACCTATCTAACCTAATTCTAATACGACAAACTAAATTGACATTAATAAACGTGATTGATTAAATGTACTCTATTCAGTTTTGATTATTAAGGTTCATTAAAATTTTTTCTCAATCTAATTCTTTATTTTTAACTTTCCGACTTTCTCTGCGGTTATAATCATTAAGTTAATAAAAGTTGATATTTTATAATCTTTTTGATATCTTACAAATTAAGGGTTTATGTCTCCTCGCTCCAATTTGTGTGATACAGTATAAAAAAATTGACAAGCAATAAAAAATTTTTGGGTGCATTTTTAGGGTTAGGGGCTAAGGTTAGAGGTTAGTTTAGAGTAGAGATTATATTAAACAAGTATAAGTGGGTCTTAGAAGGTTAAATAGAATTCCACATTTCATTTTAATCCGATTTCATTACGATCCATAGCAATCATAAATATGACGGATTAAAATGAATATGTACAGTATAAAAAAATTGACAAGCCAATAATTAGGGTTAGAGATTAGTTTTAGCATAAAGATTATATTAAACAAGTATAAGTGGGTCTTAGAGGGTTAAATAGAATTCCACATTTCATTTTAATCCGATTTCATTACATCAATAATAAATGTGACAGATTAAAATTAAATATGTACAGTACAAAAAAATTGACAAGCCAATAAAAATTTTTTGGCGCATTTTTTAGGGTTAGGGGCTAAGGTTAGAGATTAGTTTAGCGTAGAGATTATATTAAACAAGTATAAGTGGGTCTTAGAGAGGCCACATTTCATTTTAATCCGATTTCATTATGATCCGCAGCAATAATAAATGTGACAGATTAAAATGAAATATGTACAGTATAAAAAAAAATGATAAGCCAAAAATAATTAGTAGTGGCTAAGGTTAGGAGTTAGTTTAGAGATTAGTATAAGTGGGTCTTAGAAAGTTAAATAGAATTCCACATTTCATTTTACATTTTAATCCGATTTCATTACGATCCGCAACAATAAATTTTGAATCATTTTTAATATCAAATACTTTCAAATTAATTATCAAATTTTAAAAAAAATTTCATTGCAGGACGATACCAATGATAAGTATTTTATTTATTATTATTATTATTAATTTTTTTTGATACCTATCTAACCTAATTCTAATAAAACTATCTAATTCATCTAATTCTAATAAAACTATGCTAGTTGATCGGACTATCGAAATCATTAATTCTAATTTTTATTTTTTCCATTTCATTTGCGCCACCGCGAACCCATTCTTGCATATTGCATAACTAAAATAAAAATTATAATAAATAATCTATTAATTATACTACAAAATTTTAATTAACATTAAGGGTAGGGTGTACGTAGATCATTTTTCATATGATCTACATAGTAGATTGAATTTTTATATATTAAATAAAAATATGCTTCTAATAAAACTTTTCATTATCTGAGTCAATTTTTACCATATTTATATAATATATAGTTTAAAGTAGCTTGTTTATAATAGTGAAGTTGTAAGAAATGCATCTCTTTAAAAAAATAAACTTCATATAGAATTAAAATTTATGAGGGCACTATATGTTTTTTCCGGGCTACACAAAAATTTGATAATTCTCATTGGTCGAATCATATGATATTTATATGTAAATCATATGATATGGTTATACAAAGTTGATCTACAATCTATTTTATATGAAAATGGAAAGATTGACACCCTACCCTTAAATATCACGGATCGTAATGAAATCGGATTAAAATGAAATGTGGGTTTTTATTTAACCCTCTAAAACCCAATTATACTTGTTTAATACAAACTCTACTTTAAACCTCTTAACCCCTAACCCTAAAAAATATGACCCAAAAAATATTATTTTTTGATGGCTTGTCAATTTTTTATACTATGGTATACATATTTCATTTTAATCCGTCAAATACTTGCCTCTTTAATAAATTTGATGATTTATTAGAACTGGCTTAATGTAAGAATTTAATTCTCTAATAAACGTATTGGTTTGTTCAGCATTCCCTTCCTCGACCCTCCAGTACGTATCATGAACACGTTCTATTAGCTCATTCACTTTCATTTGTCTATTTTCGGTGCCCTTTTCTGCTTCAGTCCTCTTTGGTTTTTCGACTTCGACTAACTCTCAATGCACATATATTTCAAACCCACTATTTTCGAACATTTGTTGAAATCTTACCCAAGCATTAGCAGTTAATAATTTATTCGTACCATAAATATGGTTGTGAAAGATATGCTTGCATGGTAGTAAGTAACGACGGAAAAAAAGACATTGGCAATCTAATAATGTCAAACTCGGAGGTTCTTTACCTTTTTCCAATCTTTTTTCAACGGCAAGAAATTCATCAACAACCATCCTTTGAATGGGGTAGGGAAGTTTGTGAATTCCATCAAGAATTTCGGGATCAATCCCAATTATTGATATTCTTTTAGTACGAAATT